>CM021106.1:428230676-428542636 GCA_007115665.2 Sequoiadendron giganteum
AACCCTTAAACCCTAAACCCTTAAACCCTCTACCCTCTACCCTTAACCCTCCCTCCCTTTATCTCTCTCCCACTCCCTCCCTCTCTCTCTCTCAAGTCTCTCCCTCCTACCCCCTTTCCCTCTATCAGGTATCTCTCTATCACTCACTCCCTCTCTCTCTCCCATCTACCCTTAACCCTTTACCCTCTAACTTTAACCCTTTACCCTCTAACTTTAACCCTTAAGCCCTTAAGCCTCTACCCTTAACCCTCTACCCTAAACCATCTACCCACTACCCACTACCCTCTACCCTCTACCCTCAAACCTCAACCCAATACCCTCTACCCTCAACCCTAATCCCTCAATCCTATACCATCAACCCTCTACCGTCAACCTTAAACTCTCAACCCTCAACCCTTAAACCCTCTACCCTTAACCCAATACCCTATACCCTCTACCCTAATCCTTCAACCCTATACCCTCTACCCTAATCCCTCAACCCTATACCCTCTACCCTATACATTGGACCCTCAACCCTAATCCCTCGATCTTATACCCTAGACCCTCTACCCTCATCCCTAAACCCTCAACCATAACCCCTAAACCCTTAAACCTTCTACCCTCTACCCTCTACCCTCTTCCCTCTACCCTCTACCCTCTACCCTCTACCCTCTACCCTCTACCCTCTAACCTCAACCCTAATCCCTCAATCCTATACCCTCAACCAATACCCTAAACCATCAACCCTATAGGTTCTCAACCTTGTACCCTCAATTCTCAACCCTCTACCCTATACATTAGATCCTCAACCTCATTTATCTCTATCATTCCATCCTCTTCTCTCCTTATATCTATCTCACTTCTCCCTCCATCTCTCCCTCCCTCTCTTCCCTAATCCCTCAACCCTTAAACCATTAAACACTCAACCCTAAACTCTAAACCCTCAACCCTCAACCCTTAAATTCTAAACCCATAAACCCTCTACCCTCAAATCAATACCCTCTACCCTGAACCCTGAACCCTGAACCCTAATCCCTGAACCCTTAAACCCTTAAACCCAATTAAACTCCTACCTTAATCCCTCAGCCCTCAACCCTTAAACCCTCAACCCTCAAACCATATACCTTCTACCCTATATGTTGGACCCTCAACTCTAATCCATCACCATATACCCCCAACCCTCTGCCCTAAACCTTAAACTCTTGACCCTCAACCCATAAACCCTAAACCCTTAAACCCTCTACCCTCTACCCTATAGATTAAACCCCCAACCCTCAATTCTCAATTCTCAACCCTCAACCCTTAATCCATCAACCCTCAACCCTCAAAGCCTAAACCCTCAACCCTTATACCCTCTACCCTATACATTGGACCCTCAACCATATACCCTCAAACCTATACACTAAACCCTCTACCCTCTACCCTAAACCCTCAACCCTAAACCTTCAACCCTAAACCCTTAAACCTTCTACCCTCTACCCTCAATCCAATACCCTCTACCCTCAACCCTATACCCTCAACCCAATACCCTAAACCATCAACCCTATATGTCCTCAACCCTATACCCTCAATTCTCAACCCTCTACCCTATACATTGGATCCTCAACCCTCATATATCATTATCCCTTCCCCCTCTTTTCTCCTTCTCTCTATCTCACTTCTCCCTCCATCTCTCCCTCCCTCCATCCTTCCCTCCCTCTCTAACCTAATCCCGCAACCCTATACCCTCAACCCTTAAACCCTTAAACACTCAACCCTAAACCCTAAACCCTCAACCCTTAACCCTTAAACCCTCCACCCTCAACCCTATACCCTTAGCCCTTAAACCCTTAAACCCAATTAAACTCTCTACCTTAATCCTTCAACCCTCAACCCTTTATCCCTCAACCATTAAACCCTCAACCCTCAACCCTCTACCTTCAACCCTCAACCCTTAAACCCTCAACCCATATACCGTCTACCCTATATGTTGGACCCTCAAATCTAATACATAAACCCAATACCCTCTACCCTCAACCCTCAACCCTTAAACCCTTAAAACAAAGTAAACTCTCTACCCTAATCCCTCAACCCTCAATCCTTAATCCATCAACCCTTAAAACCTCAACACTCTACCCTCTACCCTCAACCCTCAATCCTCGACCTTTAAACCCTAATCCCTCAACCCCTATACCCTCTACCCTATACATTATACCCTCAACACTAATCCCTCAACCCTCAACCCTCAACCCTCAACCCTCAACCCTATACATTAAACTCTCAATTCTCAACCCTCAACTCTAGGTAGGTAGGGAGACATAGGTGAGATACAAAGTGATGAAGGGAGAGGTAGTTAAATAGAGGGAGAGGAGAGATAAATATAGGTAGAGAGGGAAGGAGATGTAGAGAGAGGAGAGAGAGAGAAGTAGAGAGGGGAGGGGGATAGGTTGGGAGGAGATAGAGGTGAGTGTGTGTGTGAGAGGAGAGAGAAAGAGATATATATATATATATAGAGAGAGAGAGAGGGAAGGAGGTAGGGAGGAGACACAGCTGAGATATAGAGTGATGGGGGAGAGGTGGGTAAAGAGAGGGAGAGAGGAGATAAAGATAATTAGAGAGGGAAGGAGATGTAGAGAGAGATGATAAACAAAAAGTAGAGAGTGGAGGGATGGAGGGAGAGGAAATGAGGAGATAGAAGTGAGTGTGTGTGAGAGGGAGAGAGAGTGAGAGTGAGGATAGAAAATGAGGGGAGAGAGGAAGGGGGAGAGAGAGAAAGAGAGTAGAGAGGGAAGGGGGGAGAGATAGAGAGTAGAGAGGGAAGGAGAGAGTAAGAGAGAAAGAGGAGGAGGGAGAGAGAGGTAGAGTGGTAGGTAGTGGAGGCAGAGGTAGGTAGAGAGGGAAGGATAGAGGGAGGGATAGGATGGAGAGAGGGAAGGAGGGAGAGTGAGATGGAGAGAGTGATGCGATAGAGAGTAGAGAGGTAAGGAGAGAATGAGAAAGAGAGACGAAGAGAGAGAGAGAGAGGGAGGTTGGAGGGAGGGAGAGGTAGAAAGGGATAGATGAGACATAGAGAGGGAAGGAGGGAAAGTGGGATAGAGAGAGAATGGTGATTTAGAGAGGAGGTAGTGAGAGGGACTGAGGGAAAGTGGGAGAGAGAATGGTGATTTAGAGAGGAGGGAGTGAGAGGTAGGGATAGAGATAATGGTGAGATAGAGAGGAGAGAGTGAGAGAGAAAGAGAGGTATGGAGAGACAAAGAGAGGTCAATAGAGTAAGGGATAGGAGAGATGGAAAGAGGTAGGGAAGGAAACATATGAGAGATAGAGAGGGATTTAGAGAAAGAGAGATGATATATAAGGAGTAGAGAGGGGAGGGAGGGAGGGAGGGAGATAGAGGTGTATGTGTGTGAGTGAGAGAGAGAAAAGGATCAATTGAGAGAGAAATATGGGGGAGGGAGGGAGGGACAATAGTGAGAGAGATTGGGAGGAGAGACAAAAAGAAGGGGAGGGAGGGTGAGGTCGAGAGAGGGAGGGAGAGGATAGATATAGAGAAGTAGAGAGGGGGGGAGGGAAGGAGGGAGTGTTAGGGAGGGAGATAGAGATTTGTGTGTGAGAGAGAGATAGAGAGAGTGGTGAGATAGAGAGGAGAGAGTGAGAGGGAGGGAGAGAGAATTATGAGATAGAGAGGAGAGAGTTAGAGAGAAAGAGGGGAAAGAGAGGGATAGAGAGTGAGAGATATATGTAGGTAGAGGGAGGGAGAGGAGAGATAGAAGGTAGAGAGGGAAAGAGGTAGGGAGAGAGACATAGGTGAGATAAAAAATGATGGAGGGAGAGGTAGGTAAAGAGAGAGAGGGGATATAAAGATAAGTAGAGAGGGAAGGAGATGTAGAGAGAGAAGAGATAAAGAGAAATAGAGATGGGAGGGAGGGAGGCAGATGTAGGGAGGAGATAGAGGGGTGTGTGTGAGAGAGATGGCAGAGAGGGAGGAAGAGAGAGAGAGGCAGTGGAGAGATAGGGAGTAGAGATGAGAGAGTGAGAGAGAAAGATTATACAACTTGCTAACTACTAAAATTTGACCTCTTTATTACTAAAATTTGACATGTTGATTATTGAAATTTGACTGTCTAAAATTTTTAAGATCTTCCAAAAACTAGAATTTGAATTATAACTCGTAGAGATCTGAAACCACTCTCAAACATCCTGAAACTATATATATGAAATATAACTTAAAGTATAAGAAAGTAAATGTCCATATGTAAATGCCAACTTATACTTAAATGTTTATTTCATGTATATAGTTTCCTTGGTTGAGAAAGAGAAAATCAAAGAATTTAGAAAAATGCATCCCAAAAGAGTTCACAAACATTCATTGCAAATTTCAAGTCATTTGGAGAGCACAATATGGCTTTTTACATTTTTTTTTACAATTTGTCACCAAAATTGTGTCATAGATCCATGTACTTACCCTTCCACCAGTCAGGTTTGATCAATGAGGGTTCACAAATTTTGATGTCTGGTAGTTGGATGACGTTTGATTGCAAGAGTGTCTTTAGGACTGATTCAATGGGTTCACCCAATTGGGTGTATGATCTCTTAGCGTGGGGAGGACCTTTATGTTGGTGGTTTTGGATTGCATTCAATGTTTGAATTTGACCTTGTGTTTGGGTATTTGATGTGTTCAATGTGTTTGATGAGGAAGGACCTTTGACATGAATGGTAGGACCTTTGTTTATCACTTTTGCATCGACAACTCCATCATTAGTGACATTCTTGTTTTGGGACCAATCTTTGTTTTTATCATTATTGGGATTTGCTGTCTCTTTGTGTACTTTGACTAGTCCTTTTGCAACAAGACCTTTTTAAATAAGGACACCTTTCTCAAATATTTCATCAAAAGTTGTGCAACATTGGATTTGAAGGCCACTCATTATTTCTCTGTTAAGGTTTTCCACAAACATGGTGACTATTGTTTCTCAACAATATGACAAGGGAACTTGCTAGCTAGACTTCACCATCTTTGGTAAAATGAGGTAAGTGACTACCCTTCTTATTTTTTGGTTGTACATAATGTTGTGAGGGTCACGTCAGTTTCAATGTTAAAGGTAAAGTGATTAATAAATTTACCAGCCAGTTCACCCCATGTTCTAATCCCTAAAGGGAGGTGTGTGAACCAATGTAGGGTTGGCCCCATGATACTTTGTGGGAATAGTCTAATCAAATAGGTAGGATCATAGGAGATTTCCATACATGGCGTATTAAATTCTCATATGTGTTCCACTAGATCTCCTTTCCCTTTGTACTTGGGTAAAGGTGGTGTCGTGAAGTGAGGTAGAAAGGGTGACATGTATAGATTTCTGTCAAATGGATAGGGGCACAATTCCTCCATGGAATAAGTGTTCTTGGTGGTTCCCAATTGCATGTTTGTAATTTTTTGTTGGATGGCTTGTATTTGTTGCATCAAAGTGTCCACAATAGATGGTGTTTTCTTGGTTCTATTTGGTGTTATGATGTTGGGGTTGAGGTCATATGTCGGATTTGGATTTGGATTGAAATTTTTTGGCATGGGACCTTGGTTACCATATTGATGTGTGTTGTTTTGGTTTGGAGTGAAATTGGAATTTAGACTTGTCCAAAAGTCATGTTTTTGCTAGGTATAGTGTTTTGAAATTGGGGTTTAGGCCCTTGATTTGTTCCTTAGATTTGAAATGTTGGTCCCTGATTTGTGTTTTGGAAAGATAGTGTGGGTCCTTGAAATGATGGGGTAGGTCCTTGATTAACATTTTGGAATGATGGTGTAGGTCCTTGATTAATGTTTTTGTTTGGAACCCTTCGTGGGACAATGTAAATTCTCCTAGATTTGTTTGGTTGATTTTGATTTGATGAGGGGGTGCTTTGGAATTGGAATGAGGGACCTTCATTCATGTTTTGAAGTGTAGGCGTGGGACCTTGATTCGTATTTTGAAGCAAAGGTGTGGGACCTTGGTTTGTATTTTTAAAAAGAGGATTTGTGAAGGTCTTACCCATGTAATTTGATGTGCTACCAAGTTTAAAATTATGTCCTTGTGTTGTCGCATGGGTCATCTTGTTTCCAAGTGTGGAGATACTAGGGATGTGTGTGATAGTGGTTTCCATGTGTGTTGTTCTCCCAAGTGGTATAGTTAACATTTATTGTGAAGATGGCATCCCAAATGCAAATGGTTTTGAGCCTCCTTCTACAATGGTTGAGACATCAAAGCCTTGAAGGAGTTTAGCACCCTTTTTGGCTAGTGCATAGAAGAATCTATTAGGATCAACACTAACGAGCTCATCAACCATACGCAAAATCCTTGGATCTTGGTAAGCTCTTTAAATCTCTTCAAGAATCATTTTCTTGTTAAATTCATCTAGAATTAGATTGTCCAATGTAGGTATATTTGTGGAGTAGATTGATTTGAGTTTGATCCAAAGTTAGTGTCATGATGTGGACTAGAAAAGGGGTCATTTGAGGAATTCATGTCCTTTCTTTTAGTTTGTGACCTTGTTTCAACCATGTACGACTTGAAAGTTGGAAAATAAAGCAAGGTGATATGAAGCTAAACTATGTTTTTGGGATTTTTTAGTTATAACCATGCAAGGTGATCATGCAAGGACAGTGATGACCAAAGGATGAAGCTAAATGAAGCTAATGGATGCAAATGATACCAAAGGTATACTAATCAATGATCAAGGAAAATGATATGGAGGCTAAGTTAGTGATCAAAGGCAGAGGTGCAACTAAGGCTAAGATGAAATTAAGCTATGTTTTTGTGTTTTTGGGATATAATGATGCAAAGTGAAAAATCTATGATTAAGGAGAGATAGAATGATAGTAAATATATGGTCAAAGGGTATATAATATGAATCTAAATGACACTAGAAAGACGACATTAAGGATATGAATCCTAAAATTTAAGACAAAGGATGGTAACCAAGCTAATGTAGGTCCAAGATAACAAACCCAAATGTCATTGAACTTTGTGATAATCAAGATGATGGTTTTGACAAGGTGAGTCTAAACTAAGACACAATTTTGAGACTCAAGTTTTGACCAAAATGATAATGAAAAAGGTTTGTAAAATGAAAGATGAAGGTCAATGATAGATTGGATAAGCAATCATGGACTATCCAAAAGGCTTAGTAGTCTTCCTATGTTTGAAATTTGAAAGGATAAGTGCAACCTAAAGTCTAGGATTAATTTATGCAAGGAAAAAGGATGAGGAAAGCAGCCTAAAGTGCAATGTAATCCTAAATGGAAATGTTGAAATGGACTGGTAAAGGTCTGCAAGTCTCTGATTGAGAAGTCAAGATCACTGTTATGATGAATTGTTTCTGATTTGGACAAGGATTTTTTGAATTTCAGATTATCAGGTAGTTGCGGCACTATTTTTCATAGATACGTCATTTCTGGTTGTGGGTTTTTGAGTGGGTTTTTGACTGATTTTGATGAAATTTTGTGAGATGAAGTTTTGAAAACATAGAATATAGTCACAAAAACTTGTTTTGATATGATTTTGAGTGTGGAAAAGTTTGATTTCAAAACAAAAAACACTCAGACAACATGCACAACCTAGGCTTCTCAAAAGATACCACTCACTAGATCCCCACTTGGATTTCTCCAACCAACCAAACAAGGTGGACAACTAGAGACTTGGTGGCACTAGATCTCTCTTACATGACACTCACTTATCGGGCACACCAAGTCTCATTCCCTAGAGAGGAATTTTTGCCTCTACACATGAATGCTGAAAACATGGGGCGGCTTCAGAACGATCGTTCCTACACTAGCAAGTGAAAAGGATTTTGGCCACTAAACAATTGGTTCACAGTAAGGGCTTTCATTCAAGGTGGCCATATATGCGGCAATATTAGCTCAAGATTATTTTAATCAAGAGGTCTCCCAGTCCCTTCCTAAGAAAGGATTTTCACGTGTCACATGAAAACTAGGGGTGACACTTGTCGGTATGACACATCCACACATATTGCTTATGACTTTCGTCACAAACACATTTTTTACAAGTGGTTCAAAAGTAGCCTGGATTTAGCTTGTTACTACTTGGGTCATTCCCATCTTTTGAAGTGAGATGGAAGGCCCTCTAAAGGTATACAAAAGAAAGGAAGTATATTGTTTTTGATCTCCCAGATTGTACGAAGCGTAAGGAGAGAGCATACACAACGCCTTTGCCTCACACTCTCATGGGGTTCATTTTAATTCCAAATTCAAATGTGTGGGTGGTTGTACAAGTGCTAAAGGAATACTTTTGATCCTCAAGATTGCCAAGTGGTGCAAGAGGAGATCATATACATCCAATAACGAATTGCAAACCATAAAACATGGAAAACACTCATTAATTTTAACCCTTTCTTATAATGAAACAAACACTTGGGTACTTTTTAATCCAATGATGTGTGATGCATGTTCATTTTAGATGCCATGAGTGTAATTTATGCATTTTTTTGTATATTTTAAACCCTTATGAATGAAAAATGCATGTTCATTTTACCCTCATGAATTTGATGCAAGTTGTAGTTGTAGCAAATAAAATAAAACAAAATTGATTATTCCTAAAGTAAATGATGAAAGGCTTGACTTTTGTTTCTAAAGAAACATTTTTGAAATATCCTAAAATCCAAAGCCACACGCTGAAAAGAGATGGTTAGTACACAAAAACCCTAATGTACTAAAAACCCAAAAGAAAAATCCAAAGAAAATGAAAAACAATTTTGTTTATACCTAACAAGCAATTGTGTCATTCGGATTCAGTTGTGTCACTGTGTTGCATCATTTTGTACTAGTTGTGTCACAATTTTAAATTCAAGTTTCCTTCCCACAGATGCATCATTGCATGCCACTATTTCAAATTTGGATTCCCACCTAACAGTTGCATCGTTTCTCTTATCAGTTGCATCATTCTTCTGCAGTTGTGTCGCTGTGCATCTCAGTTGCATCATTTCGTATAAAAACCTAAAAAATAAAAGAAAAAGTTGTACAAAACCTACAAAAGCTTGTCCTTCACATCAGATTCACCAATGTAAGATGGAAAATTTCTACCAGCCTAGATTCTAGTGACAACCACAACACTATCTAAGCTATAAATCTAATCTAAACAAGAGAAAACAAACAAGATGAGGAATGAAAGGAAAACATTGAAATAAGAGCACTCCTTATATTGAAGTTGAATAACTTCTCTTGTATCTCCTCAAACTACTCTTACAAATATGCCCTCAAATTATGATAGACATGTGTGAATACCTGCAAATAGTAAGCATGAAAGTTAGAGATAAGTGGTTGTTAAATCGAAAATGGAGGAGGAAAGCTTCTTTTATAGACAACCATTCAAACGGATGGTCAAGATCAAGCTTCTAGAAAGATACCAAGATCAATGGACAAGAAGACATGCAACACAGAGGAGTGGAGGTTACGAAATCAATGGTCAAAATTAGAAAGAACCTAGAGATGATCGATGGTTAAGATTCAAAAATGAGATAGTGGAGGAAGAAAATGGAGAAAGAAATAAATAATAAATTATTATTTATTTCACGAGAAAGGAATCTCTGGACAAGTGGAGCATAAATAATTTTTAAATTATTTATTTGGAAGAGGGAGAATATGGGCATTTATTTAAAATGATTTATATAAACATTTTAATTAAATGGGAAGAAATAAAAATTATACATTAAATAATTAATTTGAGTTAATTATCTAATGGGAGAAAGGAATGACACTAGATAATTAAATAATTTAAACAATTATTTAATTATAGAAGAATGGAAAAGGTCAATAAATAGACAAATAATTATTATTATCATTTGACTATAGGCAAATGATAAAAGGAAAATAATTAAATAAATAATAATTTATTTAATTATTGAAGAAAGTGGGTGTTAGCGACACAATTAATTTTATTTAATTGATCAAGGTAGAATAAAGGTTGAGATGAATTAATTAAATAATTACAATTATTTAATTAATAGAAGAACACGATCAAGGAACAATAATTAAGTAATTAAAATTATTTAATTAATAGAAGAACATGATCAAGGAGCAATAATTAAGTAATTAAAATTATTTAATTACACGGAGACGAAGACCAAGAAAAATGACTCTCGCAGACCAAAATATTTTTCAGTGTCTACAATTCTAAAATTAAGGATGATTTTGAGAATATATAACATGTCATATGTTAGTGTTGTAAGAAGTTTAATGTATGTAATGGTTTGCACTAGGCTAAATATCACCAAAGTAGTGCGAGTATTGAGCATGTTTATGTCTAACATTGGTAGAGAGCATTAGAATTATGTGAAGAGGGGGTTAAGATATTTTTTGGTACTTCTTGAAATAAGAAAATAAACAAGGATAAATAAAGAATTTAAATGCACATAAATGGAACCTTTTACCTTGTGTATTCTCTTTCTGCTCATATTGAATTAGAAGAAGAGTTGCACCCAAAATCCATTTTATGTGCTATTTTTATGTATGTGATGTGGTTGTTTATGAAACCAACATTATGGTAGGATTGAGATGATGAGAGATAAAATGGATATGATAAGGATGGGACAATGGAAGATTAGATAGAAAATGGAGTAGCATAAGTCTATGATAAGAGTGGATGCTGAAATGGGATGAGAGGTCTCCAATTTATAGATTTTCTAAGAGGAAAATCAAGAGCAAAGATGCATTGGTTAATGGATAGTTGAGATTGATTAAGGATTAGGGTTTGGATTAAGACTTAGCCTAGCAACAAATATCAAAAGAGGGATAAAGGTGTAAGAGGTAGGTTTTATTGTTGCATGCTCACACATGTGAGAGAAAGAAGGGGTAGGGTACTTATCACATGGTAACAAGTTTATATTGTGATCCATATTAAAGGACACAATGGTTAGGATTAAATGGACAAGGATTGAGGATTGTGTGGATTTAAGTATTGGAGGAAAAGGTTATGGAGAATAATTAGCCTAAATTAATTAACTAAGTGAATATTAATTAATTGATTTGGTTCGAGGATTTGGTTGATAAGGTCGACTTAGTTAAATAAATATAAATTTATTTAATTAAGGTGGGATAAAGGGTAAATGTTAAACTTAATTAAATAAACATAAATTCATTTAAAGGTGAGGGATAAAGGTAAGGGATGGATCAATTAAATAAATCATGATTATTTATTTAATTAATGGCTAGATCATGGTAAATAAAGTGTGTTTGGGTGTGAGCTAATTTAGGTGTCTACACTTCTAATTATTGTTTAATTTATTTTAGTATTGACAGCGTGGATAAGAAATTGATATACATGTTTTGTTGGTGCAGATTGGACAGGTAACTTGGAAAGTCAAAGTCCACTAGTGGGTGTGTATTTACTTTGTTTGGAGGAGCTCTAAGCTGGATGAGTATGGGGAAGCCCAACATTATTTTATCTAATACAAAAGTAGAATGTATAGCTAATACCCATGTATCTAAGGATACAGTATGGTTACAAAGATTGTGTATAATTATTATTTTTGATTACAAGGTAATTTAAAATGATTGTGATAGATAAAGTGCAATTTTTTTAGAAAAAAATTATATGTATCAAGCTCCAACTAAGCATATGGATTTTTAGTACCACTTTGGTTGGAGAATGGTTGTAAATGGACATATTGAGTTGAAGAAGATTGTAATTTGAGAGAATATTGTAGATTATTGTACCAAGCCTATGATCACCTAAAATTTCACTTGGTGTAGGGAGGTTATAGGCCCTGTTTCTTATACTTAGTTGATTATGTTTTCCTATGGATGTGTTTACAATGTGTGATGTCAAGTGAGAGAATGTTAGGATTAAGGTACCATAAACCTTGTAAATCTTATAATTTAATATTTTAAGATATTATCTATATTCATTTATAAGGGATGAGAGATATATTGGAAGCAATAATTATTTATTTATTATTTATTGGTTAAAAACATCTTATTTATGATGAGGTGATAAGGTTAAACTAGGCACCCATCTAGGAGTCTATCCTATCTTAGTGTGTCTCCTATTATATAGGAATTCATCTCAGAGTGTCTCCTATTTTATAGAAATTCAACTTCGAGTGTCTCCTATTTCTTATGGATTGAAAATCAAGACATCCAAAATAAAGAGAATATTTTTTGTCAACTATAAATTTTTGTGAGTCTTGGTTTAGCATGTTAAAGTTTTTTAAAAAATTGAGGCGTAATTTTTTCCCCAAGTTTGGAAGCCATATTTGGTGATTGAGAAGAATATAATTCATAATTTTTAATACATGTTCTTGAGAAGGTAGATAAGTGTGAGATTGGAAAATTGCGTAGAGAAGTGTTAGGTTGCACAAGTTCATAGATTCTATTAGTTCAAATGAAGAAGGAATTGATTTAATTGTATTCTTATTTCAAGATAATATAAATTTGGCTTATTTTTTGATGGATTTTTTTAATCTATAACAATAATCTCAATGTAAGTATTGTGTTGTGTAAATCTCTTATACTTGTTAATTTATTTATTGTTGTTGATTTACATTTTCTTAAATCTCCATTGGTATCATACAGAATAAATTTCAGATTTACAACATAAAATTCAAATTTTTATATTGTAATTTTTACCTTCATTACTAATATCCATGACTAAAGTTTGCAAACATGAGAAGACACTGAGATTTGAGTATGGGACAATCAACATGATCTCATGAAGGTTGTGAAGATAGTGTGCATAAACCCACTTATTGGGATCTCTTCACCAAGCCCTGAACAAACATTATGAAGTCTATATGATAAGGGAATCCCATGCACCTTATAGGAATGTGTGATATCTACATGTTCATTAAGAGCACCTTGCAAAAGAATGCCTACTAAACTAGTATAAGGTCAATCCAGTCATTGTAAAGGGTCTAGCATAACCTTGCATCTCTAGTGTCAAGTATGCATATGTTAAAGGAGGGCTTGATGACAATCATTAAAAAGAACTCATGAGATGCCTACACTTAGTATTGAAAGCAAGGGATTGGTAATGGGGCATCAAGGCAATAAATACATTGACCTTGTGAAGATATACAATGCAAAGATAGCATTAACAAGCCTACACTAAACACAACAAAGGGATCTAGAATGATATAGAAGTCAATCCAATACAATATCACATTCACAATGTTACTGGATTTACCGTTTTCAACAACTCTTCCTAAGGTTTCTATTTTGAAAAAAAATGATTTTAAAGAATGTGAAATAAACTTACACAAGATAATCTAAGAACTTACATTTTTGTTGAAACCAATGGGTCTAAATGTTTGAGCGAGAAGCCCATGATGTGCATATGGAATATGGGAAGGGTCCATAAAATTTTTAGTAAGTACTTCATACTTACAAAGTATCAACCAAGGTATTTGTTTAATTTTCATGTAGAAATAAAAATTATATATAATCTTACCATTTTGAAGGAAGAACACTAAAATTTAAGAACAAAAAAATAGGAAAGATGAACAATAAAAACCATTAATATCTTGTGTCTATGGAGTATAATCCCACTCAATAAATATTTTATTTTACTTGAAAAAGAGTTACCCATAAGGAAAATCTCTCATTGTTAGAACAAATCGGATTGATGGATCATTTAGCATTTGAATCAATGGTGGAGTTTTGTTGAGAGCAATATCTGTGTAAAGAGGATCAATGCTTGGACAAAACCAAATGATGCCTTGCTATAGTAGACTTGGATAAACACATGCATGTTCCCTCTTGGAGGTGTGGACCTACATTTAAGGTAGAATCACTTCATTAAAAGATATATTTAATGCACACAACCACTACAAAATCACTAACCCTCACAGTGATTTGATTCTCATTCCTTGTCAAAGAGACTAGATCCTCATTTTGATGCACAATTAGATTAATCTCCATTTTTTATGACTATTGCCTCCTTAATGAACCTAACACAATGGATTTAATAGAAATGCAACAAGTCAATATCCTTGAAACAAAACCATTGTCTCTTTGTTGCACTCTTGAAACCCTAGATCCCAAATCAAAACACTATCCAAAGGCTAGATTGCAAGGGTTTTGAATCTGAAAAACTTCTATTGCATAATGATGCCTCCATAATACATAAAACAAAGCTCTACAAAGTAGAATTTCAAACTGAAAATGCATATCAAACACAAAATAAAACCCTAACCCATGGGAATAAGGGAAAGAGCCTTCAAATGGACAAACAAGACATTGATATGCAAGAACATGAAGAAATAACACTCCCTTATTTGCCTTCTGCAACTCGGAAATGAAACAAAGCAACCCCAAGAAGATGGAAAAACATAGAAAAGAGGCAAAGGAAACAACCAACCATGCAAATGAAGATTGAAAATGCTCAGAAACATTGCCATGAACTGCCCCATGATCTTAGTTGAATGAAAGTCAGATAATTGCCCAAAAACATTACAACCTTCCTCTTCAAAGCAGTAAACAACAGAGAGGGCATCCATCTTGGAAGAGCCCATGTTGTTTCAATCCTTTTTCTTGAAAAAAATAAAAACAAAGAGAGAATGAAACCCGACAAGTTTCCCTCGCAAAAATAAAAAAATTAATTTATCACTTGCTCACGTTTCACTCTTTTTTTTAATTACCCACTTTAATATCATATGTGACTAATTATTTAGTTGTGTTTTTTACTTAATGATCAAATTAGTCATTTATAGCTATGTTGCAAAAAGTTAGTAGAATTTAGTCATTTTTAGTTGTTGTGACTAAAAATTTTAGTCACCTAGTCATTTATTTGCCAAATTCTACTAGTGTAAACAAAGTTCCAAGACTTTAGGAAAGTTGGTGATCTCTAACTATGGAATGAAATGGTGTTTTTTTTATGGGATTTTTTGTTTAAAAGAAGTTTTGTAAGCTAGGTTTATCTATTTCCACGTAGGACGTGGTAATACTGGTCTTCCGACTGCAAGATCAATTTTTTGTTCCTCTTTGTCTAGAATAGTAGCAGTGTTTCTCCACTGAGTTGGTGTTTCCTTTTTATCAAACATGAAACTTCTCAAACTACTAATAATGCACAATTGCTCACCTTCAACTCGTGTGAGATTTAGTTGTATAATAGGTGCAATAAGATCTAGTTGTTGAACAAGAGTAGTAGGACGCCAAATTGTCATAAAATGCAAGATTTTTCTTGATGTTTGATCTTTTTCTATTTAAAAGAATGATGAATGAGGATTATATAAAAGAAAACCTTTTGGTTTTGTGATACTCAAGACCCTAAAGTATGAGTTATGTTTGGTGGATGTTTTGGAGATGGTACTAATTTTTGGGATTCAATGTGTAGAAAAACTTGGACCGATATTTTACTCCATTTCTCTAGAGGATATGTTTTGAAGATCTAATTGAACTGGCCTTGAGGTGCAAGCAAATGTTAATATCTTAAAAATCAAGAGCAAAGGAATAATCCAAGTTGTGTTTTTGATTTGAATCCTAAAACTATGTTGATGTGTTTGATTTTTGCAAATGGATATGGGATGATGCAGATATGAGGTGTTTTGGAGGTTTAACTATTTTGTCCTCAAAAGGTGAAAGATTAACTAGTTTTGGATTAGTCTCTGATTTACTCCAGAAATCAGGACAATAGTGGCAATTTTTAGAATAGTAGCGATTGAAATGTAGGACAAATTCAATCAAACTTATAGCAATAGCGGTCTTTGTTTCAAGTTATAACTGGTAATAGAGAAAATAATGACAATAAATTTAATAGAAGTGGTCCTGTTCAGGTCAATAGCAGCTGAAAGTTTTAGGACAACTGCGAAAGGTTTTATCAAAAGTAGCCTCTATTGCAATTTTTATGATTGGTGAAATAGTGAAGGAAATAACAACAAATTTTTTGAAAGCGGTAATCTTTAGGTCAATTGTGGTTGAAAAATAGGTCAACAACGTTAATGTTTAGATCAATAGCGGTAATGTTCAAGTCAACCATGGTTTTGTTTTTCAAAAGTGGTAAATTTTTTATAGTGACAATCATAAACTAGAGAGAAATAGCGGCAAGTTTTAGGTCAATTGTGGAAATCTTTAGGTTAGTAGTGGTAAGATCTCTGCAATAGCGACTTCTGTTCAATTGTTTCCAATTTGTGGATATCAGCTTGTTTGAATATTCTTGAATTTTTTGTTCAATCTGATGTTTTGATGGCAAGTGATGCATACAACAAATAATTTTTGAGATCCAATAAAATAAATTTTGGCATACATCAGTCAAGTCACCCTAAGTAGGTTCATTTCTTTTAGGTAGGCTTACCTCATGCCCCAAAGGGATGATTTTACATGCAACTTATGGAGTGAATTCATAAGTTTGACTTGGTAAGTAACTTCTCATAAGTAAAATCCTATGCACCACTTTCAAAGAACATTTTGGAAACAAGGATGGATAACTATTAGTTCTTAGTCACTGCTCAAGGGACCAATGCCTGGCTAATCATCCAGAAAGCCACTAAAGGATTTAACCATTCCTACTATGGGCTCTATATACTTTAAGGTACCTCCATGTTTTGAATGACACTATCATCCAAGTTATTGCTAGTTCGATCCTTGGTGTTTAACCTTGATCAATTTATATAGCGCCTTGAGGGAAATATCACTTTGAATTGCCTTGAGTTGCCCGATCTAAAGGTGATGCTGAAAATAAAATAAATGAAAAACCCAAAGTGCTTTTCATCACCCAAGATTGTCAAAAGACATGAGGGGAGAGGATACACACTTAGTTTTCCAAGCATGGTATACAATTCATCGTAGTTTCTTTTTAAGTCCCAAAATTTGATATGTGAAGCTATCAATTCATTTTTTTATGTGCACCAAATTAAAAGCATTTGAGATTTCAGGAAAAATATAGCAATGTGCAAATAAAAATGGATTTGTTCAATTTTAAGCACCAAAGTTTGAGTGTTCTAATTGCCTTGTCCTTCTTAATGTGATCAACAAAATGAAATGGGTTCGATTTGTCAACAAAATAAAGGCATTCATATGTCAAAAAAAAATGCGTTGGTCAAAAACAAAAACATTCAATTTTATGAGCACCAAATCAAAAATGAGAATTGCCTAGTTCAATTTCATGAGCACTAAATTAAAAATGAGAGTTGTGGGTTCAATTTTATGAGCACTAAATTGAAGATGAGGGTTTGCCTTGTTTAATTTTAATGAGCGCCAAATTGAAAATGAGAGTTGTGGGTTCAATTTTATGAGCACTAAGAAAATGAGAGTTTGCATTGTTCAATTTAATGAGCACCAAATTGAAAAATGAGAGTTGTGGGTTCAATTTTTAAAACACCAATTTGAAGTGTGTTCTAACTATAAAATCTTTTAAAAGTGAAGCATCCTTCGACCATTTTCCAACCTTGCAATGAAAATATTAGTTGTTCTCATGAAAACATGTGCCATACTCTTGCAAGGGCTACATAATCAATGTTAGAAATCTCTCAAAACCCCAAATAGTCAAACGTTAGCGTTAGAAATTAAAAAAAATGCTTACAAATTTAAAATAGAAAAATAATATTAGTATTTTAGGTAGTAGCGATCTTTCTATCTTTACCAATAGTGGTCCAGAAAAGTGCAACTACGGACCTGTTATAGACAACTATAGTTTAAATGTCAAAAGTGACCTTGTTTAGTGCAGTAGCAGTTGGAAAAAGTACAACTGCGGTAGAAATGAGGAAACAACCACATGAAAATCCTGTTGCTTTCACATGAAAATTGTCAACAGTGTTTTAGAAAAGGGCATCAGTGTTCTGTAACTTGCAATTGCTCAAAATAAACTCACGAAAACGTTAATGTTAAGGATAGAAGTCCCATCGGGCATGCCGAATGTTGTAAGGGGGAAATGAAGCATACATAAAAAAAAGCAAATATGAATTAAACTAATCTAATTCAAAATAAGATTAAGATCCCTAAACCCATTACTCATGAAATGAAGCTCTAAAATTACAAAATCAAATAATGAAATGCTAAGATAACATAGAAATGAATTCAAAACTTAAAAGCATATACCATCCCATGTTGGAGTTGTGTTTGTATTGACGTTTGGATGTTGGATTGCTCGATTAAATACAAAGCCTCCATTGTTGATGTTGCAAAAGCTTTAATGTGTGTAAAATGGTGAACTAGAATGTGATGATAACTCGTAACATGCTCAAGAGATAATTGTGCAGTGCATTTCTATGTAAATTCTAGATGATTTGTGAGAGGGTAGAGGTTTATTTTATAGATTTCTTGTTTTAATATGAACAATCAAGATTTCATAGTAAAAGATCAAGATAGACAGTTGAGAACCGTTGAGATGAAATAGATTGGCTAGTTAGCTTTTGTGATTGATCTAATTAAGGATTTTAATTGCATAATCAAAGGAATTAGATTGCATAATCAGTGTGATTGATGAAATCAAGTTGAGTATGCAGTGGGATTGAAGAAATAGATTGAGAGGTTAGTGGGATTGAAGAATAGATGAGTTAGCTATTTAGAGTGAGAAATTAGTGATCGTGATTTGCTCAATCACAAAGGGGTGAGGATGATTAATTAAACGAATATTTAATTAATATTTTTGAGTTGAACATGCAAGCGATGTTTGACTTTAACAAATAAAATTGTATTTTTTTTTTTACTATGTTCAATGATGTTGAATAATTAATTTAATTATTCGGGTTTAGTAAGGGGAAAGTGATTTAATTAAACCATTAAGTAATAATAATTTAATTGATTTAGGAGAATATGGTATATTAGTGACATAATTAAATAATTGATGTTATTTAATTAATCAAGAGGAATAAAGTTAGATAAATGATGAAATGGTGAATTAATTAAATAAATTAAATATTATTCAATTAATAGAGGAAAATAGGGTTTTTGATGTTAATGATGTGAAATGCAATGATATTAAATGATAATGATGTCGATGATGGAAAAATGTCATTCAGGATGTGTGATATGCATTTAGGTCATTTTTACATGTCTACATAAAGAGACCTCTATCTTAAATTGTCTCAAATACCAAACATCATCCATAAAATGTGTTTTCTAACAAAATAATGCTCTCACAAGGATGTAAAATCACTTTAGAGCCACATGGATCTACTAGTTAGCAAGCTATGTTATGCTAGGTGTCCATGCAATTTGATGGGTTCCACGAGGCTAACAATTTGTGTTATGCTAAATACTCATGAAAAACATGACTCCACTAACAAAAAAGTTGTGTTATACTAGGTGGCCATGTTAAGAATGCTCTAAACTCATAGACCAACAAATTCCATTATGCTAGGACTATGCAAACTACACTTCAAAGAGTGCACAAAAATCACTTTAGGGGGTGCACAAAGTTTAACGTTGTGGGGGACGAATTGATAACCACACCTTAGGGGTGCTACAAACAACACCACCGCCAAAGGGGTTGTGTCAATAAGTCAAATATCACAAGACAAAATGGATAGGGGTAATATATTCCCCCCTTAAAATTTCAACATACTTGCTATGTTGGTATTTTAAGGAGAAAGAGGGGAAGAGGGGATCCTGGAAAATAATGCACACCTCCCAAAACTAGTTATCCTTTCTCCCCAAGCATAGAGACAAGGAAAACCACACCAAGAACTATCATGTTTTTTCCATGAAAAGTATGGTTGCACTTAAGATTATACCACCATGAAAGGCAATGAATTAAATATAATAGCTACAAATGCCACATAGTGATGAGCAACATGATAGGATGGAGATCATTACTGATTATGGTAATTAGGTGCATCAACACAAGGATGAGCACCACAATCATTAAGTTGTATTTTATTACTCAAGGCCTGACATTCATTGGTAGAATGACCATGCACTTGATGATATGCACAAAATGAGTTTTTGTTGTAGAATTTATTTCATGTTCTTGAAGGAAGAGTAATCAAGCAAGATTTGAGAAGCTTCAACAAGATACTCTCTTAGTCAATAGTAGGGAAAATTTATTTCTCTTGTGAAGAAAATCTTGCTTTCTTATCACAAGATGCCATACATACAATAGATGATAAAGCATTAGATGAAGATGGAGAGGAATGTTCAAAACCTAGACCCTACTTGGAAAAGTACGATATAGACTTGTCTTGATCTCTATGTTGTTTTATGTTTTTATTACATCCATGTTTAGAAAGACTTATATATCCAAGACCATAACATGCTTCCAACTTAGATGAAGAGATTTTATCTACATGCTTCTGAGAAAGATTGAATTCTTACCAAGCATGAAAATCTTTTTTAAGTTTTCTAAAGTTAAGCACCTTCCACCCATGAGGGATGGGAGTTGAAGAGTCCCCATCACCACCATGGGGTGATGTTGATGTATAACCAAATCGATTAAATGAAACACAAGATTGTGTTGATTTAGATTGTGAGATTTTGTACTCTCCCATAAAGGAGGGTGTAAAATCTAATGAACCCCAACCATCCCCAAAGCATGTGTTTGAAGATGAATTGTTAACATGATCATTATTTGTATTTTACTCTTTAGAATTTGATGGTGATATTTTAGACTCCCCTTTGAAACAAGGTGTAAAATCTAACATCCCATAATCATCATCTAAGAGTTTTGTTGTAGGTGAAAGACAATTAAGATTACCATCAACTTGTATAGGTTCTACCTTTGACGTTGGAATCAAAGTATTAAGAGAGTTGAAAGTGTTACGATGATGTTGAACTTGTGAATTATAAATTTGTTCATCTACTTTAACCGTTTATATCATTTTATTATATTCATACTTCATCACACTATGAAGAGTAGGTGAGAATCCCTTCATGGAATGAATCCACAATCTACCTAGGAGAAGGTTGTATGAAAGAGGTCTTGGCATGATGTGGATAAGGGTAGGCAAAACCATGGGTAATGTGATCGTTCCTAATGATTGCTTATTATCATTTTTAAAGCCATGAATATTAACATCATTGGGTTCAATAAGATGCTTGTCCACACCAATTTTATCTAAGAGGTCAATGCTACAAATATTAAGACTCGCTCCATTGTTTATGAGAGTACACCTAACTCCAGCTTCATTAATGGTCACCTTTATCATTAAGCCTTAATTTTTATTTTGGATCTCTAACAATGGTAGTTCATGTTGAGGGAATGTAATATCCAACTTTGTCACTTGCATACAATCAAACAAGGTAGCTACACCATTCAGTCTAAAAGAAGGTGGGGCATCAGTCTTTTGCAAAACCTCTTGGAGCATCCTATGGTATGTAGGTGATCTTTGAATCAAGTCCTTAAGGGAGATGTTTTTTGAATACTACAAAGTTGCTCAACAAGGTCATACTATTTACCATAATGTTGAGTAATGTTATATGTGTGAGCAATTGCATGATAACTTAGTTACTATGACACATGCTTACTAGTGAGTTGTTTTGCAAAGTTCAAGATATATCCAAGGGGTTTAGGAGGTCCTATAATGAGAGATGATCCAATTTTTACTTGTGAATTCTTAACCTCAACTGAGTTATCTACTTGTTGACAAGCTTCCATTGAGGGGGAGTCTAATGTCAACTTAGCATCTTCATCTATGTCATCTATCTTATTGTATTTTGAAAGAAATATATCAATGATTTCATCCTCCTTTACCACAATATCTTCCCAAGTAGGAGAAGTATTAGGAGAGAAACAAACAATATTCTTATGACAATGATTGGATCCTCTAACACCATGGTACCTTCTTCACAAGTGGGTGACGTATTGGGAGAAGAACATCTATTCTTGTCATGATTATCCATGATTCCATCCTCCTGCACCAAAGTGTTCTCACAAGTAGGGAAAATGTTGGGAGGTGAATGAATATTAGGAAAAGTGATAT
Organism: Sequoiadendron giganteum; assembly: GCA_007115665.2. NCBI lineage: Eukaryota > Viridiplantae > Streptophyta > Pinopsida > Cupressales > Cupressaceae > Sequoiadendron > Sequoiadendron giganteum. The sequence goes on from CM021106.1 coordinate 428,252,466, forward strand.
CAAGAAATGTGTCAATAATTTCATTTTCTTGTGTTAAGATACTCTCACAATAAGGATGGATGGTATGAAAATATTTGCCATTATTATCATAAGTATCACTGATTGCATTTGTAGGAATTTTAGAAGCTTTTATGGATGATCTAGGTGAGATGAAGTCCCCAAGGGCATCATCTAACATGTCAAAGTCATCACAACTAAAGGGATTGGCAGGTATATGATGCACTTATGGAAAGAGATCTAACATGGTCAGATGACTATGCTTTCCCCAAGATTAATCATTAAATTTAAATTATAGTCTAGGTTTATGCATGCTAAGGAAAACTAGGACTAAAAATAGATTTACAGACCTGATGCAAGCACAGGTCTGGAAACTGGGTTCCAAATATGCAAATTGACAACAGGTATAAATATGTTATAGATATTTCAGGCAAGTTTTTGGACGACTAGGATGCCCTAGGGCATCTGTGTCCTACTAGGTATTTTTCTGAGATTTCAGTTTTAGAGGCACTAGTAACAGGAACTAACTATGCAACAACTTGCAAACCCAAATCTAGAATTAATTCTGTTTCTATTTTATGAGTGTCTAAATTTGTAATGTGTTGTAACAACCTAGGGTTTTGAATTTTTTTGCCAAAATGAGAAGTAATTTACCTAAATTATGCAATGCTTCAAAAAATATAAACAATTGTCCTACATATTTGATAATTTCCAACACTGAAACACAACAAATTTTCATAAATTTTCAACAAATTAAGTTAAATGACACCTTTCTTGCACATACAATAACACTTTTTTCAGGATTTCAAAATAAACATTTGCAAGTAGAAACAAATTGAAAATATAGAGACAAAGATCTATGAATTTGTTTTTCGAGCCACCTGTAGTAGGACAAAGGTGCCCGCCCTAGGGCATATGAGTCCTTGCTAGGGGTTCATAAAAAGAAAAAAATGGATATTTAGATTGTTGTTTATATTTACAAATAGGTTTGATAGTGACTGCTTTTCCAAGATTTTCCAAATTAAAGACAATGTAACTCAAATGCTAATGTTTGAACAAGAAATGATAATTATGAATGAAATTCTGACCTAAGTGATTGAAACTAACCCTATTGCTACCTATGATGCAATATGATATGTGTTTTTTTTAAATTTTGTGACTTTTTATGATGGAAAAATGAAACCCTAAATGAGAAATACAAAAAATAGCAATGGAAAACCTAATTCTAGGGTTGAATTACTTCAAATTTTAGAAGGTTTATGATGTCAAAACATCAAGTTCACCAAAATGTAGCATATGAAAAAGGGAACCCTAAGTTTAATGTTTAAACCTAGGATTGCTTTTTGCTCCTTTTAAAAGGTACATTAGGGTGCAAATCAACAAGTTCTTTAAATTGACTTTCAACCATGAAGGTGAGTCAATCAGAATTGGATCTGATCCTTTTGAGCCTTAGAAATGGACTGGAATTGATTTTCTATGATTAACCTAATTACACTATGTGCCCTAATATAAAAATGACAAGAATCTAACAATTGATAAACATAAACAATAGTTTGGTGACAGATCTGAGAAGTGTAGAGGACTATGTACCTACCCAAAAAAAGTTGGTATTGGTCAAAATACAGGGAAATAATCACCCAAGGGCATATGAGTCCCTGTAGGGGTGCCCAAACACTATTTTTGTAGTCCTTTGATGTCGGATTTGAGCTTTTGATTCTAGGTTGCAAAGTTGTCTAAACATAGTTGGATAATTCTATAGGTGAGTTTTTGTGAGTTGACAAGATTTAGGGTTTCAATTGCAACAATGAATGATTTTCCTTCAAACTTCCTTCAATCCTCTTCAAGCTTGAAACCTGCACATTCAAAGAGAGGGAAAGGGTTGTGCCATTTAGGGGCTCGCCTTAGTCAAACCCCGTGTTAGTGTTTCCACTTCCACAATGACAATGTCAATGATAAAAATTGATAAATGATATGAAGGAATGATGAATCAATAAAGTGTTGCAACTCACTACCCTTCAATGGATTCCTTGAAGGACTAAAGTCATGCACATCACTTTCAAGGTCTCAAATCTTGCTTGGAGACCTACAACAAGGGTTAGCCTTCACAAACAATGATAACATAAACACATATGAGATCACATAAGATTTGAAATGATGTTAGAATCTTGAATTACTATAATAAAGCTCTAAAAATGTTTCTCTTGGATTGCTTGATAATGCTCTTAATCATAAGTTTGCCGATAGTTTTCTAGATATCTTTCAAATGATGCAATAACTAGGTATTTATAGGCATTTGTCTAATTTCTTAAAAATTAAATCCCAAAAGCTGACATTTGCAACTTGAATTTTGAATGTTAAAATGTTGACACTAACATATCCAAAATTGGTCCCTGACAAAATGGTGGACCCATCTAGGGTGTATGGGTCCTGGCCCTATTTTCTAGGATAGTATCAGGAGCAAAATATTAATTGGATGTATTTGTTCAATGGTTGCAATTTCTTGGAAAATGGTACAAATGGGTTATATAATACATAATTTAGGAAATTAGGGACCCAATTAGACTCAATAATTTAGGGGGAACAAAACATAGAGTGAAATTGTCAAGGGTGACAATTTATAATGCTACAATTATATGCAATTGAATTACTTATTATTAGATGACAATTATTTTTTGTAATCTAAAGTGACTACATTCTAGAATTAATTACAAGTATTTCAAAATAAAGTATGCATACTACTATAGGAAATGTAATATGATCAAACTAGTCGTTATTGTAACTGGTATTTATTTAAACCATAAATTTATCATATAAGAGACCAATCTTACTTTGAAATAATTTTTTATTTAACTTATCATAATTAGAGTATATTATGTAATATTTATTACATCTAGATTTCTAAAAAATACTATATAATCATTAGAAAATGGTAAATATACATTAAAAGTATCATTAATTTTGGTCTTTAGTATTCTTCCACCTAGAATAAATTTCTTTAATTATTATGTTATTGACTATGCTAGTAATCCTATTGATTGGAATCTACCTTAGACTATGTCTTCAAAATAAATGGTGCAAGTGTGTCTCGTGGATGGAGTAATCATTAAACATGCTACCTTTTATGTCTCCTTAATCAAAAGGTTCAACATAAAAGTAGCTCTTAAAGAATCAATGTGGATTAGAGGATTAGTGGAAGAGGTTCATCTAGTTACTAATAAAAGTACCAATTTATTATATGATAACCAAAGCTATTTTACTCTTACCAAAGACTCCTATTTCTAGAAAAAGAGAGAGAAAAATACATTGAAGATCGTGAACACTTTACTCAAGGGAAGGTTTTCCATCATAAAATATTGCTCTAATTTTGTTCATATGACTATTGAGTGTAATATAGACTATGCTCAAGAAGAATTGGGCTAGAATCCCAATAGTCACATATCAAAACTCTATGTAGTACCAAATTATCCAAAATTAAATCAATGTCTCACCTTAGGAGTTGCAAGTGAAGGGTAGTGTGCATGTTAATGCCATGCCTAGTGGTTAAATCCTAGATGTAAAACCTAACAAGCATTTTATAAGACCTATAGTAATTATAATAATTCCTTCAAGAATTTTATAATTTCTTCTCTTTGTAAATCTTTCACTTGTAAAAGCATTTTATTGAATATAACTATAAGCACTATGTAATAACCTTGGGGAAGGGTGGTTTGAGGAGTCTTGGAATCCAATAAAAACTTTATAAGACTTCATGAATAGTAACATTTTTTAAACATTGGGATTATAAATGATGACAAGATGAATTTCATATAATTTCAAATAGATGGTCTTCATTTTGACATATATTTTTGTCCTTGTTTATCACTGTCAAAGAAGCCCTATGTTACTAGGATACTTCATTTTTTTTTTTTTTAAAATCAATAGGTTATGCAAACTAATAACATTAATGGGGAGTATTAAAGAACACAATTTATTAGTTTTCAGACCCTTATAATACTTATATATTATTCTAATATAAGGTTATAAAACCTTATGCATATTATATACTTTATAAAACACATAAAATTTAAATAATTAATAATCTAATATTTATTAGATTATTATATTATTATTTATTTATAAATGGTAGTTTTGAATAGGCATGAATAATACTTCTTCAATTATTTTTCCATCCATTCGCCTATATTTAAGGAGCTTCTCTCTTATTGAGAGTTAAGGGACTTTGGAGATTAATAGTGTAATCTATCACTATGCACAAGAGGACTTATTGGTAATATTATTGTGATGAAAAGTGTTATACCCAAGTCCTATCTATATTTTTATACACAAAATTCAATAAGTTTATGATGGAATGATGCTTTATGGGGTTTTTTACAAGGAAGGGTATTCCTCATGTTTATATTATGTAATATATTGAATCTATGTATCTTGTAATTCTTATTTTATTTATTTTATAATTATTAATGATGATTAATAACCAATGATCGTAATTTCCAACACAAAAGCCCTTGTCTCAATCTTACAACTATAAGTCCTTAAACTAGCATCAACTTGCTTCAACTTGAGATGATATTAAAGCAATTTGATACTATTAGCATAATTTTGAATGGTACACCTACTAGCCTCCACCATCTTTTTCAAATTAGTTTTGATTTCCTACAATTCCTTCTGCAAGGGGTTAAGAATTTGCTCTTGTTTATCTTTTTCCTCCTTCATCCTAGATACATCCTCTAAAACATCCCAATTCTGTTGGTTAATTTTGATTTCCTCCTCCTAGTTCAAGGTGTTAGCCCTAACTTTTGTTTACAAGGGGAGGTTTTGTTATTTAATATATTCACCTTAAGGAAAAAACATTAAAGGATATTATAGTGCACATGAATTTATTTCTCCATGTTATAGGCCTTATCCCCTAAGATAGATGATGAGTATAGAATCAGTCCACTATTTTTACCTTATAATTTCATTTTTATCTATATCCTTGTCCCTAATCTTGTCACCATTTGTTGAAGGAACCTTAATATTTAATAAAATAAGGAAAGAAGTTGGGGATTGATAATTTATTGAAAATCATGATAAATCTGATTGTTTTGTGGTAGGAGATGGTTCGAAAGGAAGTTGAAGGTTGTTACAAACGTGAGGACCTTAGGAATCTAATGAAGTGAAACTGGCAAAAAGATGTTTAGACTCTTTATTTTAGTTAAAGTTGTTTTAGTTTCATGCTAAAATTGGCCTACGACCTTTTATCAATCTAAAGAATCTTGTTTGTGAGTGGCCGAAAGGCCGAACGAACAAACAAACTTATCTGCTATTTTTAGTATAATCAAACGATATATATATGCATGATGAAAATATAATATCAGTAGATATAATTGAGAAATCAGATCCGCGTACTAGAAAGATCGACATATTCTTCTGTATCAGTCATTTTATTAGATGAGAATTAGTGTGGAGTAGATTGGTGTTTTATGACTTCCATAATTCAATAATCGGTGAAGGCAGGGCCCACTTCCTCGGTTATTAGTGATTTCAACATTAGATTTATATGCATGGTAATGTGTGTTTTACAGTCATTTGATTAATTTGATTTCTGTGATTAAATGATTGGTTACTATTTCTGAATTGATTCGTTCATTGCAACTATGTAATTCATTTTGTCGTAATTCTATTGTTTGGATCCTTGTTAATTCATTCAATATCTATTGATATGTATGTTTAATCGGATTAATGACTACCAGTGTGAAAACAGTTTGGTATCATAGAACGAAATCGTAAAAATCTAAACATGGAAACATGAGATATTCTATTATAACCAGCATCCTTGATTTTGTCTTTGTCATACTTTTTATTCTGCTTTATAGAATTTTATTTCTGTTCTATTTTATGTTGGTGATCTGTTTTTGTTGCAGAATTATCTCTTTACAAGTTCCTGTCACATATTGTGACAGGAAGTCTGCCAGTTGGAATTTTTCTTGAACACAGATTTCATTAGTATGCATCCATCAACCCTTGGTTTCTAAACTGCAGCTCTTTGGCATACTACCATGACACAATTCAAAAGCTTACGTTCCCGGATTAACACTTTAGGATAAACTGAGGAAACCATTTCCAAGAACTTAAATTAAGCCTATTTCAAAATAAATTAAACACCACAGTTTAGTCCAATCAATATCCACCATAATAACCAATAACACTAGAATTTGAAGAGCAAGATAAGTGTTGGATTCAATTTTATGATGCCAAATTTTGCTTGAATTGCAATCCTCTTGTATATTTTGGTCTAATTATACCCATCACATATAATTGATTTGAGATTGTTCCTCATGGGTCATCTTTGGTCAATATTTAAATAAATGTTTCTCTTCATCATTCCCATGTGCCTATCATGTGCTATAAGTTGAAAGGGTCCCAAAAATCAGTGGAAGTTTTATGTTAAAACTTCTAACAGCTATGCGTATATCAAAGTTTTAGGGTTCCCCTTCTTTTTTTTCCTTTCTTCCCAACTCTACTCTTCCCTTTGTCCCCATCAAGATATCATTTTTTCCCATTTAAGCATACCTTTCATCCATCCCCACCCTTGTAACCTTTTCCTATCAATATTTTAGAGTTTTCCCTCTTGAAATCCATTTCCTCCAACCTCCAGTTCTCCTTTCTTTTATAAGTGTTTTACACTTCTCCATACATACATGCTTTCCATCTAAACCCCAACTCCCTAATTCTTATATTGAGTTACTTTCTAGAGATAGAGATTTGGCCATCCCTTATTTGAGGTGCCTTTTCCTTGGTATCCTCAAACCTTCATCCTAGGCATTTTTTACTATGTTATCTCATCTTAATTGTTGGTTTAGACATATCCTTTTCTGCATGCCTTAAGGGATGAATTACTTGGTAACCTAATCCCTAACTCGATAATTTCATTTACATATCGTTTTATATTTGGAGATGCAAAAATACTATTATTTATATTTTTTAAGTATGAAGTATGTCTTACTCGTGATCCCCAAAACTCCAAAAATATCACATTTTACATTGTTCACTCCCACCTACATCTTTGTATAACCCAAGTTACCATTAATGACTATTTATTATTACAACTACTCTAAAAATGTTTTACTACCTAAAAATAGTTGTTTATCTTAGGGACACAAGTTTACATGCATTTTCGATAATGGAGGATTGGAGCACCATGTTGCCATTAATGCATTGGTTGTATTTCTAAGGAGATTGATTTTCACATGAGATTTGGGTCACCATTTTAGTGGATTTTATGGGATCCCAACTTGTTCCACACACAACATTAATGTCATATGATGTTGGGCTAATTTCCTAGGATTGAGTAACCAAACATAATGTTATATGTATTAGTCATTTTCTAGAATAAAAGTCAATCACTTCTCCATTTTCATGCAAATATACTGCTAAGAAAGATCTAGGGTTTTAATCCTTACACATCCAACAACCATTAGAGCAACTCATTTTTTAAATCACAAAGAGGTAGCTAGTTTGTATCAAATGTTTATAACTAGATTTCTCCTTGGCAAGATAAAGATATTCAAGAATATTTCTAAATGAATAAGAGTGACATTTTCTTCCTAATTTAATGTTTTCTCTCACCATATTTCCTAGTGTGAATGTAATAATAACTTGATAAGTGTCACAAAACTTTAATACATTGCATATTGTCACTTATAATGGTCTTTTCTCATTGCTGTGGATTTCTAAAAGTTTGAAGAGGGATTATTAACTATGCCTTGTTTTAATATCATATCACTTTTTATTTCTATGTGTTAGGTCATCTATAACTATGAATTTGTAACCCAATAAAAGGTGCCAATATTAGAAGTATTTGACCTCCATGTAATTTCAAATGAACAAAATCATTCACAAGTACTGTAGGAATAGGAAGCATGTTCATATGCATTTCATGATTCGATGTTGTATCCATGGAAATATTTTTAGCGAGACTTAGTAGGTTTTACCTTGTTGAATCATGTTCTTCATATCCATATGAATTTAATAGGGGTTATAGTAGTAGATTAGTCTTTGATCTAGTGATAAAATTTGGTGTTAAATCATACATTTGGATACTATTGCAGTTTACTTATCATGTAATATATTTAGTTGTGATTAGATCTTGCTAAATATTACCTCTAGGAACACTCTCCTAGGTTTACTTAAACCCAAAGTGAAGGAGAGTTTATCCACTCTCAGTAATTGGCCTATCATCACTCATATTTTGTTGATGAGGTAGTCTATCCACCTTCAATGATATATCTCTGGCCTTGAACTAGATCAAACCCTTTAGAAGTGTGAGTAATGAATTTGGGACTCAACAATAAGTTTGATAGATGAGATAAAGGCCCTAGATAAAGACTCTCCACTTGTGGAAACTTAAAACTAGAAAATAATTCCTTTGCACCAATAGCTTTCTCTTTATCTTTTTCTACTAGATGATGCCTCCTCCCAACTAGACCAACATCTAAATCAACACCATTTACATCCCTAAGAGATATGGTAATATCCACCCTTATAGGATAAGGGCCCTTAGGAATAGGGAGAGCCTAGTTTTCTTCTTGGAGTTATGAATATCAAGAGAAGGATCAATCTCTACCCCAAAAGGGGGCAATGAAAGAAGGGTTTTAGATATAGCACATGGTTAATTGATAGAATGATAAGCGACTTAGGCAAAGGAAGGGATGCAATGCCATGAATCACATATAAAATAAAGTACTCAATAGAAGAACGAAGAAAAAAGAGGAAAGCTAAAAATGACATTATGTTAGAAGTTATTCAAGAGGGACAAACATGGAAATGTAAAATAATTTAAAAAAACCCTTCAAGGTGACATGCTAGATGATTTGAAGAGAAAACTCATCTCATGGCCGTAAGAGGAAATCTCTAGCAAATCTAGACTAGAGTTTTCTAAGTTTATCCTTCTCTTTGAGGAACATTTGTAGTAGCTCTTCCTTATTGCATTTGTCTTTGTACATATTATTTTCATTGTAAACATGCTCATCATATGGGATATCAACTCCTCTAAGATCTCTTACTCCACACGTTAACCTCTACCACTCTTGAATTCTCATTCTTTGTAAATTTTTCTAGGAAAGTAGGGTCATAGCCTTTCGTCCTTTCCACATAAGGGAGAAGACCATTTTTTTAATATGTTTCAAACAGTGACATTTTACTTAATGGGATCAAAAGAAATTGGTTCAATCCCATCCTTGTCGCTTCCCATGAGCTCAAAACTCAACACACTATTAACCACCTAGAAAATCATAAAATTTTGATTACTTAGCACAACACTAGGGCCATCCAAATGTAGTATAAAAAAATAGAAGGTAGAAAATTCATGAACCATATGGAAGCCTCCAAACACACTTTGGAGAAAAATCACTTGAACTAGTCCAAATATCCCATCCACACAAGGAGTAGAGTTATCACAAAGGGAAGGCAACAAAATATAATACCACCAAATAGGATGTTGATTTATGGAGAGATCATTACAACAAATAGCGCCATTCTAAAGAAGCAAAACAACAAATACAACTAACATTAATGTGGCTATGATGATGCTAAGTGTTCGAGACATAAAAATTGATGCACGAATGGCAAAGTGATCTAGTGCAAGAACTATTTTTTTTTCCATTTTTTAATGCAAGGGTTGATGTGATTGATGCACAAAACTAAGTAGTGGTTTTGTGACATCTAGATATGGATGTATTGTCTTAATGATGAATCTCCTTGATGAATTAATCGATGATTGAAATAACCTAGAAATGACATTCTTTTACTTGTTCTAAATACACAATTTGAAAGTTTTAACATAAAAATTATTAAATACTCAACTACTTAAAGTTAAAAGATAATTTGGATCCATTATTATATCTTGAACTTAAAAAACACTATATTTAAAAAAAAGAAAGAAAAGAGGTTTGAACAAAAAGTTAAACTTTCTTTCTCAACATCAAATTAAAGAAAGAAGTGAAAGGTTTGCACTTTTCACCCTTACATGATACATAAGAACATTAAAATTGACGGTGACATTTTAATGTGCAAGTCAAAGGGGGACGGGCCAGACAAAAATCTGAAATATTTTAAGAGAAATTAGTTCAATCACCCATTTGGGCAGTGTATGTGTATTACAGATCTATTACAGATCCATTTTTACTATTATTTGAGTTGCCAGTTAAAGGGAAGAAATGGAGCTTGAAATATTGGGAATAAATTTGAGTTGTGTGGTGAGTGCTATAAGTAACGGCGAGTTTCCGCAGAAGGACTGCGCGCTGGATGTGCTGTCTAAGGCACTAGGCTATTGTATTGTCGCTGCTTCAACCATTGTTAAAGTTCCCCAGGTTTGCATTCGTTTCTAGGGTTTTTCTTTTCTTTGGGAAATTGTGTTGTGGCAAGTAAGAAAGACCCGTGTTCTTGTTCTCCCGTCTAATCAGATCTGGTCGTTCTCATTTGTTGTTATTTCCGGATTTAGATATGCAAATAAATAATAGACTACTTTATCTGAAGAGAGGTTTGGAAGGATATTCGGAACATGGAAATTAAAATTATTACACAGCAGTATTCGGATACACAATATTATGTTTGACTGTGAAAATCTATCATTTTTAATTGATTATTCCTTAACGTGCCACACAAACCTTGTAATCGTGTTTGAAGGATAGATTCAACCTCGTCCTCTTTGCTTTCATTATCTGGTAGTCCTTAAAAAACTGGCTGTGCCACTCAGCTCTTGACAAGGCATGTGCTGAATATTATAATTTTCTTGCCAACTTTGTATACTAGATTTGGCCAATATTATCTGTATGTATCTTCTCTCTGCTTCATCAATTAATACACTCATGGGCAATAAATTTACTGATAGCCACCCACTTCAATGGGCTTAGATAGCAAAAGGTTTCGCTAAGTCTGACAAGGTGAAAATTGGTGTTTTTTATGGATTCCTTCAACAAGTCAAACCGAGTTTGAGTCTATCTTGCACAAATTGATCTATTAGACACATTTAATAACATTGTTAATGGTGTTTATGCTATAGATAATTTCAAAACCTATTTGCAGAAGAGGCACGCCAAACTAAGAAAGACTCTTGTCCGATGTACACTCGCAAGTGTCCTCGATGAAAACTGCTTGTTCTAGTTATTCAATCTCTTATTTTAGAAAATCACATACAAAGAGCTTAATAATCAATTCATCTCTATTCAGGATGTTGTACCCCAAATTAAATTTTTTGCTACACTTAGGCATTTTGAAGAAATGGTCAAAAGTCTTGTTAAAATTGCCAAAAAAGGTCAAAATTTGGGATTTGCATGTCTTGCATGAGGGCCAAAAATTCAAAATTTTCAAAATCAGATGATCTAGGTTTGCTCAAAGCGATCAAGTCAACAAAACCGAGATCTTAGTTTTTCGGCCCTAAATTTTAGGAAAAGTTATATTTTTAGAAACTTTTAAAAATAGATCTTTTTTTGGGTTTCTTTTGAAATGGATGCTAGCAAAATTTTCTAAAAATAGAAAATTTATAAAAATAGAAAGTTTGGCTTCCAAAGTTCAAACTGATTTTGATTGGCTTAAAATACTTCCTCGTCAGGTTGGTCCAGTCAGAATCATCAAAAGATCAGTTTTACCCTAGTGGGTCTATTCTACTTTTTTAGGAGCTCCAAGATCATTAATGGAGGTTGGTCAAACTGCCAGGTGTCAGATTCGAAGTCTCAAACACTGTACAGAGGATGAAGAATGATGAACATGCATGCAGAACGGAGAATGGAGGAACGAAGTTGTGAATTCATGAAAATTACAAAATTTTGACTGTCTGGAAAGTTCAGACGCCTCAGCTCAATATAGGTGCCTAGGATTTTGTGCCTTAGAATTTTTTCATCTCCAATAGTTGAAGCAATGGCAAGCACATCGAATGAAGGGAAGAGTTGAAATTTGCAAAATAAAAACTAACACTGCCAGGCATGGGCGCCCCAGGAAGAGATAGGCGCCCAATTTTTCAGGACACCAGATGCTGCTATTAGGGTTTGTGCTCCTAGACAATGTTGCTTTGAATTTAGCTGGCTTCATAGTGAATCCATCGGCACGGTCGTTAGATCTATTAGTCAACTGAAATTCGAGATTGAACAAAGAAGTCTTGGCAAAGGGCAAACTGGAAATCATGAAATCATCAAAAAATATTCTAAGTCTGGAATTCTGGGCACCCTAAGAGGAGATAGGCACCTAGGGTTTTGGAGGCTCAAATCCAGCAATTAGGGTTTGCTAGATCAGTCAATCTCTTCAGAATCCTGCCAGCTTCACAATGGATATCTCAGCAAAATCATCAGATCATTCAGTTGCCGACAAATTCAGATGGAGTGGAGGACACAACATGAGGTTTCAAGTTTGAAGGCTGAAGAAGAGCCAAAAATGGCTAAGGCTGGAGATCATGGGCGCCCTAGGAGGAGATAGGCGCCCAAAATTTAGGCACTCAAATGGATGAATTAGGGTTTAACACCTCTAGCGTGTCTTCTTCAGTTTTGATCAAGCTCTCCAACACAATTATTATTCACTTTTTGTAGGTTGGAGAATAAAGTGTTTTTATCCTCAAAACCTATTTAAGAAGGCCTTTGCATTCATTATTCACTTTTTGTAGGTTGGAGTTTAGAGGAGGAGACATATAATTTTATTCTTTTTAGGATTCATGAGCCAAAATGTGGTGCTTTTTCATAGTTCTTCATATTTTCCGGATCAGCTCACACAAAGGCTTGCTTTTTCATGCTTCAAATTTCCAAGGCATCATTTTTCAAAAGGAAGGGGTCATCTTTTTCAATTTCCATCAATCTAGGTCAGCTTGGTTTTCGATTCTCTACAATTTTGGAATTTTTTTCAAGTTTTCAATAAACTGCTTTTTTCTCGCATGTCCAAGAAATCTTCAGTATTTTCAAAATCCGATCATCTGTGTCCTTCTCAAACGTGATTCTTGACAAAACCCAACTCTTAGCTTTTTTTGGGAAAATCCTAAAATTTTAGGGTTTGCTGCTTTTTCGACCAGCCATCGACATTTTTCAAAACGGACGATTTGGGTTTCTTTGCAACGAGATTCTACACAAAACCCATATCTTCGATTATTTTTGAAAAATCTGTCATTTTGAAGAAGAATAATCAACAAGCTATTTTTAGTATTTGTGTTGAGCTTGTCTGAGCATAGTCAAGTTTACAGTTAATCTTCAAGTTTTTCAGCATAGAGTACTATTCCACTGAATTCAGAACCAAGCCGGTGTTGTGTCAAGATTTTCATTGTACAATACTCTTCTATTGAAAAATCAAGAGAGGTGTCAGAAGTATAAAAGCTGCTGAAGAAACGAAGGAATGTTAGAAGATGGTCACACACAAGGAAAAAGATATGCTGAAGCAAGAGGATATATTTATAAAAGGTCATCACTCTAGTTGCAGAGCCGCCAAAATTAGCAAGATTTGAAAAAGCAGTTGAAGATGTGAAAGATTCTCTAATTTCAATTTCAGAAGGTGAAGAGATCTTGGAAAAGCAGAATTTTGCTATAAATAGTATTGATGCTCCCGATAGAGATACAGTTTCCCGCTTTTTGGCAGATGTGGTCGAGATTTAAAGCAACAACTTTCTCTCAGCTTTCTTCTCGCTTTCTTTCAATTCTTATCCATTCTTTGAAGAAGAAGGAAACAAAATGTAATAGTTGGCACTTTCCTTGTTTTTAGGTTTTCATAGGTTGTTAGATGCTTATTTTGTTTTAGATTTATAAATAAAGCTTGCATGTTGGCAAGTCTTAGTTGTAAAAGCAAGGAGATTTTAGGGTTCCCTACTCCTCTGCTTGTGTGTAAATAAGGGCAGCCTTGCCCATTTATTTTCAATGATGTTCGTAATAACAAAACGCTGAGCCTACTAATGCCTTCTAATTGTCATTCAGTGTTGTTCAAGAACAGTTATTGTGATAGCAAATTGTTGAGCCTATTTTGCCTACAAGTTGTTTTGTTCAGTTTCATGTTCACTTAGTGTTAAGATCAAGCTTGCATGCCTCATTTAGTTGCAAGTTATTGTTTAGTTCTTGTGTCTTGTGTTAATGTATTCTGGTTGATCGCTAAACTATATGTCTATTTTGCTACAATCCAACTATCCCAGAAGTGTAATCTTTTGTTCCTGCGATTTGAGAAATAAAGTCTTGTACCTACTTTGCCTTGATATAATGTCTCAGATGTCCGTTTTATTTGTTATGCTTATATGATCTCTATTTCAACTTGCATTGAAATTTCAGTAGATGTGCGTTGGGAGAAAGTTTGTTTAAGTATTTGTGTTGAAGAATCATTCCTTGTTCATTTCCAATTCTTAAGATTTGCGTTTACTTGAGTGGTTAGAAACATCATTAGAGTAGGCTTAGTCATAGTTGAATTTCTAAAAGAGAAAATCTCAGCTACGACATTTGAGTTTTATAACCTTGTGCTCTTAGTTGAACAAGAAGATAGTCTAATTAGTTTAGTTTACTTTCTTTTAAGCAACATCAGCAAAGAGGGAGCTTCCCCTCCTAATTCGAAGAGCAGTTTATCTATACATAGCTCTCCGTTTCTAATTCACATACCAGAGGTGCAAATTGAAACGCCAACATAGGACATTCCACCCTTTCTGCAACTGTTGCAGGTGCCCCTCCTCATTTTTCTTACTGAAAGCCATAACATCATTAAAATATGAACTTTTCAAGGTAAGGACGTAAAATGCCATTCATGTAGCTCATTTAGCTGCTTAAATTTTAAATGATACCATACCACATAGAATTAATACCAGCCGTATTGTGTGGTCAATTTACTTCTTTCACATTTTCACTGTGAATTGGGTTTTGCTAATATCCTCTTCTAAGATTCCGTTGATGAAAATATTAACCATTTTGATTGAATCCAAAACAACTTCAATTCTTAGAAGAGGTCACTTATCCTCTATGGTTAGCTCATCAAGTGTTGGAAAATCCACTAAGAATAAACAATAATCATATATTCACAACATTCCACTCACAAAGGCAATTGCAATTTCTTAAAAAAATCAAATCTGCATGTTTTATTACATATGAAGTAAGATTCTACACACTCAGGTGCAATAGGAACTCTTTGAGAGGAACCCATTACCCATGATAGTAATTGATCACTCATCTGTACACATGGTCATGCATAAATAAGTCTATACGCAGTTATCTTACATTTACAACAACAACAACTACATCAACTGTCTTTATCAACATCATCTCTTGTAATAATTTGTCTTGTGAACACTCATGTTGCTTCTTAATCAAACTCTCTTCTTGATCATCTAAATATAATAGTATCATCATATTATGTGCACACAACTCACATGTATATCTCTCCATCTAACAACCATACATAACAATAAGTAAAAGATAAAAACCTATGCTATGATTTTCCTAGACTTAAACCATGTCTTGCCCTCAAGACAAACAATTGGGAATGCATAGCAGAAGATGCCCCTATGGCACTGCAATCACTCATTGGCATGCTGGCTTTCACTAGTCCTACAACAACCAAAAGTTCACAACAGTATTTACTATTACTAGATAAAAAGTTTACCTTCATCTTCACCATCATTGTTGTGTGCCTAATTATTTGATCATTTAGTATGTTAGGAGGGTAAGGTGCATCTAATTGTTATAAATGAAATGCAAAGACATTGGCTAATGTAAGGAAAAAGGTCTAAATATTGAAATACATATGCATTCTAGCAGTAGTTTAAGACTTAGTCAGCGTAGTTAGGAAACAAAGTAAAGATGAATGCAGTAGGATAGGTAGTTATGAGTCTATGACCAGCTGAGAGGAGCAAAAATATACATGTATGAGAAAAGGAAGAGATGGTGGATGATGATAGGCTATTGAGAAAGAATATTTTGTATTCTAAAATGCAGATATCAATAGAAGATGCTCTTGTTTGTTTCCAGTTCTTTTATTGTCATCTATATGTGTGAGATTTCTTTGCAATGTTAGATATCTCAATAATGCTAGAGTGTTTTGTTATGCAATGCCCTATTTCTGTTTATGCATATGTGTTAGTATGGAAATGTATCAATTGTCATATGCAAAAATGATGGAAAATTTTATCTAGTTGATATAATAGAGATAAAAATGGTTCCATCTCCAATTGTATGAAAAATGGTGAATGAATAGTTCCGATGTCAAGATTTGAAGATTGAGATGGTTGTCAAGCCAAAATGCTTAGTTTGATTCTGCAAGGAAAACATAATAGAGATAAAAATGGTTCCATCTCCAATTGTATGAAAAATGGTGAATGAATGGTTCCGATGTCAAGATTTGAAGATTGAGATGGTTGTCAAGCCAAAAGAAAATAGATTCCTAGATTAATGTGCACATCTAGGAGTTTGTTGAATATGAAGCAAGAAAGGTAGCAGAGGATGCAACTACTTTTACTCACCGTTACATATATGGAGCAAGTTATAAAGATTTTGGGTGCAAATTTTTGGGGAAATAGGAGAATGGTTAGTAGGATTAGAAGAAGTAGAATGTTGTTTCATTAATGGTGATCAGAGAGTGGTATGGAAGTGTAAAAGAGTAAGTTGCAGAGGTTGGAACAAGCCTTAGATATGAGCAGTTGACTATTGGGTGCAAAACAAACTGAATGGTTATGTAACTAAATTTGCAGAGGAAGGATATTAATATTTGGATGCCGCCTGCTTTCAGTTTTTTGCAGGATATAGAGGGAAATTGTTATTAAATTACCTTCTTTGATCAAGAGTTTGGCTATTGAGAAAGGATATTTTGAAATCCAAAAAACAGATACCAACAGAATTTCCTTTTTTGATTCCAGTTCTATTGTTGTAATCTGTGTTTGTGAGATAATGTTTGATAATCTGAATACTGTTGGAATGTTTTGTTATGCTATGCCTTGTTTCTGTTTATTCCTGTATGTTAATATAGAAATATATCAATTCTCATATGCAGTAAGTTTGGAAAATTTGTGCGGTTTTGTTATCTAGTTGATATAAGCTAAAAGCTTAATTTGATTCCGCGAGGACATAGTGGAGCTAAAAATGATTCCATAACTGATTGTACAAAAACTGGTGAAAGAGCAGCTCCGATGCTAGTATTGAGATGGTGGCCAAGCCAAATACAAGTAGAAATCCCAGGTTAATGTGCACACTCAAGAGTTTGTTGAGGATACAGGAGAGGATGTAACTAATTTGATCATCGTTACATATATGAAGCACATTATCAAGTTTTCTGGTGTGAACTATTGGGATATTGGTAGAATGGGTTGCAGGATTATAAGAATGTTGTTTTTTTTGGTGTTCACAAAGTTTTAGAGGCTAGAGAAGCCTTAGACATGAACAGTTGATTATTGCTTGCAAATAACATTGGATGATTATGTAATTAAATTTGCAGAGAAAGGATATGAGTATTTTGATGCTGCCTAACTTCAGTTCTTTGCAGGATATAGAGGGAAATTATTGTGAAGATTACCTTTGTTGATCGCAAAGTTGGTTGTTGAGAAAGGAATTGAACCTTCCCACAAGCTATGGATTAGTTACATTGGTGCAAATGGGGATAAGGCATTGGTGACAGATGGAAGAAAGGAGATCAACTGTAAGGTAGAGGAGGATTTCTGGATAGAGAACTAAAAGAAAGGATGAACAAACTCTGAGTCTGCCAAAAGAAGATTAAATAAGAACTTATGAGATTGCACAGGGAAGAAACTGTAAGAACATAGGAGCTGCAAAAAGAAAATAAAACTGCTGGAAAACATTGGGAAATGGTAGAGGAGAAAGTAGAAAAGATTAGGAAATAAAAGGATAAAGGAAGAACAAGAAAAGAAGAGGGAAATGACAAGATTAATGAAGAGAGGGATACAACAAGTATGAAGCCCGATAGAGAAGATGAGAAAGATAAAGATTGCACATTGGAAGGGGTGGTGCGAAAGGAATCGATAGAGAATGGAGAGAAGATAGTAAGGAGCAGATCCTAGCAAGGAGATTTAGATGATGATGGCTCATAAATAGCCAAAGTATTTGAGATAAGTTCTCAGTTCCTCAAGAGGAGTTTAAAGCTCATTACGGTGGAGAGGAAAATGCACTTGTGAACCGTCAGATGAATATTTATCCCTTGCATCATTTTAAAGCAATAGAGAAGACAGTAGGAATGAAGCTTTCATATTTTAGTTTGGTGGAAGAACAATTAAAAATTTGGAGAATTAATTCTTAATAGCTTAGAATTATTGAAAACTGAATTGGGACTTCCACAAGCTGAGAGCTCAATCTCTGATTGAAGAGGAAGGGAAAATCTGGAGGAGCAATTTCAGCAACTAGCATTTGTAATATTTTATTGGTGTTTTTTTTTCAGAAATTGGAGTAGGACATATTCAAGGGCTTGTTCATAGGGCTGCGATTTTCTAGCATGTTTGCTTCATGTCGCTGGCATCAAACAGTTTACTTTATTCTCAAGTTCATTTTTATTTGCAATCTTAAATTAGAATGTAGGGTGGATCTTCTTTCATTCATTATTTTCTCCTTTATGCAATACCTCAATAGAATCCAAAGTATTATAGCCCATGTCCTGATCTTTGCATTTTATACACTTGTGGCATGTGATATGTCAATCGATCCCAAAAATTACTTGATCACTTGTAAACAATCATGAAAATCAGAGTAACAAATGCAGATGATGAAATCTTCAAAGTCGTGCATGGCTCAAAGGATAGTGTAGTGAATTTCTATTATACAATTTAGAACAAAATGTTACCTTTATGGGATGTGAAGACAACACTTACAAAATTGACTGTGATACAATTTAACAGTTGAAAAAGATTCTCCAAGAGATGGATGAATCAGTTAAAGCATATGACAAAAGGTTCGATTGAAATGTGAACTAGATGAAGTTTAAATTCAATGACCAATAGAAGGCAACATGGTTAATTGAAGGATTGTGAGAAGAATTCAATTATTTGCACAAAACAAATATGAAAACTATGTAGAAACTTGTGTTGCAGCAGGTCTGAGAGGGAATGAATTGAGGGAAGTGATGAGAGAGTGCCCATTTTGGTAACTAAAGCAAAGTTGGACCTGATGATGAAAAAGATGGAAGAAAACCACTAAGGACAGAAGTTAAGAGCTGAAATATGTTTCATTGAACTTTGCATGGAGGGGTGCTCTAAGGATGAGTATCCAAGGCCATGAGAAGCAGAATTTCCATCTTGCTTCTCAAGCCATCATGGTCACTCACTGGAGCATAGGGAATGAATGAGTATTGCAAAATTTCCTTAATATAGAGACATCTATTGGGAGAATGCCCATATAGATGATGAGGTGTACAAGGTACACCTAGAGCATGTGGTGTGGCTTTTGTAAGACCACAATCCATGATGTTGATGATGTTAAAGTTTTTGCACTGCAATCTCAATTGATTGCATAACACGAACAAGATGCTCAACCAAACAATTGACTCCAAATATAAATACAACAAAAGGCTCCACCAATTCAACAACCTCAACATGAAGGGAACAATGAGCAACAACAAGGAATATGGAATCACTAGAGGCAAGTAAGTTGGAATAACCATTAATTGGATGGATGATCTAGGGGCCAAAGGAGAGAGGAGACCCAAGATCACAAATTACTTGCTTTATGTGTGGACAAAAGGTCATATTGCAAGACTGTACTAGGCACACATAGCTTTGGAGATTTCTCAATATTATAAAAAGAAGTGAGATGACAAACAACCAAGGAGTGTGAAGATGATTAGAGTACACTTAAATACAAAAGAATGTCAATGTGCTCACATGGTTGTAGAGAAAGGATCAAGGACTCCCACCGCTAAAATTGTGTTTGAAGTAGAAAGTGCAAAAAGTTTAGACTAATAGGTGCCTAGATCTTCAATAGTAGAGCTAGTTGATGTAGGATTCTTTTGGATTCAGTAGTCTATTAGGGAAGAAAAGGTGGGAGGTATAACTCTATATTTTGCAAAAAATGAGGCTTAGATGCAAACTAAGGTTATCACATGCATAGGATAGAGAGTGTTTATTGCTTTGAAGCATTTGATTGATTTAGTCAATTTGTTGAAAAGAGAAGATATCTTGCACAATATGGAAAATTTGTTGAGATTGCTTACATAGTAGGTAACATAGGTTGTAAAGCAAAAAGGGAAGCCAATTTTGTATGTTAAGCAAGCTAAATAGTGGGAGGATCTAGATGTCAAGATGGACATTGTGCTTGAAAATTAGGAAATAGATGATGATGTGTTCAATTTTGGATTTATATTGGACATTCTGCAAGGCAAAATGGGAAGCAATAGGTAGACCTAGACTTTAGGTCAACCTAGTTATTTTGAGCTTAGTGAACTATGGTATTATGAACACCATAGGTCAATTGGAGAATGTCGAGGTGCAAGTGGGAGATCTCATGATGCGAGGAGACTTTGAAGTGATTGAACACAAGAGTGTCAATAACCATTGCCCAACTCTAATTGGTAAGGAGTGGGCATATAATAATTAAATGTGCATTAATGCCATAAAAAATCCATTAGGGTCTTACTAACCAAACTCAATGGTGGTTGCGCAAATGGGTAAAGAACAAGGAAGACCTTATACAATTCCAAGAGAATCTATGTCAACAAGGGAAAAGCTACAAGAGAAATTGTAAAAGGTGGCAATGACTAATAAGGAGAAAGAACAAGACAAGGAAAAACGTATCTGTAATGTCCCCTTTTCATTATTGACCTCATTGTGGACTGATAGCCTATTTCTGGGAATCTGTAGGCTATTCAGATGAGAAAATTAGGATTTCCAATGTTTCTTGCTCAACTTGGCTTTTTGTTGTTTTGGAGTAAACTTACTATTTTTGGCATTAGCTATTTTTAGTAAGTCTAATTTTGGCAGTAACATCATCAACAACTTTGTTCAGATCATCATCCCACTCTTCGCAATCTATGAGATTCAATTTTGGCGTTGATCTTGGTTATCTCCTTGGACTAAGTTTTATACTTAGTCAATTTTCATGTTTTTCAGTTGTACCCCTTGCCTAGTCATTGAACTTCAAGTTGTTTTTAAAAGGGGGTCATGAAGAGGGTCGACTATTGAGCAATTAATTTTTAATTTAAATGCTTATTGATGCAACTTAAAGTGGATTCCTAAAGGGAAGTAATTAATGTTTATTAATTAAAAAATAAAGTGAATAATGTGAAGTGGCGTCCCTTGGAGAGAAGTGAAAAGTTTCTTGTTGGAGTTACAGATTGCTTCATTTGCCAATTGAGCCTATTTATTGATGCTTTGAGCCTTCATTCTCATGTTGGAATTTTGAAGTAAAGTTATGTTGCTGGACTGAATACAAAACCTGGCTAAAGGGGAGCTTAGCAAAATCAATCCATCCTTCGGGCCTGAAACTATGGCTTCCTAGGTAGAGATATGAAACTACTTCACATAGAGGTGCAAATAGAGCTTCAATTTTGATATTTCCGGACAGGTTGCTGATGTATAGCCTGTTTTTGAATTGCTGGTTTGACATGGTTGAAGCGAATTTCTGTTCATAGCTGTTAGTTTTAGGATAAAAAATGCAGATAAGCAGAAAATACAATAACATAGTATTTACCTTGGGAAAACCCTCCTACTCGAGGGAGAAAAACCCAACAAGATATTCTCTAATAAATCAGAATAAATAAGTGCAGAAATAGCACTCAAAATCAGGCCCTAGAAAGGCCGAATCTCATATAATGAATCTGCACTTGAAGATAGTGCTATTTCCTTAAGTACACAATAATACCACTTCTTCTTGAGTCGAATTTGCTGCTCTTGAAGGGAAAACCTGCTGTTGAGGAAATTCGATTTGGAATGGAGTGAATTGATGCTAAAATGTGGAGACACCTTCTCCTTTATATAGCAAGCTAGGAGAGCTCTCTTCTAGGGCCGACCTAGAAAGTATGATATTTTTTACCAAAAAGAAAGGTTGACTTGCCTTTGAATAATTTTGCTTCGGGAAATACCTAACACTCCCTCTTAGCTAGGGAGGTATTCTCAAATATCCTGGTCATGGAGTCTCTCAAAATGATGTCCACAATGGCTACACCCAATTGTGGAAAGCACAACTCAGTCTCAGAGATGTTATCTTGTACAAGGGCTTTCACCTCATATTTCTCAGTCTCAGAGAAATATACACTACAAGGGCTTTCAGCTCATATTTCTTCGTCTCAGAGAAATATACACTACAAGGGCTTTCAGCTCATATTTCTCCGTCTTTGAGAAATATACATTACACCAACCTTAATGATGTTGTGACTCCCTCTGGAGCTCCAAGTACCCGCATCGACCTCCTGACCTCCTCGTCCAAGATTGCCTACAATGCTTGCCTTAGAGGAACGGTTTCCAATGCACACCCTCGACACTACTGACTTGCGAGAGTCTAGGACTGTCCTTCTGGACATCATCCCATATAACCCAATTCTAAATAGGTTTGCGGTGCTACCAATGTCAAAACAAGGTTGACTATCTTGTGCAATTCTGTTCTCTGCAGCTGAAGAGGCCTTCCAAAGACTTAGCACCTGGCCTTGCAACACTATAACTCACTTAGCTGACACCTTCACTTCTTCTCATCGAGTCACTCTAGTTCCTCGAGATATAGGACTCCATTTTGCTGAACACAAAACTCCCTCTTGATCCTTGCCTCAATACAGAGATTGCAAAAAAATCCTCTAGAAGTTAACTTCCCTCCTTAAACCCTTTTCCTGGACATGATCTCAACTCGTGCCTGGAATTTAATTCCCTCTGAATGGCAGGAGTGTAATCGAGGGATGAATCTATATCCATTGGAGCCTCTTGCTCCTCATCGACTAATCTCCAAGAATTGTCCCCTCAAATAATGAGGTCTTCAATATATCTTCAAATAATCCTTTTGCTCCTTGATCCATCTTGCATTTTAAAGAGATTAATAATAGTTACCCCTGATACAAATGAAGCATATAGTCATTAGATAGAACAATTAAAGGAATAATAGAACTTATCTTTGATGATTCTGATATAACTTTCTTTCGTCTTCACTCAATTTCTGCTCTTGGAAATGCTAATCACTGCACTCAGTATGTAATTCGTTGCTCTTTATAGTATCCATCGTTGCTTTTTTATACTTTGTTTTATCTCTTTTGACTTCTGCCTTCAAGGGATGAATTTACTTCAGACACAGATGCATCTAGTAGACCATCAGGTTTCGTAGAACTGTTGCATTCAGATCCAAAAACATTTAACTGAATAGAACACCGTGGTTCGGGGTCCTCAATTTTATCATAATCATCATTGCAATCAACTGGCAGCTCTATTTGATCATTCGCACAAATTCCTGAAACAAATACACCCTCCAAGCTTCCTTATTTGTAGTCATATTCTTCTTCTGCAACATCTTCGAGATTTTTATTTTCTAGAGATAATGATACGCCTTGTGTGCAATCAGGTTCTGTAGGACTGCAAAATTCAGATTCAAGTTCATTTACCTAAATAAATTGCAGTCTTTCTTCAGTTTGACCACAATCATGACAATTGGTTTCCATATCATTCCAAGATGCCACAACATCAACACCATGATTATCATCTTTTATATCTGAATCCTCTTCAAATAGTTCCAGAGATTCCTCAGCTCTCACATTAACATCATTGCTATCTACTAAGCTTTCTGTAATTTGAACATAAGCAAATGCCTCAACATCAAGATTCCAATCATCATCTTTACCATCATTGTCCTCGGCAGATACTTCCATGTATTCATCAGCCCTCACCTTAACATCAGAAGCATCCACCAAGCTTTCTGCAAGCTGATCATAATCATAGGAGTGGCATGCCATGTCATGGTCGATTGCCTCAATATCAATCTCCTGTTTATCAATCTCAACATCCTCATACCCTGCAAACCATTCCGTAGATTCCTCAACCTCCATATTATCTTCTGATTCATCCATTGAGATTTCATAAATCGGTATCCCAACATTTCCATGGCTGTCACCAGATTCAAACAGCAATCCATCATCATCATAATTATCACACAATTTGACAAACTTCCGGCCTAGGATCATCATCCGATTTTGCTTCCTCCAATCTGCTTTATACTCCACGGCTGAGAGAGGCACGACTTCTCCAAATATTATCTTGACCCTTAATGATATTGACTCCTTCAATGATTTTCAAGAATGGATAGTGGTTAGACTTCGATATTCCACTGATAATGATACTCATTCTCCCATGTACTGCTCCAGTTGGCTTCTAGAATACTTGATAACCTCCCAATGATGATCAAAGATGCTGGAAAATAGGTCTAATCACAAATTGCAGCCTCTGCTTAGACAAATCTGATCAGATCTTTT
Source organism: Sequoiadendron giganteum (assembly GCA_007115665.2). Lineage (NCBI taxonomy): Eukaryota > Viridiplantae > Streptophyta > Pinopsida > Cupressales > Cupressaceae > Sequoiadendron > Sequoiadendron giganteum. The sequence goes on from CM021106.1 coordinate 428,276,811, forward strand.
CTAAACCTGGTTTTGATACCATGTTAGTTTTAGGATCAGAAATGCAGATAAGTAGAAAATACAACACAGAGAAAAATAACATAGTATTTACCCTGGGAAAACCCTCCTACTCGAGGGAGAAAAACCCAACAAGATATTCTCTAATAAATCAGAATAAATAAGTGCAGAAATAGCACTCAAAATCAGGCCCTAGAAAGGCCGAATCTCATACAATGAATCTGCACTTGAAGAAAGTGCGATTTCCTTGAATACACAATAATACCACTTCTCCTTGAGTCGAATCTGCTACTCTTGAAGGGAAAACTTGTTGCTGAGGAGATTCGAATTGGAATGGAGTGAATTGATGCTAAAATGTGGAGACACCTTCTCCTTTATATAGCAAGCTAGGAGAGCTCTCTTCTAGGGCCGACCTAGAAAGTATGATATTTTTTTTTACAAAAAGAAAGGCCGACTTGCCTTCGAATAATTTTGCTTAGGGAAATACCTCCCGCAGCTATAAAACACTAATAATAGCTTCGTCATTGAATTTTATTTCATTCTGGGTATTCGCTCATGCTGTTTCACTATGAAGGGTGACCCTTTGGGAGAGTTTCCAGATTTTTTCATTGAGTTTCTGATTTTTGGGAGAAGGTCGACCCTTCCTGGAGGCCATACCATTCATCCTAGCTGCATTGGGATTCGTGCTCTTTTTTTTTTGTGGTTGTTGTTTCTAGCTCAAATTCTTCTTGGAGGTTGGACGCCTAGCTCCTAGCTGTCACTTGGCTGTGGTTTGGGAGCATTCCGAGCTGATTTGGGAAAGTTACGTCCAATTCAGTGAGTTCTGATGTTGCTGGTCTGATTTATGTGATTTCCTATTTCTAATCAGACTTAATTAATTCTGGTTTTCTGAGTTTATGAGGCTATAATATGATTGTCTACATTGTATTAAGTTAAGGATAGTATCCTTAATTAATTTATCGTATTTGGCCTTCATTCTAATGAGTTTTGCAGCTGAATTCATTCATTGTAAAGCTAGTTAGTAGTACTAACAATTGTTTTTATTATTGCTGCAATTTATGTTTGTATACACTCCCACGATTGAGTGGTTGAATTTAAATAATCATCTTTCTTGATTGTTGGTTTCCTTCCACGAAATTAAGTGGTTGTGAGGACTGTTTCCCCCCCCGCTGAACAAGTGGAAGTGTGGATTTCATGGCTGGCTTGTCGCCTTAAGTTTGTAATAATCTCACCCACTGAATAAGTGGAGTACCCCCATTGCCTTGTGGATGCTTGCTATAGCAGATGAATGTACTTTCAATTCAGTTTTGCTGCTAACGATCCTCGAACCATATTCTATCACCTCGCCCACATTGGGATCTTGGTGAACATTCTTGGTGAGGGTTATTTACAAGCTGATTTGGTTTTGGTGCTAGCGCTAATCAATGGTTTGATGCTGGTTTCAATGTGTTAAAATGAAAAAAAATTAAGGGGGTACATTACATTGGTATTAGAGCCTGTTTTCCTGCCATCTTGTGAGTTCAACGCTTTAGAGACAGATGAGTGACAGAGAATTCCATTGCTACACCAGAGGAAATAGAGTTCAGTTTCAACTTCTTGAGATTGATACCTTTTCAGAGGTTTTGAGAAACCATGAAACACCAATTGATAACATGGCTGACAAGGGAAAGGGACCAGCCAATGAGACAAAAGATGACAGTGACTCTAGAGTAGAAAAAAAGTTTGATGCAATGCTGGATATGATGTCGAGATTACTTGCAAAAGTGGATCAGCAAGTGACCACAGTCCAGCCAAAGCAAGAGTTAGATTCTAGTGGTTCTAAGTTGGAACCAAGAGGAAGAACAATTGGGAAACATGTTGCCAATTCACGAGAAATCAGCCCGTAGACCTCTCCTTCCTTATTTTACTCCTAGGGAGGAAGCATCTGCCGAGCCTGAAGTCCCCATGGCGGATGAAGTGAGACAGAGTTATATGGAGTATGTTTCTCTTCCATATGAAATCAGAGAGAATCTAACATTTGATCAATATATGAATCAAAAGAAAGGAAGAGGAGGAAAAAAGGATTTTGAGCTCCTATGGGTCCCAAAATGGACTATCAACAAGCACTTGCCAAAGTCACCTTGGCTCATTATGTTGGAAGCGACAAGTGCACAACTCGATCATGGGTCCAAAAGCTGGACAATTACCTATCACTTAGGCCTATGCCAAAAGACGACATCAAATTTGCAACATTGCATTTGGATGGAGCTGCACATGAGTGGTGGTACCACGGTTTGGTCACTCTTGGCCATAACCTGATTCATACATATGAAGAATTTACCAACAATTTGATTGAAAGGTTCGACACCAAGGATCCAAAAATCAAATTCCGTGAGCTTGCTTAGTTGAAACAACATGGCTCACTAGATTCTTACATTGCAGAGTTTCAAAGACTTTCCGTAATGGTGCCCAACATCACTGCGAGGAGGCTTGTTGTACTGTTTTTTGAAGGTCTTATGGAGCCATTAAAAGGGTGGGTTAAAGCATTTGATCCACCGAGCCTTGAGGAAGCAATAAGAAAAGCTAGAAGTATGGAATTGGCTGCTCTAAGGCCTAAGTTTTCTTCAAAACCCCTTGTTCATAAAAAGGAAAAGAAACATTTCCCTCTTCCATCCAAAAAATTTCCACCCAAGATGGATGAAGAGCTGCTTGAGAAGCTAAGAAAAGAGGGGGTTTGTTACACATGCCGTGAACCATGGTCTAGAGGGCATAAATGCTATGGTAAAGGTCTTTCACATCACATGGGAGCTGATTCTGATTACGAATCAAAATCTGATTTTTTTAGAACAGCAATATGATCATGGGTACAGTGATGATGAAAGAGTTCCAGTTGAACCTGAAAGAGGACGAGGAAGTGGTGATACATTTGCTCAATTAACAAGCTTTCCGAAGAATGAGTCTTTCAGGGTTCATGGTATGCTTGCTGGGAAAGGATGGTTGCTCTCATGGATAGAGGAGCAACGCATAACTTCATTAATGAAGGGTTAGTTACAAGAAGAGGGCTTAAGACTGAAGAATTTGAAGGATTCAAAGTCATGGTGGCGGATGGTTTCACAATCTCTTGCAACCGAAAGATCTCCAATTTGTCCATGCAACTTGGAACCTATGATGTCAAAGATGATTTTTATGTTGTAGGTATTGGAGAAACTGATGTAGTGCTTGGAATTCAGTGGCTGCGATCTCTTGGAGAGATTACCTTGAACTTGCAAACAATGGAGCTTAAGTTCCAAGTAGATGGAAAAATGGTGGTGTTAAGAGGATTGTCTAATGGAGGTCCTTGGATTGTGTCTTTCAAAAGAATAGAGAAGCTGATTCGGCATGATCAGGTTGAATGGGCAGCTGAATGTTTGATCTTGCCATCCAATCCAGTGGAAGACAAAAGGCACTACCATCCTGATGTTCAGTCTTTGATTACAAAGAGAAGTAAAGTGTTTGGCAGTATACCCCTTGGAAGACTGCCAGAAAGAGGGACTGAACATATTATTGAGCTTGAAGATGGGGCTAAACCGGTTATCACTACTCCCTACCGGTACCCCGAGAAGCAAAAGGATAAAATTGAAAAAGCCATCAAAGAACTTTTGGAGATGGGTCATATCCGTCCAAGCAAAAGCCGTTTTGCTTCAGCTGTAGTTCTTGTGAGGAAGAAAGATGGTACCATGCGCATGTGTGTTGATCAAGAATAGATACCCTATTCCCAGAATTGATGAGCTTCTTGATGAGCTCCATGGTGCAATGTATTTTTCAAAGATTGATCTCAGATCCGGGTACCATCAAATCCGAATGAGGGAGTCGGATATCGAGAAAACTGCCTTCCGATGTCATTTTAGGCATTATGAATTTCTAGTCATGCCATTTGGTTTGACTAATGCTCCAACAACTTTTCAGTCTTGCATGAACAAAATTTTCCAGAAGTAGATGAGGAAATTTGTTTTGATCTTCTTCGATGATATTCTCATCTACAACAAGTCTTGGGAGGAGCATCTTAAGCATTTGGATGAGGTGCGTAATATTCTTGAGTTAGAATGCCTCTACGCCAAGGAGTCAAAGTGTGAATTTGGATTGACAGAACTACTCTACCTCGGCCATATAATCAGCTCTAAGGGGGTTAGAGTTGATCCAAACAAAATTAAGGCAATCATGGATTGGCCTCCACCTAAGAATGTGACACATTTGAAGGGGTTCTTTGGACTTTGTGGATTCTATCGAAGGTTTGTCAAAGGGTATTTTCACATGGCTGCTCCATTGATCGACCTCACCAAAAAGAGGGCATTTACATGGTCTCAAAATGCTCAAGTGGTTTTTGATAAGTTCAAACAGATTATGAGCTCATGTCTTGTGTTGGCCTTTACAGACTTCTCCAAAACCTTTGAGTTGCAGTGTGACACTTCTGGAGAAGGGATTGGAGCTGTTCTCATGCAAGACAAGCACCCCATTGTCTTCGAGAGCAGGAAGTTAAGAGGAGCTGAAAAGATTTATTCAATTTATGACAAAGAAATGCTTGTGATTATGCATGCATTAGCCAAGTTCAGGCAATACTTGATTGGGAGTAAATTCATTGTTAAGACTGATCATAACAGTCTTAAACATTTCATGCATCAGAAGGATTTAAATGAGAGGTAAAAAAAATGGGTGAGTAAGTTGCAAGCTTACGACTTTGACATTGAATACGTCAAAAGGAAAAATAACATAGTTGCTGATGCATTGTAAGGAAAGCCTCATTTATGCTCTTTGTTTGAGATTTCTGCAGATTGGAAGGAGTAGATTTTAGCTGATTATGCTAAAAATCCTTTTGCAACCAACATTGTTCATGGCACTTTGAAGGATGATAGATACAAGTTGGTTGATGAGCTGATCCATTACAAAGATAGAATCTTTTTGGCACCAGATTCTAAGTTAAAAAAGAAGATTCTACAATCATTTCATGAGATACCTCTTGCTGGTCACCAAGGCTTCTTCAAGACTTACAAGCAGATTCGTGAAAGATTTTAATGGAAAGGGCTGAAAAATGAAGTTTTGAATTATATAAGAGAATGCCATACTTGTCAAGTGAATAAGAATGAGCATGTTTTTCCTGCTAGTTACTTGCAGCCCCTACCCATTCCAAATCAGAAATGGGAAAGTATTTCTATGGATTTTATAACAAGGTTGCCAAAGGTGCAAGGGAGGGATTGCATCTTTGTTGTGGTTGATAGATTGACCAAGTTCGCTCATTTCTTGGCCATTACCAGCACTTTTACAGCAACTTAGGTTGCTGATTTGTTCTTCCATGAGGTGTTTCGTCTACATGGGCTTCCAAAGAATATTGTAAGTGATAGAGATAGTAAATTTTTGAGCACCTTTTGGCAAAAAATGTTTAAATTGTGTGGTGCAGTGCTTACTCCAAGCACTAGTTATCACCCTCAAACTAATGGCCAGACAGAGATTGTCAACAAATGGTTAGAGGGTTATCTCAGAAATTATGTCTCAAGGCAGCAAAAGGCGTGGGAGAGATGGCTCCATTTGGGTGAATATTGTTACAATTCATCCTATCATATGTCTATCAGAATGTCTCCCTTCATGGCTTTGTATGGAAATGAAGCTCCAAGTTTTGTTGATCTTGTTTTTGGTGATTGTAGAGCTCCACAGGCAAAGGACAAGTTGCAGCAAAGTCAAGACATTCTCAAATCTTTGAAATCGACATAAATTATATGCTGACCAACAACGTACTGAGCGCTCTTTTGAGGTTGGTGACTTGGTTTATTTAAGGCTCCAACCTTATAGGTAGTCTACTCTCAAGAAGAGTGGAGCTGAAAAACTTAAGCCACATTTTTATGGGCTTTTCAAGGTCATCAGAAAGGTGGGAGAAGTGGCTTATGAGTTAGAATTACCATCAAGCAGCAAGGTGCACAATGTGTTTCATGTTTCCAGACTCAAGAAGGCTCTTGGTCATAATGTTGTTGCATCAACATATTTGCCTCCGTTGGATGAAGAAGGACAACTTATTTTGATTTTTGAGGCAATTATTGATTTCAGAGAACACTCTTTGAGGAAGAGTTCAATCAAAGAGTATTTGGTTAAATGGAAGAACTTGCCAATAGAGGATGCTACATGGAAGAATGAGTAGATTTTGCAGCATCCTAATTTGCGATTGCTTGGGGACAAACAATTTTGAGAAGGGCGAACTATAATGTCCCCTTTTCAGTGATGACCTCATTGTGGACTGATAGCCTATTTCTGGGAATTTGTAGGCTATTCAAATGAGAAAATTAAGATTTCCAATGTTTTGTGCTTAGCTTGGCTTTCTGTTGTTTTGGAGTAAACTTACTATTTTTGGCATTAACTATTTTTGGTAAATTCAATTTTGGCAGTAACATCATCATCAACTTTGTTCAGATCATCATCCTACTCTTGGCAATCTATTAGTTTCAGTTTTGGCGTTTGTTACTCGTCAATTTTTCACTCAAAATTATATCTCTTTTCCTCTTAAATAAGCGAGTTTTGAGAATGTCGTGGCCATGCCAAATTCCCTAACCTTGTCGCGGGGTTCATAAGTTTCGAAACGTACCAACCTTCCGACTTATCCTTAGCTCTTGCAATTCCAAGTCTTATCCAATGATGTCCCATGTAGTCGGCCTATCGGAAGTTCTTAAAACTTAAGAACTCCCAATAGATGGTTATGAAGTTCTATTTCTCAGTGACAGGGAGACCCAAGCGGGATGCACGACTTTCAAAGTGTCAGTTCATTTAATGAATCGTGCGGCACCTTTAAGGAATGTCTTCTCAAATGCTTTGAAACGCCAGCTTAAGGTGTAAGGTAATCTTTTAAATCTTTTGAAAAGACAACTCTTAAATAAGGGGTTGGTGAAACGAATTTAGGAATGGATTGGCACGTTTTTCTTGGTAAATAAATGATCACTTCTTGCCGGCGACGTTAAGTGAGCTTGCATACGAGGAAAGGTGACGGTATTTTCAACTCCAGAGTTTTCTCAACATGGTAATTCCTAGCGATATCAGAGAGTGGGAAGATGAACTCGTGCCCGTCATACAACCATATTTAAATTGGCTTGATGAAGAACAGCTTGACATCATTTCTAAGCTGCGTTTGCTGGCATGGAAGGAGAAAACCAGCTATGCCGAATACAACAGGGTGATTTTCGTTTTAGAAAAAGAAGAAGAGCGAGCCAAATTTCATAATTTGGTTATGGAAATGCAGTTAGAACTATATAGAGTTTCGGCACCTCCGATGGTTTAGCTGCATGCAAGAAGTCTTGTTGTGACACGTAATGATAACGTCTATTCTAAAATTGTTTCCGTTTCAGAATCTTTCTTGATTCCGGTCATTTTCAAGACTGTTGTTTTGTAATGTAACGACTTTTGATGTGCCTATATACAGACCTATTAATTAATGAAAGGGGGACTTTTTGGAGGGGAAAGGAGACAAAGTAGTTTTCTTTTCATGCACTATTGTTGTACAGGAAGATGAGTCTGTGAACTCATGTTTTCGACAGTGAAGAAATAAAGAGGATATGGCGTTTTTTTTTGAATTTCTTAATTTTTTTTTTGATGGCAATGAATTGTGTTTCTTTGTGGTTACTCTTCAATGTTATTTTGCTTCAATGGTTTGAGCACGTATTTAATTCTGAAGCTTTGAATTTAGATTAAATCATCTTTTGAAAAGAATCTACCATTTTCGCTTTCCCTTGATATCATTTGTGATTGTGATAATTGAACTTTGTGTCATTTGTCTACATTCATTTTTATTTTGAAATCTCTTTTTCGCATCTACTATCATGGTTATGGGTAGGTGTCAGTGTACCTTTTCTACTGTCTAGTGAAAAGCATACCCCTTGTTTTATTCATTGCAAACTATTCGAAGGTAGCTATGCGTTGTAAAATAAGCAGAGAGCACTTGCAAGTGACTCAACTGTTGGCTAGGTTGTCATTTGTGTGGGCCAGAGAGTATTAATTGAAGTGACAAATTTTTCTACCAACAATTTTTTGGCGACTTTGCTGGGGAAACGAAAGGATCGGTATTTTCTTGTTTTAGATACAAAATGGTGCCTTCCCAGATATGAAGGTTGGCGACTCTGTTTATCTAAAGATCTTAGAAATATAATTCGAGGCCAGGCCAAGCAAGGAAGCCAATTCAGAAATATTACAAATTGGCCTGGATGTTTAAAAAAAAATGTGCATCAGAGATATTATTGACTGAGACATTTTGAACAAAGGGCTTATCAAGCTGCAACAGAAAGATTAAAGAAACCGATATCTTACAATTTCTTGGTTCTTAGGAAACAAGATTCAATGCCAACATTGGTGAAGACATCAATACCTTGGATCCAAAATCAGCAACAGGAAAGAAGTTTTCATCATGCTGGAGATAAGAAAACTTAATTTTTCCCAACATGCATGCAGATCGGGCCAAGTGAACAATCATTCAGTTCCCATAAAGAAGATACATGGCCAAATGAACATAAAACTATCTTTTTTCCAAATTGGTTCCTAAAAGGTTCAGACAATGACTTTTGATGTGGTATTGTGGGAGAAGATGGCCATATTATAGAAGTTGATGTGAATGCATTCATTTGTGACTCTTGCGACATTGAAAGAGGTATGAATGTACCATCTTTAGAATCTCGGGATAAAAAGGTTGAGGGAAAGGAAATATTAGAAAAAGAAACGCATGCATTGGAAAATAGTTTGATTGAATCAGCTAAAGGCATAAATAATTTATATTCTCAACTCACTCGCTTTCCCAACGAAGATTTTGTTTGTACAAAAGGAAAAGAAACAATTCCTGTTAAATTTGATCCTATGGTTTTAGAATATAATGCCCAAGGGTCACAAATAGTAGCATGCACAACTTCTGTTTCAGGGGACCAGTTGAAGGAAGAATCTTTGACTTCCGATGCTCCTCTTGTATGCCCAAATGAAATCTTGGTTAATGCGGCATGTAAAAAGAATGTCAAAGTGGCGATGAGAATAGGGAGAAATTGAGAAGATCCTGAAAAGAAGACTATTTGGGGCAGATTCAATACACTATACTTGCCGACAAAATTTTGTGAAGAATCAAAGGTTAGAAACAATCCTCTTTTTGAATTATATGATCCTCAATCAACTGATGAAAAGTTATTTTCTTCTCCTGACAAAGACGAGCTAGGAAAATATATTTTTGAGAATAGTTCTGAAAATGATTGTTTTGAAATCATATTGCAAAGAGAGAGGCACTGCTTGGATACTAAATTTGATATTATTGATCGCTGTAAACAAATGGAGAATGGTCATAGTGTTGGCATTTTGAATCGATACTTAACAGCTTCTCTTGGTGGACTTTTCCTTGAAAATGGAACTATCTATGGTTCTCCAACTAGTGGAAATATGAATGTCAAATCAATGCTCAAAGAAGACAAGCTTTCTGAATTGGCAGGTGAAGAAAATGATAAAATTTCTTCAGTACGTTATGATTTGGTGTTTGATAATATTATTAGCAATGATTTGGGTCAAATGAAATCTTACTTGCACCAAGGCATACATTGTGATTTCTTTCAAGAAGATTGGTCCGATTTATCTGAAACAAATTGTGGAGGTACGATTGGTGGTTTTCGAAAGGCCACAAAAATATATGATGAAAAATGGCTTTTTGGCTGTGAGCTTATACACAAGGACTGCATGTATATGGTAAGTTGCCATTGAGACTACGTGCTATTTCTCGGTTTGCAAGTGCTTCGCAGGAGTGCACTTCTTTTCCGCAGTGGGTCATATTTTTCTCAACCTGTTAATGGCTTCGCCTGAGCAACGACAGGCATCCTTTGATGTAGGGTCCTTATGACCATGTATGTAATAGGGGTTTTTGGTGTGCTTGTAGCGTAGTTTCCTTTCATGTTTTGCCTCGTTTTTGGTTTTCTCTGGCTCCTTGTGTTCCCCGCTATCTCTCTTGACTCCGTACCCAATGGACTTGAACTGGTCTGCCCCATTGATTCTGGAGTTCTTTGCATTTTCTACAAAAATACAGTCCCCAATCAGAGCCAATGTTACCCGTAAAATTTTCACTCAAAATTAAATCTCTTTTCCTCTTAAATAAGCGAGTTTTGAGAATGTCGCGGCCATGCCAAATTCCCTAACCTTGTCGCGGGGTTCGTAAGTTTCGAAACTTCCCGACCGCCCGACTTATCCTTAGCTCATGCAATTCCAAGTCTTATCCAATGATGTCCCATGCAATCGGCCTATCTAAAGTTCTTAAAACTTCAGAACTCCCGATAGATGGTTATGAAGTTCTATTTCTCAGCGACTTGGGAGACCCAAGCGGGATGCACGACTTTCAAAGTGTCAGTTCATTTAATGAATCGTGCGGCGCCTTTAAGGAATGTCTTCTCAAACTCTTTGAAACGCCAGCTTAAGGTGTAACGTAAACTTTTAAATCTTTTGAAAAGACAACTCTTAAATAAGGGGTTGGTGAAACGGATTTAGTAACGGATTGGCACGTTTTTCTTGGAAAATAAATGATCACTTCCTGCCGCCGACGTTAAGTGAGCCTGCATACGAGGAAAGGTGATGGTGTTTTCAACTCCAGAGTTTTCTCAACATGGTACTTCCTGGCGATATCAGAGAGTGGGAAGATGAACCTATGCCCGTCATACAGCTAGATTTAAATTGGCCTGATGAAGAGCAACTTGACATCATTTCTGAGCTGTGTTCGTTGGCATGGAAGGAGAAAACCAGCTACGCCGAATACAACCGGGTGATTTTTCGTTTTAGAAAAAGAAGAAGAGCGAGCCAAATTTCATAATTTGGTTATGGAAATGTAGTTAGAACTGTATAGAGTTCTGGCACCTCCGGTGGTTTAGCTGCATGCAAGAAGTCTTGTTGTGACACATAATGATAACGTCTATTCTGAAATTGTTTCCGTTTCAAAATCTTTCTTGATTTCGGTCATTTTCAAGACAGTTGTTTTGTAATGTAACGGTTTTCGATGTGCCTATATATAGACCTATTAATTAATGAAGGGGGGCTTTTTGGAGGGGAATGGAGACAGAGTAGTTTTCTTTTCATGCACTATTGTTGTACAGGAAGATGAGTCTGTGAACTGATGTTTTCGACAACGAAGAAATAAAGAGGATATGGCGATTTTTTTTGAATTTCTTAATGTTTTCTTTTGATGGCAATGAATTGTGTTTCTTTGTGGTTACTCTTGAATGTTATTCTGCTTCAATGGATTGAGCATGTATTTAGTTCTAAAGCTTTGAATTTAGATTAAATCATCTTTTGAAAAGAATCTACCGTTTTTGCTTTCCCTTGATATCATTTGTGACTATGATAAGTGAACTTTGTGTCATTTGTCTGCATTCATTTTTATTTTGAAATCTCTTTTTCGCATCTACTATCATGGTTATGGGTAGGTGTCAGTGTACCTTTTCTGCTTTTTGGTGAAAAGCATACCCCGTGTTTTATTCATTGCAAACTATTCGAAGGTAGCTACGCCTTGTAAAATAAGCAGAGAGCACTTTCAACTATCGTTGCAAGTGACTCAACTATTGGCTAGGTTGTCATTTGTGTGGGCTAGAGAGTATTAATTGAAGTGACAAATCTGTCTACAAACAGCGTTGATCTTGGTTATCTCCTTGGATTGAGTTTTATACTTGGTCAATTTTCATGTTTTTCAGTTGTACCCCTTGCCTAGTCATTGAACTTCAGGTTGTTTTTAAAAGGGGGTCATAAAGGGGGACACTATTGAGCAATTAATGTTTAAATGCTTATTGATGCAACTTAAAGCGGACGCCTAAAGGGAAGTAATTAATGTTTATTAATTAAAAAATAAAGTGAATAATGTGAAATGGCGTCCCTTGTAGAGAAGTGAACAGTTTCTTGTTGGAGTTATAGATTGCTTCATTTGCCAATTGAGCCTATTTATTGATGCTTTGAGCCTTGATTCTCATGTTGTAATTTTGAAGTAAAGTTATGTTGCTGGATTAAATCCAAAACCTGGCTAAGGGGGAGCTTAGTAAAATCAATCCATCATTCGGGCTCGAAACTATGGCTTCCTAGGTGGAGATATGAGACTGTACTTCCCACAGAGGTGCAGATAGAGCTTCAATTTTGATATTTCCGGACAGGTTGTTGATGTATAGCCTGTTTTTGAATTGCTGGTTCAACATGGCTGAAGTGAATTTCTGTTCATAGGTTTGTCATCAAATTTTATTTCATTCTGGGTATTCGCTCATGCTGTTTCTCTGTGAAGGGCGACCCTTTGGAATAGTTTCCAGATTTTTCGAATAAAGTCGACCCTTCTTGGAGGCCATACCATTCTTCCTGGCTGCATTGGGATTCGTGCCTTTTTTTGGTTGTTGTTTCTGGCTCGAATTCTTCTTGGAGGTTGGACGCCTAGCTCCTAGTTGTCACTTGGCTTTGGTTTGGGAGCATTCCGAGCTGATTCGGGAAAGTTATGTCCAATTCAGTGAGTTTTGATTTTGCTGGTCTCTGTGATTTCCTGTTTCTAATCAGACTTAATTAATTCTGGTTTTCTGAGTTTATGAGGCTATAATTTGATTGTGTACATTGTATTAAGTTAAGGATAGTATCCTTAATTCATTTATCTTATTTTGCCTTCATTCTAATGAGTTTTGTAGCTGAATTCATTCATTGTAAAGCTTGTTAGTAGTACTAACAACTGTTTTTATTATTGCTGCAATTTATGTTTGTATACACTCCCACGATTGAGTGGTTGTGTTTAAATAATCATCTTTCTTGATTGTTGGTTTCCCCCCACGAAATTAAGTGGTTGTGAGGACTGTATTTCCCCCCTACTAAACAAGTGGAAGTGTGGATTTCATGGCCGGCTTGCCGCCTTAAGTTTGTAATAATCTCACCCACTGAATAAGTGGAGTACCCCCATTGCCTTGTGGATGCTTGCTATAGTAGATGAATGTACTTTCAGTTCAGTTTTGTTTGTAACTATCCCCGAACCATATGCTATCACCTCACCCACATTGGGATCTTGTTGAACATTCTTGGTGAGGGTTATTTAGAAGCTGATTTGGTTTTGGTGCTAACGCTAATTAGTGGTTTGATGCTGGTTTCAATGTGTTAAAATCAAGAAAAATTAAGGGGGTACATTATAGTATTCAAATAGTTATATAGTTTGAGAAATGCGAAGTTGATATTACACCATTAGTTCTACCTCCTATTGGATTAGAGGAAACAAATATCTACAATTTAGGAATAGGAGGAGAAGATTAAATCCAACCTGAACAACATGGTTTGACATCATGGAAACATAGTTCTTCCATGAGTGATGACTCATGTTGTAAGGTAGGTTGGACGAGAGGGGAATATGAAGTGAGACTTTTGAGGATAGCCTTAATAGAGGAAAGAAGATTTTGTCAGTTCTTTGGAGTTAGAGGAGTTAAGTTCTGTATCAGATGGAAGAATTTGTGAAGGCTGAGGAGATGCAATTGGGTGCAATAAATTATGCACTCAAAGGCATTGTGACATGCCACTGGGCTTTTCATTATGAATAACTACAAATATATAGGGAGGTGCTATTTGCACTCCAAACACAGTTTGGTGGCCACTAAGTAACATTTTAGTGGCAAAGTTTAAGATAAGGGACAAAGAAAAGTGGCATATTGATTGGTGTATAAGGAAATGAAAAAGATAGGATATTTCCATCATGTTGTGGGTTAACTTGTTCTTGACCACTTTGGAACCACTACCAAGGACGTTGTGTGGAACTCGAGAATTGCATTAAAAAAATGTACTTTGGGACAAGTTTAACATGAGTTTATTCTTACATTTACAATTTTAAATGCTAACCCATTGGTAGATATAGCTCTGCAAGGAATTAAGGAGTTTTTTATGTGCAAAAGAAACAAGGAGTGTGAAGATGCACAATAACAAAATATAATACAAAGAGGCAAGCCTATTATTGAAGAGAAGGAAGAAGCATATCCATTAGAAGAGTTCAAAAAGAAACTTGTTAAGCATGTAATTGTATTTCAGCCTCGTCATAAGATTGAGGATCAACCAAAGGTGGAGGATTGAGGATCAACCAAAGGTGGAGGATAGTAAGGGAGATGAAAGCTAATGTCACAAAGCTACGAAAGTGAAGGGGTCGAGTTGGCAATTGGAGAAGGCTATAATGAATATGGGTGAATTATTGGAAGACATCCTCAGTGTTTTGTGAGAGCAGATAAAACAGAAAATATGGATGAAAACAATATGAGAAAGGATGATAAAGGTGTGAATTCTCAAATTGTGATGCAAATAACAATTAATCAGATCAAGAAGGCTTGAGGAACCTTCATTATAGATAAACTTCAAGATTTTGGAGACAAAGTGTATTGGCTAACACTACAAACAAAAGAAATAGATACTAGAAGAGAGGAAACTCTAAAGATGGCCATCGTAAGAGATTATTTGAACAAAAAATGTTATCTTTTCTTGACAATTTTGCTGATTTGTTCTTTACAAAAATATCAGATATAAAAGGGTAAACCCTACTTTAGGCTTTATCAAAATAAAGTTGAAGAAAGGTATCAAATGTAGACCTTATATATATGCTTAATGTGAATAGAAAACTAAAGGTCAAAAGAGAAACAAATAGAATATAGAATGAAGGGATGATCTATCCAACTGATAAATTTGGTTGGGTGAGTCCAATGGCTGTTGAACTGAAAAAGAATGGGGGAACTTTGGCTATGTGGAGATTTCTAGTCGTTAAATGAAGCTTGTCTCAATGATCCATTACCAATGCCATTTATTGATGGAATTTTTGAAATTATGGCAAGCTTTGTGGTATATTCATTCACCAATGGGTTTAGTGGTTATTATTAGATTCAAATTGTGGAGGAGGTTGAGCAAAAACTACCATTGCAATAGGATGGAGCTCATTTTCTTACAAGGTAATGTCTTTAACAATATTTTCCATGATAGTGGTCACAACATCTAAAGGTTTCCTTCATGATTTTTTTGAAGTGTCTTTGGATGATTGGGTAGTGTTTTTCCTCCTCAAAGATCATCTGTCTAAGCTTAGGATGATCTTTTAGAGGCACAATGCACTATGGATTGCTCAAATCTTGAAGAAATTCTTGTTTTTTACACCTTTTAGAGTATTGCATGGAGTTATGGTGCATGACAGGTATTTTAGCATATCAAGCAAAAATAGCAGCTACCTTGAATCTCAAACCACCTACAAATCTAAGTGAATTATGTAGCTTTTGGGATACATTGGATGCTATCATAGATTCATAGGGTTTTGTTGCCATTGTAGCACTTATGGAAGTGTTGCTGCATTGAGATATAAGATTTATGTAGACATAAGGGTGTTAGGACACTTTCATGACACTAGAAGAGGAATTGATAAAACCTCTTATTTCATTTTTTTTGGATTGGTCAAAACCATTCCACATTAATGTGAATGCATCGAGGATTGCTATTGGGATAATATTGGCCCAACAATGAGAGGGAAACTTTGACCATCCTTTGAGTTTTGCTAGTAAGAATTATCCCAGGTTGAGAAGAATTACATCAACTTAAAGAGGGAAGCATTAGCTATGGTATATACACTCTTTAGAATTTTTGTGACTCTGTTGGCTACACCTTTTGAGTTCTTTACAAATCATCGAGTACCAAAGAACTTGGTCAACAAATCATTAGTGGGAGGTCAAATTTCAAAATGGTTGATGTTGTTTTAAGAATGTTGATTCAAAGAGTTGTTCAATTAGGGAAGCATTATGTGGGAATCAATCATTGAAGTAGGGTACAAACAAGTGAAGAGCCAATGGGAGTTGGGGAAAGCTTCTTTGATGCCTATCTATTTAGAATAATCCCATGCATAGATATTTCTGGGAGATAGCAACATTATTGGAAACATGGGAGATGTCAATCCATTATTTAGCTAGAAAGAAGTGTTAACTAGAGCACTTCCATTCACATTAGTGGATGGATTTGAATATGATTGGTTGGGACAAGTGTTGGAACTTGGTGTGCTATTCACCTATAGAGAGTTTTTGCATGAGAGAAGGTGTTGGATTGTTCAAAATCTTGTTGAAGTGTTTGATCGTAGATTGGTAAGATAGTGATAGAAGCCTATGTGGTAGAATGTAGTGAGAGATGTTGCATGGCATGAAGGTCTCTTGTAGTCTGATGTTGGTATGGTAGGAATTGCGAGACATTTGTTGAAGAACTTGCTAGTACATCATGAATTAAGTGAGTTATTGGAGCATGTATGGTAGTGTAGGTGCACATGTGGTGGTGTTGGAGTGCATGTGGTGATGGCTAAGGGCATGTAGATGTTCTAGAGGGTGCTCAAAAGTATCACGGATGCTTATAAACAATTATGAGTTTGTCTTTGTTATTGAAAGCCTCATTTTGGTTTTGACTATAGTGTAGGAAGATGTGTACATAGTTAAGGCGTTTTTGGTTAGCAACCTTTGACTAAGTATGTGTGGCAATATCCAATAATATGCAAAATGGCTAGAGGAAATTCGGTGTTGGCTAAAGGTATTAGGCATCAAATACTCTTTAGGCTAGAGGCATCAACATTTTGTAACTCAATCAATGTTATTGAATCTTCATTAGGCATATTGTGGTTGCATAGGTTGGATCATATAAGAGAAAGAGGTTT
Source organism: Sequoiadendron giganteum (assembly GCA_007115665.2). NCBI lineage: Eukaryota > Viridiplantae > Streptophyta > Pinopsida > Cupressales > Cupressaceae > Sequoiadendron > Sequoiadendron giganteum. The sequence goes on from CM021106.1 coordinate 428,293,447, forward strand.
AAAAACCATGGTTAGTAAGAATATGGTGGAATGTCATTCAAATTGTTTTGTTGTTTTTGAGTTTTATGAGCATTGTGTGTTTGGAAAGCAAAATAGGTTAAGGTTTGCTTTAGGGAGTACTAGAGCAATAGAGATTTTGGAAGTGATTCATAGTGATGTGTTTGGTCTTGTGGATGTGCACTTCATTAGTAAGTCTTTGTATTACGTCTCCTTTATAGATGATTATTCTAAATATCCTTGGGTGTGTTCTCTTAGGAAAAAAAATGAAGTTTTTCACAAGTTTATGGCACTTGTAGAAAATTGGACTAGTAATTTTTTTTTTATTAAGGTTAGATAATGGTGGAGAGTATTGTTCTAGGGAGTTTGAGGCATTTTGCAAACACGTTGGAATTGTTAGCCAAATGACAAGAACCTTATTGGATTGATCCAAAAGCTTGTTAATTAATGTTGGTCTAGGGCAAGAGTTTTGGATTGAGGTAGTTAATATTGCTTGTTACTTATGGCAAAGACACCATATGAGATGTGGACAAGTAAGAAGTCTCTTGTTATACATTTGAGAGTATTTGACCATGAAGCATTTATTCATGTGCCAAAGGAAAAACATTCTATGTTGGATTTTAAAGTTGAGAGGTGTATCTTAATTAGGTATGGTGAAAATATGAAAGGCTGTAAGAAGGTTCTATACTTAAGGAGTGTCATATTCAACGAACTTGGAGTTTATCTAGGGACGAATAACCAAATTAAACAAGAGTAAAAAGATGCATTTTGGAAACAAAATAAAGTAGGAAGATGCAACTACAAATGAACAAACTAGTGGACATTGCAAGTTGGATTTTAAAGTTGAGAAGTGTATCTTCTTGGGTATGGTGAAAATATGAAAGGCTATAAGATTTGGAATCCAATGACATCGAAGGTTCTCTACTTGAGGAATGCCATATTTAGGGAACTTAGAGTATTATCTAGGGAGGAACAACCAAAAGTAAATGAGGGCCAAATTAAAGTAGGAAGATGCAATTGCAAATGAACAAACTAGTGGATGTGACAATGTGGATGGAGAGGAAGAAGTCACACTAGATGCAAATTTTGAAGAACATATTATGATGTTCAAGATCTTTAATAGCCATTTAGAGAAGGTCTACAAGACAGTGGAAATAACTAGATGAGTATAGTTGTAATGCCCCCTTTTTTGATCCATTCCAATATTCTTTGAAACTCCAACTTTCTTGGAGAGGGCTAGCTTTCTTGGAAAGAAATTCTGACAGTGGCAACAAGCTCTTGGAGCCAATACATGCACAACAATACCTATTGTGTGCAAATTTAACATTTTGGGAGCACTCCAAAGTCCAAACTACTTGGAGAAGTCCATCATCCTTGGATAGCACCAACTTTCCACAGACTAAAGTCCTATGGACTTAAGGAGTTGGTGGAATTATCAAGACAGTTTAATGGGCTTATTTTAATATTTTCTGTAATACCTTGGGATGATTTAAAAGGGAAAATTAATTAAATAATTAAATATTAAAGTTGTCGAAAAAGTAAAATTAAATGACAACTTATATTTAATTATTTGAAAAAATGGTGTTTGAAGTGAGTAGATAAAGTGATGCTAGGCTCATGGTGTTGAAATGTAATGCCCCCTTCTCAATGATCACTCCAGGTCGACTTATTAGCCTATTTAATTCTCGTAGGCTATAGTCGGGAAAAGGGAATTGGTTTATTTAATTATTTAATGTTACCTGGCGGGAAAAAGTAGCATTATAAGGTGATGTTAAATAATTAATTAAAAGGGTGTTATAAAGTGACTTTGGGGAAATATTTAAAAAGTAACTTTATAAAGTCACTTTATTAATTCTATTGAGCGAGAAAAAGACAAGTGATATTAAAAGTGGAATTGCAGCTTATTTGTAGGATGCTTGCTTATTTTTCTGTAATTCGCATTTGAGGAGCTTTTTGGAGTTCTTGGCTTTGGGGAACGAAAACCCTAGGGCAACTGGTTTCGGTGGTGAAACGATTCCACCCTAGCTGTTTTGTGGGGAAGATCATTCAAGTCTTTCACTGTGTGTGATATTGCTCAAGTTTGTGGGTCTCCTTCGGAGACAAACTTGGAGATTAACAATAATATCATTTGCATATTTTGGGATTGAGGACTTCTTGCTGGTTGACTGGTAATGAGGTGCTTACATTGTTGATTGAAGATCACAATTCTTGGTCGTGGGGTTAGAAGAGTGCTATTGTTGCATATTTCAGTGCTGGTTGCATATATTAATCTTCCTACTGCTAGGCAACTATATTATCTTCAGATTGTGGTTGGGCGATTGGTTTTTTCTCTGAAGTTTGTGAGTATTCTATCCCAGCATAGCATACCTTCACTCAGATGGGTGATGTGGTGTTTCCCTCTTGAGTCATGGCTTATTTCCTAGTTGTGGACATGAGTATGGTGCAGGTTCAATATATATTCCTCACGCCATTGACTACTGCTGCATTTATTGAGGTCGTGGGTCTGATATAAAGGGGTGTGGTTGTCTAAGGAAGAGGCGGGCCTGCTAAAGGCTTCAACGCTGGTGTTAGGGAAGAGAGTTGTAGCTCACTGTGCACAACAAAGGTGACTGGGTGTATATTCTTGCAAGGGTTGACTGATATACCAGGTGCCAACCATTGCCATTCCTCCATCCAACAACTGCAAGCCATGGAACCTAGCAAGTTGCCATTCTTGGGAGATGCTATAATGGGTATTTTAATATTGTAACTGAGTTTGCATTCTGAGTTATGTATTGCTGCAACTTCATTGCTTAGAAAGTCTTGTAAAGGAGGTCAAAGTCTGTGTATTAAATAGTCTGAAAATTGCATGGCTATTCATACATACTGCTGTCATCTATTTACTCAGAAATGTAATGTGGAAGTGCTAAATCTCATTGTGTTGTATTGGATGAACTTCTATAATGAAAAGTGGTTGTAAGGACACTTTATGTTATTTTATTGAGGGAAAATTGCTTTTTCAAAAAAGCAATGGAAAAGAAAAAAGCACTTTTTAGTAAAAATGAAAAAGCAAAAAACGTTTTTTCATATAAGCAAAAAGTTCTTTAAAAAAAAAATAAACAAAAAATCACTTTTTCCTAAAATAGCTTTGAAAAAGTTATAAAAAGTGGAGAGTTATCAAAAAAGACATTGCATTCTTTTTGGAGTTATTTCATTTCTCAAGAATGAACACCCGTTCATCTTCTCCATTTCCCAATGACAAAAACCAAGGTTGCCAGGAGAATGGTACTGGTACTAGTACGGGAGATTGGTACCGGTACTGGTATGACTTTTTTTTTGAAAATAGGAGACGAGGGTACTTGGAGACCCCATTTTCTTTAAATATAAATAAAAATTAAAAAATTAAAAATTTAATAATTTATAGAAAATATGATGACATTGAACTTTCAAAACAGAGCAGTAGTAAAGTTTAACAATGACATTAACTTTAAATACACAAATGTAATTGTGTCAAAGAGTTCATACTTCACACTTCATATTTCATAATCATAGTTCACATTTGACTTTACATATTTGATATTTAATATTCGATTACATATTGAAAATAAAAAATATTGATAGTTTGATAGGCTGTTACGCAAACAAAAAATAAAAATCAGAAATCTATCATCTACACCACATCATGATCATCCATGTCAAGGTCCTTAGCTATGATGCTCTCCAAATACTCATCACTCTCTAACTCAGGTTCCTCTGCTGGTAGTAGAACTGGGGGTAAATCACTAAGGCCATTTGCTTCAACCACTTCATCCACTAAGGCTGCAACTTCTCCATCAGGTGAAATTTGGTCCCATTTTGTTGAAGGACCCTCGTATGCAGGATCTACATGAGAGAGAAGATGAAGTGAGCTATGAATCTACACCAAGTTCTTTGCTTTCTTTGACTCTAATCGGTTCCTCTTTAGTGAATGAATAAAACCATAAGTACTCCAAATTCTCTCACAAAATGAAGAGCTAGCTACTTGTGAGAGTAATCTTATTGCAAATGATTGCAATTTAGGGGTTTCACCTCCATGGTTCCACCACCACTCTATAGGGTCTTTCTTTGCTTGCATATCGCCTAAAGCTTCCACGGAAGAAAAATCACCATGCCCACGTGAAAACTTATTCCATTGACTCCTCATAACTGAAGCTTCCTCACCTCGGCCATAAATGTTTTTTATTGCAGCCCCCAATCCCTTCATTACCTCTCTATCCTCATATGGAGCCCTCTTATTGGTCACTTGTATATTATGCCATTTAGGATTTAAGGCATAGGTAGCACAATGAAGAGGGTGGTTAAATTTGTTCCATCTTCTATGTAACTTTTCTTCTATCAAAGGACATAGTGAAAGATCTTTTGCATCTATTATTTTCTTAATTCTTTCACACATGGAATCTATTTTTCCATAAATTTCTCCCAAACATATCTTGGCTGAATTTGCAAATTTGATCACCTCACATATGGACTTAATAAAGTCCACAACAAATCTAACATCAGCCCAAAAACGATCATCAAGGACCATACCTCTCACTTCAACTGCATCATCTGATGTAGATTGCCTCCAAGCTGCCCATGCATCACTAACTACTGTGCAACACAAAGCTTCTTTCACTTCACAAAGACGGTCAAGAAGAATAAAATAAGATGCAAACTGTGTATTAGCTGGTTTGAGAAGTTCCACCTTGGCAAATTTTTGATAAATGGCTTGTGTTTGGTGATGGTTACATATGAACATTTGAATTTTTCTGCCCTTTTCTATGAGAGCTGACATCCATTGAAACTTGGCAATATCTTTGAGTGCATTATTCAACGAATGCACACAACATGGTGTCCAAAAAATATGCTTGTATTTCTTTTGCACCAACATGCCCGCTGCTTTACAAACAGGGGCAACATCTGTAACAATTTGGACTACATGTGATGCCCCCACCTCCTCAATGCCGTCACATAGCTGGTTAAAAAAAAACTCTGCATTTTTTTCTTGCCCTGAATAGTTTATTGCCTTCAAAAAATAAGGCCCTTTGCTGCATGTTACCATGATATTAAGTAGTGGACGGTTTTTAGTATTAGTTCACCTATCCATCACAATGCTGCATCCTTCTGTAGCCCACACTTTTTTCATTGGTGCAATTTGTTGCTCTAATCGAATTTTTTCTTTATCAATTAGAGTAGTGCGAAGCTTTTCATACATAGGTGGTTTATATCCAGCTGGGGCATTGGTGATAGCTTGGACCATCTCTCCATAGAAAGGTGAGTGAGCAACATTAAACAGTATTCCATTTGCATAAAAGAAGCATGCAATCGCTGCATCAACCGCTTCTCGACCTTGCACATCAAATAATCTTCCAATGGGGTTTGAGCTACCAATGTGTGGTCTCTTGTGAGAACTTGCTGTTGGTACATGTCTAGAAGACACATCCCCTTCTTCCTCTCTATTTTGATTTTAATTTGCAATAGTTGCCCTTGTCGTTGAAGCGTGAGAGCTCAAATTAGAAACTTTTCCATCAACCCTTTCTTGATCCTTTACAGCCTCATATCGTTCAACCTCAATTGGACAAGGATCAACACCTTTTCCAAATATGTGAAGGAAATGAGCCCTCACCCTCGTGTAAATACCTTGCCATGACATTTCACATAACTTACATGTGATCTTGGCTGTTCCACCTGAACCCTTCGGACTCAGAACACGATCACAATACGCCCACAATGGGTACAAGCCTTGTTTTCCGGTTCCTCCACTTGACATTCTACACACAAAAAAAAATTGTTAGCATCATAACTATATAACTGTATAAATGATAAGTGATAAATTGATAACTATAACTGATAAATTTCAAGTTTAAACTTTGAAGTGCCCAAACAAACACATCCTACCAGCAACTAAGCATTCAATTTTCAATTCTTTACTCATGCCAAACATGTACTGTGGATGAGGGCTCTATAACTCTCAGACATGAGCGAAATACTTTCTTTGATGCAAATCTTGTAGGACGAATAACAAGGTGGTATTGTGAAATAGGCAGTAGAAAAAAATGATAAAGTTAGAGACATTGCTGGAAGAACTCTTCAATGCATCCTTTATAATAAGAATATTTTTGTTCCCTCCACACCCCACATACATGAACTAGAAGCAATCGTGCCTAAGTGACATATCATTTAAGTTCTTAATTGGGCTGTAAGTGTATGTTAATTGAAAATTCTGATTTAGACCAGGTTATTTTCTGTAATACTAATTAGTAATTAGTAATTATTAATTATTAATTAATAAATTATATGAATCATTGAATAATAAATATCTTTTATAATTTTATTTCGCTTTTTAATACATTAACATAACAGACTACAATTAACACAGTGACACCAAACAATAGACACACTTAAAAAAATAAAAATGCATCAATAGATAGTACACTGTATAGGAACTATTGATTGCTGCATTTGTAGTATCAAATATGATAATATCGATTGATGCATTCAGCATTTGTTAAGAACTTAAGTGTGTAGTGTGTACACTGTACAGGAACTAGGGTTTTTAGTGAAATACCTAGCAATGGCGGTAGCTTCTGGAAGCTTCAAATCCGTCCAAGTCTTTGACCTCGTCCACCTTCAAAATCGTGTCTGAAACCTAGTGCAGCCTTCACTCAAGTCCCTCCAACTAAAAATCGCGACTTTTCTTTATTTTTTGGCATGTCGTGTTTTATGCCTTTTCATGAGTTTTATTTTTTATTTTTTTTGACTTTTTCCTGGGATACTTCGGGATTCTTAATGGGAGACATGTCAAAGATGGCGAGTGAAGTTTCTGGTCGCTGGGAGGTGTCTCATGAGACGTCTCAAGTACCTGAGACGAGTACCAATACCAAAGATGTGTCTTAGGGGGCAAGAGACGCGTCTCCCGACAACCTTGACAAAAACCCTTCGAAAATTTGAAAGCTTCGAGGATGAAAAGCCTTCTAGTTTTTAGAGTAATTCCATCCACATAAAAGTGTGCAACAAAGATTGGTTTAGGAACAAAAAACCCTCATTCCATTTCAAGTGGTTTTACTTAGGAATCACCATTGCGTTGAAAGTTGTAGATTGAGTTTCAAATTCAGTGGGTATTGGTTTTGGTTTGTGTTTTGTTAGTATTTTCGGTTTGCAAAGATTTTGGGGTTTTGTGTGGATTCAATGTTTGGTGTGATTTATATATTCCACAATAAAAATAAAAATAGTGTAGTGTGTGAATTTGATTTTATGTGTAATGATATTTCAATGACCATACAACATTGAGAAGTGCAAAAATTACTATTTCAGGTTATTTCAGTTTGGACTGATCACTAAATGTAATAAGAAGGGCTGTTTTAGACATCAATTGAGTAGCACCAACTTCTAAATTGTAGATTTTAATGTTACAAGCTTGCAGATCAGACTTTCACTATAAAGACGAAAACAAATTTGAGTTTATATCTGATTTTAATCAGCATATCATAGTCCAATAGCAGCAAGGAAGCAATATATCAGACTATTTGACCCAACTACAACACTTGATCTTCGCTTATCTCAATCAAGGTAATATTTTGTGATTCAATTTGCTAGCTAACTGTTTGACGAAATGCTCTCAAATTTAGAATGATAGATAAATGTTTGACAAAATGTCTAATTGTAGTTGTTGAAGGAAAAAAACGTTTCTTATCTTTTCTCACTGTAATATTGGAAGGTTGTACTGCTAGTAATTGTTCTTTCATTGTAATAGATCCTTAGATGGTAGTAACGTTGGAATCCCATTTTAATTTATGTTCTTTCTTTGCCTTGCATGGTGTGAATCGGAATCGGGTTAGTTAATCTGCTATTTTGGTGTTGATGCTACTTTTTTTGCACTCACTATCAGCCAATTTGGCTATAGTGATTCTATGATTGTTTTAAATTGTAAGTTGGCCGGCTTGCCACCAACACTTTTCAATTAAATTTCCTCTATCCTCGTTCTTACTTCGTATGCTCTCACCTTGCCCCCAAAAGAGTAGAATTGAGTTGATTGCAAAATTTTTATTGTTTGAGTTAACGCTTTATGGGGGTTATTACAATACTTAAAATGAACTAGAGTCTATAGAAGAAGTGTACTTTCCTAAGGAAAGCAAGTCTTAGAGAAATGCCATGAAAGAGGAGATGATGGCATTGTAGTGGTGCCAGACTTGGGACTTGGTTGATTTGCCCAAAGGAAGGAAACCCATTGGCTGCAAGTGGGTGTTTAAGAAGAAGTTCAATGCAGATGGTACACTTTAAGGTACACGACAAGATTGGTGGCAAAGGGGTATTCCTAAGTTGAGGAAATAGGCTTTGGTGAGAAATTTTCTTGTATGGCTAAGTTAAATTCCATTAGAATATTGTTATCTATTGTTATGACATGTGATTTTGAAGTAGAACAGATGGATGTTAAGACTGTCTTTATTCATGGAGATTTAGAGGAGTAAATCTATATGAGTTAGCCTCAAGAATTCAAGGTGAAGGGAAAATAAGATCTAGTTTGTGAGAACTTTTCTTGTATGGCTAAGGTAATTCCTAAGTTGAGGAAATAGGTTTTGGTGAGAACTTTTCTTGTATGGCTAAGTTAAATTCCATTAGAATGTTGTTATCTATTGTTATGACATGTGATTTTGAAGTAGAACAGATGGATGTTAAGACTGTCTTTATTCATGGAGATTTAGAGGAGTAAATCTATATGAGTTAGCCTCAAGAATTCAGGGTGAAGGGAAAATAAGATCTAGTTTGTAAACTAATGAGGTCTCTGTATGTTTTAAAGTAGTGTAAGATACCCTCTCAATTTTTTTGATTTTTCAATGACAATTACAATTGTAATCAAGCACCCGTTAAGGTTAGCTGAAACCCAAAACAATGCAGAAAGAACTCTAACCAAGAATGCGCCCTAAAACCACTTAGGGAGGAGGGGCGGGCATATGGTCAGAGGATCCCTAGGATCTTGTAAATCACTAACTAAATTGATTACAATAGAATGAGAGGAATTAAACTCGACACCAAGCATGTGCACACAAGATCCCTTAAAAGGCGAGGTGCTATCATATGGTGGAGTGCTAATAATAAAATTAAGAGTACTTAGGCAGATAACCAGCCATAAAAGATTTTCCACACTTCCACTAAACAGTGGGGGGAAATAAATTACAAATAAAACAATTCATCCGCTGCGGCAGGCATCCACTCATGAGTGGGAATTCACCACTTTTCTAGTGGGTACAATGAGAGAATTAGCAAGTTTTTTTTTCCACACTGGCGGTAAACCATCCAGGGGTTACAATGTGATAATTAAACCCAAATAAGCAGCAATTAAATAGACTGAAACAATACTACTGTTATCAGCTTTACAAAATGAGAAAGAGCTGCAAATTACATGAGAATTACAATAGTTTGAAGTACCAAGAAGCTGGATGATCCCACATTAGATAACTATCCAACTTATTGAAGAAATAACTGAAATACTCAAACTGAAACAAGTCTGATATAAAAATTTGCAAACTGAAAATGAATTACTAGTAAACTGTAGCACACCAAAATGTTCATAACTCTTGCAATTCTTCATCACATGTCTCGAGATAAGTTGCAATAGCTGCTTGGGAATATGGCGCCCCATTTCAAACACAAAAACTGCATCCAAAGCTCAATAATCAATTGTGCACAAATCCCAATGCAACCATAGAGAGGTACAGCCTTCTTGAGGGGCGATTTGGACACATAAAATCACATACTCAATATTAAAATCTGAAATCTTGAGGAGAGGGTCGCCCAAAGCATAGGAACATGATAAGAGATTACCCACAACCAAAATAAATTCATGTGATGAGCTGCAAGCAAAATCGACCTTCCACCATAACTGCACCAGCATCTCAAAATCTGATAATAACATCAAATCTCCAACAATGAAGCTCAATATGTACTTCTGAATGAAGCACATTCTCAATCCATCATCTAGGGAACCATAGTTTCAAGTTCGAAGAGTGGAATAGAATTTGCTAAGCTTTCTCTTAGCCGGATTTTGGATTTCAAACTAGCAGCATAACTTTGCTTTCCAAAACATAACATAATCAGCTCTCCAAAATGCAGCAATATATAAGTTTCAATGGGCAAATGAATACTCTGAATTCCAAGAAGTTGAATCATTTCAACTTCCCAAGGGACGCCACCTTTAACCATTCACTTTATTGTGAAATAATAAAACATTATTCCCCTTCCCTTTAGGCGTCCATTTCAATTTGCAACAAGAAAGCATTTATTAAATCATTAAATGCTCAACATGACCCCTTAATGTCCCCTCTTTAAAACAACATGAAGTTATCACTCCTAGGTGTGGGGGTACAACTTAAAAACATGAAATTGACTAAGTATAACACTTAGTCCAAGGAGTTAACCAAAACCAATTCCAATACTGAAACTGAAGGATTGCCACAAATAACATGATGACCTGAGCTGAACTGCAGATGATGATACTGCCAAAATTAGACTTACTAAAAATAGCCACTGCCAAAAATAGTAAGTTCACTTCAACTCAATAGAAAGCCAAACTGATCGGCCACACTGAACTGCAAAAGATTGAGTTGTTGCTAGAGTGATATTGCTATAAATATACTTACCAAAAATATCACATTGCTTTAAATAGTAAGTTTGCCAAAACCACATCTGTACGCCAACTGAGCAGTATCATGACTTACTATAAATAGTAAGTGTTTCCAAATATCTTTTAGGCACAAACCGGGAAACCATCATGACTTACTATAAATAGTAAGTGCTCGGAAAGGATGTCAGATTCAGATGCATGTCACACCACTCTGGAGATCTCTGAAAACCCAACAAAACCCAGAAACCTTTCTTGCATGCAAGGTATCAATCAAAATTGCATGTCAGTATTTTAACATGCATGTTACTTCATCCTGAAGCTCTACAAAAACCCAGAAAGCTCCACTAGACATGCGTTAGAAAAACACACATGCAAGCCCTCAAAACTGCATTTGAAACCTCCTATAAAATAGGAAACCCTAATTTCCCATTCTGCTTAGCCTACGAGTTTCCAGAAATAGGCTAAATCCAATTGTAGAGCGTAGGGCTAAATCGGGGACATTACAAGTAGCCATTGCATAAGTGGTATCAAAATTTTGATGCATATGTACTAGGAAAGTTGTATTAGGAGTAATGCTGATAATTGTGTGTATTACAACCAAGTTGGTGATCATATTTTAAGTATTGTTGTATATGTTGATGATATGCTGATCATTGAATAATAAGACATTAATTAAGGAACTCAATGCTTAATTGTTTAGTAAGTTTAATATGAAGGACTTAGGCGTTGTAAGCTTCATACTTGGTATGAAAATTCACAAAGACAAGCCTAATACGAACTTGTGGTTGAAGTAGAGGAAGTATGTTGGAACTATTTTGTGAGTATCTCTTTATTGGTAGTCATTAAATTGAGTTTGGAATAGTGTCCTAAGTTTATGGAGGCTTTAAGGACATGTACAATGTTCTATATGCAAGTGTGGCAGGAACCCTTATGTATGCCATGGTCTATACATGGCTAGATATTGCCTAAACAATGGGAGTTCTAAGTAGGTTCATGTCAAAGCCTAACAGAGAGCATTGGACTCAAGTGAAAAGAGTTTTCAAGTACTTGAAAGGAACTTTAGATTTTTGTTTGTGCTATAATGGTACTAATGATGTTGGCACGGTGTTAGACATACAAGGTTTGTTGATTTTGATTAGGTTGGAGACTTGGATAATTGAAGATCATCTAGCGAAGTTGTTCACTTTGCTTAGAGTAGCTAGTTGGATGAATAAGCAACAACAAGTAGTTGCCATGTCCTCTATCGAAACAAAGTATATGGCTATGACACATGCTTGCAAAGAAGCAATGTGGGTATAAAGACTTTATAACAATATTAGTTTTAACTTTAAGATTCATACAATGTTGAATTGTGATAGTTAGAGTGCAATTTACCATGCTTGGACTAAATATGTGGACATGTAATGTCATTTTGTTAGGGAGATGGTTGAGGCAAGAAAATTTAGATGGAGAAAATTGACACGCAAATTTTTTTTTCTGATTCTTTGACAAAACCTATAAATATTGCTAAGTTTTTGTGGGGTAGGGATGCAATGGGTTTATCCCTTTACCATGCGCACGTTTATACAACAAACTCTCTTGTTGTAAATATCAAGGTGGAGAATGTTGGAATTTTGGTGTGCTATTCACCTACAAAGAGTTCCTAGGTGAGAAGATGTTGGATTGTTCAAGATCTTATTGAAGTGTTTGATCGTAGATTGGTAAGATAGTGATAGAAGCCTATGCAATAGAATGTAGTAAGAGTTAGACATTTTGGTATGACATGGAGATGTCTTACAACTTGGTATTGCTATGGTAGGAACCATAAGGCGATTGGTGAAGAACTTGCTACTATATCATGAAATAAGTGAGTTGTTAGAGGATGCATGGAAATGCAAGTGCACATGCAGCCAAGGAGTGCATAGGGTAATGGCTAAGGTCATGTGGATATTCTGGAGGGAGCTTAGAGGTATTGCATGTGGTCATAAGCAATTAGGAGCTTGTCTTTGTTACCACAAGCCATAGTTTGGTTTTGGCTATAGTGTAGGAAGACATGTACATGGCACAGGCGTTTTTGGTCAGCAACCTTTGACTAAGTATGTGTGGTAGTATCCAGTTATGTGCGGTCATCATCCATTTGGAGAAGTCATGGTTGGTATTATGTGCAATATGTTGACTTCATGGTACAATCATGATATGGTTGTGGGACGATTGGTATTCCATCGGTAGTTAGAAGTGTTGAGATGGTTGGGATTCTAGGAGAATGACTTAGGGGCTGTATCTAATTGTTGGTACATATGGAATAGGTTAATGCATTGTTTCCTAATGATGTTGTGGTGCTATGAAGTGTGATTGTGGAGGTTGTGCACTATAGTCTATAGATTGAGATAAATGTAAAGAGACTAATGATATTTGAAGTTTGTTTCAGATTAATACAATTGCAACTATCCTTTTATTAGTGGCGTTTTCCCAAAAAGGTTTATCACATAAATCCTTGTGTTTCATTTGTATGTGGCTTGTGTACGATTTCGTGTTCTTTCCTCGATATCGCTTATTGAATTGATACAATAAGCATAACTGTATTTAGACTACACAATTTTAAGGCTTCCAATAGCTCAGATTATTGGTCATCTTGATCATTAATTTCCCAACAATGTAGTATTGGATCATGAGAGAGCAATGATGTTGAAAGAATGTCATGTCCCCTTCTCAGTGACATCTCTCGGAGTACAGGATTGGCCTATCATACGACCCTCGTAGGTTGATAGACTGGATAGAGGGTCACGTAGGAGCTTGGCTCAGCTTCTGTTGGCAGAGTTTGATCATTTGGCTTTCGTTCGGACTCATTCAGACATTTCTTGCAGAAGTTGCTATTTTTAGCAGTTCTTGGCAGTCAGTGTGGGACCCCTGCTATTTTTAGCAGTATGGTTTTGGCAGTGTTCAGAATCACTTCAGTGTTCATCAGCTTCAGACGGATCAGGCATCGGATGAGTAATGAGATAGATATTAATATTTAATTGAATTAATTAAATATTAATTAATGGGAGATTATAATATAAAGTTATAATATTTTATTATAACTTAAGTGATTTGGCTGAAGGGGGTCGCCCATCATGAAAGGGGGCCAATTTTTAATTATATTTTATAATTAAAAATTTGAGTGAAACTATTGAAATATTAAAAGAATAAAAAGTCGAATTATTTAAAAATCCCCTATCTTTAAGGAATTCGCACTTTTGAGGGATATAGTGCATTTGCCTTGGGATTCGAGTATTATGTTATTTGTGAATTGAAAATTGATGAAGTTTGATCAGAGCACGGAAGCCAAGGGTTTCAGTCTCAGAGCATTGGGGAACGAGCCATCTCCAGTGAAAGCAATTCAGAGGGTGTGAGATATCATCTGATTTATTGCCAGGCAAGAGATTTCTTCACTCAGAAGAAATTACAGAGCATTCACAGAGGTTTATATCTTCAGGTTTTCAGTGAAAGTTTATCCAGAGAAGTTATCCACAGTAAGGCGCCTATTTTGCTTGAATCTGGAGATTCTTAGAAGGGCCGTACATTTTTGTTTATTGCTGCTGTTGTACTTAGGCCGTACAATCTGTACCAGGCCGTACTTCATTTAAAAGAGGCATACTTTCCAGAGCAAGCAAATTGCCTTCTTTTTCTTCAGTCTAGCTTCACCAGTTGGGGCGTCTATCTTCCTGACATCTTTCAGGATCACCAGAAGGAGGGAGAGAGGAGTATTTATTGCAGCCGTACCATATTGCAGCAAATCAGGTTTCTTCAATAACAAATCACTGCCTTTTAATTTGCATGTAATAGAATACTCATTGTAATCATCTCAGAAGATAAATTAATAGACTGGCATCAGTATTGGTATTAGATTTTGTCATTTCCAGAGCTTAATAATTTTTAGTGAATTTATTTCCAATTTATTGCAAAATCGTATTCTTTCTTTATTCATGCAAAAAACCCAAAAACAGTCAAAAACCCAAAAATACACAAAACATTCAGAAAAACAGTCAGATTCGGAAACAGGGGGAAACAAGGGTTTCTACAAAGAAGCATTTGAAGGGGTTGCATGTGATTACTTTGTAGAGGAACAAACAATGATGATCCTTCAAGATGGAGGTGGCCAAATTTTTTTAAAGACACATAATTTTGCAAAGAATTATGATATATGTTAGAGGGTAGGGAACTCTACTTATTGAGATGATATGGCATTGTGCCCAATGTTAGCCACTTAGTCTTTTGAGAAGGTTGGGAATCAATTCTATGGGATCTATTTGTCTACCTGCAAAGGGGACCAGAGTTGATTGCAACATTACTACAACTGATTACTTTACAAAGTGGTTCGTTGTAGCAACAATGAATTGCATTGCTCAAGACGTTGCTGAATTCCCATACAAGAATATAACTACATGATTTGTATGTTACACATATTAGTAAATGATAGGGGAATACCTTTCTTTAATAATAGAATTGAAGCATTAACTAAGGGCTTTATGATCAGAAACCATAAGATTACCCCATATCCCTAGAGAGATTTCATATTAACAAGGCCTTCAGGGGTTGAAATGTATTTGACAAAAAATCTGCAATGGTAACTCAAACTGCTCAGAAGAGAGGATTCTAGTGGTATTTATAAGGCCTCAATTGGGAAGTCATGTTAAGCATATCTCTTAATTGGGAAGGAGAAATAGCCATCTAGGGCTGAAGATTCAAGATGGACAATTGAAATATAAAGCCTCAACAAAATTTTGGCCTTTGGATGAGTATTAAACTATTAGACGTAAGAAATGCATTAATTGATTTACTAAAGCAGCTGATCCTCAGCAATCAGAAGCGAAATTATTCATGCCACATGGTCCTGCCACGCTGATGCTCTGTTATCATCAACTGTGCAAGTTGGCTAACTGAGATGAGGGTATAGCCATTAGATTTCCAAGTAGTCTTTGGATTGAGAAATAAGTGATTGAAATTTATTTTTGGGTTCTGAACTTTTGCTTTTAAAGTTGTTGATTCTTTCTGTAGGTATCTTTGTGTGAGGGGAGTGTCACCCTTGATTTTAAAAACTTGAACAGAAAGAGATCAACTTGTCCCTGGAAGGCTATATCTATTGTTTGTTGAGTATTGGTTAATGATTCATTCCATGATCAATCATTAAATTTGTCAATTTGGGGAATGTCTCCTGCTGGAGTAGAGGTAACAAAGCAGTGCTCATTCAATCCAAATTTAATGTCTGGGCTGTTTAGGGATATCCATGATTGCTTCAACCAATAAATAGAACATGCTCAGCTGGTCAATAGCCTATAAACATTGAGATGAGAGTTCTCTTTGTTTGAAAAAGGATCTCATCCTCCGTCTTCTCTGGCTGAAGTCTATCTATTGGTCTAAATCTAGGGTTGCAAAATAGTCAGCATCAGTCGAATAATATACAATATACAGAGGTTGAGCCTCTCAAGAATAGGGTACCCAAACTACTCCTTTTCCTTATTTAGTAGATATCCAGTTCTCAGAGGAAATAAAGATGAGTAAGCCCATCTCACAGACTGGATCATTCTAAAACATGTGAAAACTACCAAAAGCCTGCTAGAAACCCTCCTCCTCAATACTCTAAGGCTCTGAAAGTTTTGAATCAAATTTGCTATATACCTTTTGTCATGTTGCAGTGCAGGTTTACAAATGGCCTATAGGCCATTATCTTAACCTGTTTTGCTATATTTGTGCAGTTCCTTCAATGGTTCTTTATGGGTAGATTTCTCTTCACTTTTCATGTACTTGTTGCTATTTCATTGAAATGGTATGTTTAAGGTCATGGATGTAGTTTGTTTAGGTTATAAGTTAATAATTTATAATCCTAGGAAAGTACATAAGATTGATCAGTATGATGAACTAATTTGTAAAAGGATATTTTTTGTTTGTTTGTTCTTATTTTATTTGTCAGATCTATATAATTTGGAACAACAAGAGCATTAAAGGTTTGAGTGTGGCATCTTTTGAACTTGAAGTTGTTGGGTTTACTATTGCCTTGGCATATTGCCTGCACAATGATCTGCCCTTCTCAGCTTATGGAGAATTGCTTTTCCTTCTCCTGCAAGGTATATAGATTCCTTTGTAGCCAGGCTTGGTCTCCTATTTCTTTTTGTGCATGTGAATTGTTTTTTACCACTGAAGGTATAAATTGACCTTACGTGGATTGTAAAAAGCATCTTATGAAGTTGTTTGACAACATTTTCATTTTTTGTGGTTGTATGTGCAGCAATTATACTGATAGCTCTTATTTATTATTACTCATCTCCTCTGGGGGCACGGACTCTGCTGAAATCAGCCATGTATCTTTTGACACCATTGATTATAAAAAATATGTTTAGGATTGTTTTTTATGGATCTCAATAATTTGCCTTCAAAAATATGTTTTTCTCTGATTAATAAGGTTACTTACTTTGTATTGTTTAACTTTCATCTTTCTAGATACTGTGCTGTTGCCCCAACCATTCTTGCTGGCCGGATCAGCCCAGTTCTATTTGAAGCCTTATATGTGAGTTGGTTGTTGAGAGTCGTGGTCGAATGTCTATCAGAGTGCATTTCTATATAGGAAAATGCTTAATATTTTTTATTTTTTATTTATAAGTTTCGTCAAAACAGTGCTTCCTGAATGATCTAGTTCTTTAGGTTTATGTGTAGTATTCTTCAACATGTGTTATAATGGCCTGTCAATTTAAAATCTTTCTTGATACTTAACGTCTGCTAAATATTGTGCAGGCTTCTCAACATGCAATTTTCCTCTTTGCAAGGATCCCACAAATTTGGAAAAACTATTGTGTAAGCCTGAATCCATTTTAACTCAAGCAAACATACATAAATTTCAGATTTTTAAATGTTAATTTTAGTTTAGAAGCCTTGTGTTTTGCTAATTGTATGCATTTGTGAACTTATTCATAGTCAAATTTGAGTAGTCAGATTGGAAATGGAATTCTTTTATCAGCATCCAAGACAGAAAATCTAGAAAATTTCTTTCAGATTGTGTCCAAGCACGAACTTAGATTTTGAGGCTATGAGCAAAAGTTAAAATTAAGAGGATAAAGTAAATGGTGAAAATTATTGCTGAAAAACTGTCAAATTATTTCAAGTATTTATATATGAGATTTTTTTTCTTGAGTAAATGCTCTTTTGTGGATGCTACTTTCTTATTTTTTGAAATTTCATGTTGCCAAGACATTACCATAACATGTGTATATGTGACTGCAATGTCGTAAGTGTTTCTATGTATTAAAAATGACAAGCATTTTACAATAAATTTGTTGGTAGATTGGCGTTACACATTCCTGATGGCATCAAACATGTTCCTTATTAGGAGGGTGGAGGGTTGAAGTAAAATTGTCCAAGAATTTGAAGCAACTCGATACAGCAAAATGCACAAAATTTAAGTCCATGATGGCATCAAACATGATTTTTATAGGAGGATTGAGCTAAAATTGTTTCAAAGAATTTGAAGCAAAATATTACAGTAAAGAGAAGATAATTCAAGCACTGGCTGCCATCAATTCAAGGTCTTGGTAGGTCATGTTGTCATACGTCACCTGCAACCTGGGTAAGGTATTGGATTTTTCATCCTTGGATTCGAGTCCTATTTGGATGACCTCTACCCATTTTCTCCTTATCATTCCCTTTTTGGGAGATAGCAAGAGCAAGATGGACTTACTTGGCATATTTTGGGTGCTGGGAAGAAATATATTGTGAATATTTGTGCGAACATCTCCCTTGGGTCTGACCTTCTTTGCTGATGACCTTGCACATTTGAACCTAACACAAAACTCATGGCATAGTGATTGAATGGCCAGTGAGACCCCATAAGTGTTTTAACTTCATAGCAATCCTATCAGCTTGATTTTGAGTCTAATATGCAATTTATGTAATGTTATTTAGCATTCATATGCATTTTCTTTGTAATAATATTACATGCATATTTACAGAAATAGAATAGAATAACATATTATAAAGTAATAACCCCTCTTTCATTATCCTCCTCATTTTCATTCTCCATTTTGTGTAGATCCATGGCAATTGTGGGGTTTCCATATTTTTTGAACTAGAGTAAGGAGACTATGAGTACTCACCAAATCTTTATCCAAACAGTGTTAAGTGAGTCAAATTTCATTGACTTGCATACTTGTGAGATTCATAGATTCACGAGTCTTGACATAGCAACTTGCCAAGTCTATGAAAAATAGACAAAAATGGGTCACACAAAAAAGATAAACTACTAAACATTAAATCATAAATGAAAAATAAGATAAATTAATAAATTAATGTAAAATCATAGAATATCAAAGGTAAGACAAGATTTTTGAAGTGGGGAAACTATTGATAGAAGAAAACCCCACTTACATTAACGAAGATGGCAACTTGAATCTTATGATATTTACAATCTTTGCACTACAAAATAGCATGAGATATTCAACATAGCAAGATAAAAAATATCACCATAAAGAAAAGGGATGGAGAACCCTTTTTCTATAGAGGTGAAAAGAGGGGTTATGCATGTAACTCCAAGCCTCTATTTTTTGCCACCTTGCATTATGTTGGCGTTACAATTTGCACCTCTGGAGTGCGTATTGGCAACGGACAGCTATGCACAGTGTGTAATGATTGCTCTTCAAATTAGAAGGGGAAGCTCCCTCTTTTGCTGATATGCGTGAAAAAGTAAATGATCTAAATCCTATCTTTTTGACTCAGTTGGAAGAGGCGCAAGGTTAAGAAAACCAAGAACGTTTCAGCTAAGGTTTTTCTCTGGTTTTGCAGATCTTAACTACAACTAACTAAATACTTTTAATCTATCCTATTTCCTCAAGAGAAACAAAGCATGAGGACCTAGGAGTAGGGAATATTTGGACGATAATCTTTTAAGTTAGGATTCCAAAGGAGGAGACGACTCCTATCTGAGTTGTAGGCTGAAAGAAAGGTTATTGGCAACAATATCAAACGACAATCTTCACTTCTAAATTCCCAAGGAGGAGACGACTCGTATCCGAGGTGTAGATATGAAACAAGGATTATTAATCACAACAACACACAATAAACCTACTTCTAAATTCCCAAGGAGGAGACGACTCCTATCCGAGGTGTAGATATGAAACAAGCTTATTAGAAACAAATATAACCCAGGACAGCAAATTGTATGAAGGACCTATCACACATATAAACGATCAACCATCATTATATTGAACAAAGATGATACAAGTAACATTGCATGGCAAGGTGGCTCAACAATTTGTTTATTACTAATAAAAGCTCAAAGTGAACCAATACTGAGAATAGGAATATTGCCGACAACGCAGCAACTCTCTATCACAATGAAAAGTTCGTGAACATATACACAAATAGCAATACTATAGACAAAAGTGGCTCAACATGTATGCTATCATGCAAAATTTAATTACAAATGAACAAGGGTGCTCTTATTTATAGAACTCAAAGGTGTAGGGAACCCTAAAATCACCTTGAGTTTACACTCAATCTTGCAAGCATGCAAGTATTTATTCTCTAAGTTTAACTTAATGAAACTATACGGTTAATTGGAAAGCTACTATCAATTAACTAAAACAAAACTAGACTAAATGGACATGTGCAACATGCACGCCCTTATTGAAATGAAATTCAACTGATAACTAACATCAGTCAATTGGATCCTAATTGAAAGTCCATCCTCTTGCGAAGATATCCATGAAGATGGGATAGGCGTGCATGAGATCAACAATTAGAACTCAAGATTGATGTCGAGTTAAGTGCTGCTTCTGACTCTATCCTCAGAAATAACTGCAGGATCTAACTGATTGTCTACTATAAGCACTCTCAGTCTATCACCTCATCCAGGAACTTGTTGACTATCTCATCTTCTGGCATTTTGACGCTATCCACGATGATTGACTGCCTGTTCAACTCCTGTCCATCTTTGATCGCCCTCTGACATTCTCTGACATCTGTAGTCGCCTTGTTGAAACTAGTTGTCATCACTGAGAAGTGATCCAACTTGGATGCCTCAGGATCTCCATCAAGGTTATCACGAACCAACTTCTTGAACTCGGTCTGGATTGCATCGAGCTCAGCGTATGTGCCATCTTCATGAAGATAGTGGCATGGGATTTGAGTGACAAACCCGCTGATAAGTCTGAGAGCTCCAACAACATCCTCTTTCAGTGTAGCCATCTTTGTAGAGATTCTCTTGTACGTTTCCACTTTGAACAGATGTTCTCTCTAAGCGAAAACCTTCCTTTTATCCTCCACTGATACAATGGCGGCATATGCAACTGCCAACTGAGTTATGAGTATCAAGTCCTTCGGCTTGCCTTTTGCTATAGATATTTCAAGTTGCTGGATCCTTTGACGAAGATTATGTGCCTTGTACCTCAATTGATATAACTCTATGAGGAGGTATCTACTTGCAACAATGAAATCTTCAATCCAGTTGTCCAAGAGCTTCCCACGATTGACTAATTGACCAAGTCTCTGTTGATCTGCAAGCGTCTCTCGAAGCCGTGGGAACATAGGTGCTTGTCTTGTGATTCCATGAAGAAATCTGGGATGTACTGTCGGAGCTGCTTGATCTCAACCTTGAGGGCTGCCTTATCTTCTCCATCCTTCATGACATGCTCTTCAAGATTACTTGTGACGACCTTGAAAAGGCTCACGTCCACGTGCCGAGTCCTCCTGCCAAGATTTGCTTTGACGAAGGTGAAATCACCAACTTCAACTTCATCCAGGTTCTTGCCCTTTGGTGGTGTAGCAACTTAGACGAAGATCTCTGCTTCAAGAGTCTTCTCAATATGCATTTGCTTCTTGACCCTCTTGTTTGACCTATCCCGATAAGGATCGCCAAACTCAGAGAGATCAAGCTGATATGAAGGCTTTCGCCTTTGTCTTCCCAAAGACCTCTCGAGCCAACACGAATGATCAATGTTATCCTCTCGAGGAGAAACTGCTCCTGCTATGTCAACCACTGGTGGATCAATTGGTACGAAAGTCTCATGAACTGGCGATTTTGGCTCCGAGTCAATATCAATAGGAGATGACCATGGAGAAGATGGTGGACCAGGAGAAGATGAAACAGCCTCAGCTTGCACAACTAGCTCTACTGGGACTTTTGATGTCTTCTCACTTTGCTTCCGCTTACTGATGCTCTTTCCCTTCGAATTCCCACTAACTTTGACACCTTCAGGCGGCTTCGAGATAACTTTAGCTCAAGGCCTTGACCTAGAGGTAGAAGGTAGTGAAGAAAACCCTACTGGCGGCTCTGAAACTGGAATTGTCCTTCGCTTTCTCTTGCTGTCCAAGAAGTACATGCTTGCCTTAATAACTGATCTCGACAGGTCCTCAATTGAAGTACTCCCCCTGGCATACCAATCTAGTTGGCGAAGTGGCTGGCAAGCAACTTGGTCTTTAACGAATGAACTAAGTAGTACCTCTTCGTCATCATCCGACAAACCCTCAACATCTTCTGATAGGATATCAACAAGCTATGGAAGAGTAAGTTTGCAGTAATGACGTCAGTGTACTATAAATTCATCTTCGCAGTTGACCCAAAAGTCCTCAAGCACTGCCCTATGTGAATAACTTTGCTCCAACCGTGCTGAGTAATGACCCAAAGGATCATAAGAGCGTCTCTCAGTGAGATACTTGAGGTGGAATTTTTCTAACTCATTCGTCATTAACTTGCAATCAGCAGTAGTCTTGCACTTGTATATACCTAATCCAAATGGAAAGGTGAATGCTGGCTTGTGTCGATTGTGAAGAAAAGAGTGAACTTCTTGAGCTTGTCTCAGAAACTCCATGAATAGGACCTTGTTTGGTGGGTACCTCGGTAGCATTAGAGGTTCTCCGGTGTAACCATACACTCAAATATATGTGAAAGTGGGAAACTGGATGAACCAATCTGCCCAATTCTCCATTGCTAACTTTGCCTCTGGTGAAATCCTGATGTGCATCTCATTATCGAGGTCTCCGATTGTCTTCATGAGGAAGTGATCATTCACCACTTTGAAATCCTGTTCACTATTCAGCCTTTGAGAACTCCAATTGTGAGTAATATTCGTGAACATGCTGAACGCCAAGAGTTCCATTGGTCTTTAAAGTTCTAAAATTGCCTTGAAATGCAATTAAGTAGACTAGAAAAGAAACCATGTGAAACTCGTGGATTTTGAGGAATTCTGTGATTTGTTGATGAAGACATTCGTTGATCAACATTGCCTAGTCAAAGTGTTCCTTGTTGTCGATAATCCGGGAAATGACATAGAACATTCATGGTCGGAAAATATGAGCTTCCTCCTGACCTGTAACCCGGTTGAGCAAAGTAATTAAGATAGCAATTTCATCCATGAACTCCCCACCCCCAACCTTCTTTGGCATGTTGGTTTTTTGTACTTTTAGCCACCTTTGAGCAACCTTTCTCTGTTATCTTTCTTTGTCTTCCTCCCATATTTTGTCGCAATCCGCAATGACTATGGTAAAATTGTCTGAGCGAGGAGGAATAGCAAAGCACTTTTCAACGTCCCTTGGCTTGAGGCTGCAATTGACTCTTCCATCGTCTGATCTGATTTGTCTTGTGGATGAGTCGTAGTGCTTAATGCAAGCAATGACGAACTCGAGATCAAAAACTGTGATAGGAATAGATGCTGCTGCCAACAACCTGGAACACTCAATATTTCTGATTGTCGTGCTACTAGTGCCTTCCAACGTGCTCAAATGGACCACTGGATATATGTGACCCAAGTCTGTATCAGTAGATTTCAAAAAGTCATGTACCAAGACCGATTTGGCCTTGTAATCTATGGGGTTGAATTGCATTTTGAAAATCTGGATTTTTGACTGTAAAGTCAGGTATGTTCTGACAACTTTCAGAAAAAGTTGAAAAATGGCTCTAGGATAAGCTAAAAATAGCTGGTTGAGGTAAAATTTTTCGGAAATTTTCTAAAACGTGAGAATTGAATTCTAAGCAAACCCAAATCATCAAAAATTCAAAAAGATGAGTTTTAGCAAGGCATGCAAAGGGTTTTTAGTCGAATTGTAGTGGTTGTAGGGGCTTTGGTAGCAATTTTTCCTGAGAAAATGTGAAACATGGGTTTTGTAGGCAATGGAATTCTAAGCCAACCCAGATGGTTCGATTTTGGAAAAATTGAGTTCTTGACCCACATGCAAAGAAATCTTCAGAAAAAAGCACAATGCTTCAAAATGTGAAGCAGCGGGGCAATTTTCTCGAAAAAATCTAAGACATGGGTTTTGCTGCTGCAGCTGAAATATGTGAACTCAGATGATCTGTTTTTGAAAATTTTGCCGTTTACTTTGACATGCAAGATAAAACCTAAGACGAGAATAGAAGAATTTTAGAGATAGAAATAGAAGTTTATTATTTTGTCTTTGAAAAAGTCGCCTATGCTTGAATTGGATTTGATGAAGTCTGCATGCACTCGAAAAATGAAGTCTGGAAAATGCTTCCTCTGAACAATCTGGACCTAGCACCGCGAAGAACACTGAAATCTGTCACCTGTAGCGCCTTCAGATCTTTATTTGCTCAAGAAAGATGTGTTTGCTCTCACCTGTGATGAAAAATAATGGACGCCTATGCCTTAATAAATAAAATTTATCAAGAAAGGCATCATAAATGCATGCAATTGCTTTAAAATTGGCGTTAGCTTCTGATTGGACCTCAAAACAGTTAACTAATTGAGAAATAAGCCCTAATTAGGGCGCCACCTCCATGCACTTCAGTTAACTTTACATGCAAAAATAAATCGCCCAATCACAAGCAAAAATCAAGTCTAGTTGAAGTCGACTTGGGAAGTACAACTGAAGATTTAATTTCAGTTAACAACCTCCACCTTTATAGGGCACCACTTCTCTTGAGTTCAAAAGTCAAACTTTGACTTTAGGCGTCACTTTCCAGACTTAGCTAATTTCTTGAAAATTTGAATTTGCAAGCGTCATCGGAGCCCATGTTTGATCACTAATTTTGATTGATTAACATGTCAAATAGAATAGTTGATAGTTTCATTGAAAAGCAGGATCAAAACTGACAAGAAACTCCTTGAGGCTGCAAACCCTAATTTTGACATTTGAGGTTTCAAAATTCAGGGCACCCCTGGCCTCTAGGGGCCCTTTTAGCTTCATACTTAGTCAAATTTTAATACATTTTCATCATTTTGAAGGTGATTTTGACCTTACTTCATCTCGCGTTTCTCGACACTCGGCAAAACTTCAGAACTGGCTAACAGGCTCACTGTGGAGCTGACTGGATTCTGGACAAGAACTCTTGGAGAGCACTTTTCTTAAAAACATCATCTGGCAGCTGAAAAACATGGGCGCCCTTGGCCTCTCCTCTAGGGGCGCTTTTCTTCCCAGAGAGCCATTTTTGCAATTGACTAAAAGTTCACTTAAACTCCGGCTGCAGGCTGTTGTCAAGTCTTTTGACCTGGTTGAGATATGCAACGGAAAGCTAGAAGCGTCACAGATAGGATGAGTATTTGAGATGACCAAAAAGACTGTATTTGAGGCTCCAAGGCCAGGGGCGCTTTTGCTTTGTCTAACATTTTTGACCATGGTTAAAACCTTATGTTTGACTCCTGATTCCGGCAGTTCAACAACTCAGATTCATCCGCTAACGGATTTGTTGTGAAGCCAGACCAAGTCTGAGACAAACATCCTGGGTGTCATTTGATCAAAACCCTCTATTTGGTGCTTCAAAAAGTTGGGCGCCCCTAGTTAGCAGGCGCGCTTTTTACTCCAGTGTTAGTCATTTTTTCATCTCCCTCATTTCGCATTCAATCTTCTATTTCAGGTGCTAGACATATCCTTCGGATTGGTTGGTAGGCTCATCGCGAAGCTGACAAGATTCTAGAGAAGTCCTCTTGGAAATGACAAGTCTCAGAAAGTTGATTTGGACCTTTGAAATTAAGGGCGCCCCTGGCTAGTAGGTGCGCTTTTGTCTGCAGAGTTAGAAATTTTTTCAGCATCTTCACCTCGACAAAAATCCGCTTCGAAACAAAGTTTCATTTTGGACATATCTCGCCATAGAATTTTCATTGGAGTGTTTCAAGCTTAGATTTCGACACCTAGCACCTGGCCATCTGCCATTGTTGACCTCAGAGATCTTAACTTTTCACTTGAAAAAGTGAAAACTACCCACCAGACTTAACTGAGTTTTAACTGAATTTGACTTCACCATTGTGATCGTGAAGCAAAATAAGCCAATAAAAACAATTTTAGTCAATTTTGACAAGTTTCAATTTTTAGGGTTTTTGACCTAAAAACAGGGGTCCAAAAACTCTAATTTTCAAATTTTGCCAGTATCTTCCTGACATCAAACTGACTAAAAGCCCATACTTGATTTGCCCAAAAACTATGTTTTGACATCATTTTTACAAGGTTTAAACCATTTTAAGTAAAGTACCATAATAAAGCAAAAAATTTGGTTTGGGTACAATGCATTAGTGTGTGCCTATGTGTCCTATTCCTCATGACAAGAGGAGTCCACACACATGTACAAGAAAAGGAGTTTAACACCAATATTCCTTCCAATAAATACGACAAAGGAATATCCCGACACTTAAGGAAGGAGTTATATTCCAAGGAATCTTAGCTAAAAGACAAATCAGGCATACAATAATCTAAAGTAATAGATCCCACAATGGACAAAACCTCCTTAAATGTCAGAAATATCCAAACACAAAAGGACAAAAGGTTCGAGTAGGAATATTCCATAGAAAATAAGAAGAAAATAAATAAATTTATCCTATATATCAGGACTCAATAACCATGATTCTTATGACCAAGGAAAGATTCATTCTATACTTTGTGAGTGTATGAAACTTTCAAGATTCATAGATTTGTTAGTCTTAATAGGGAGACTTGCCAAGTTTATGAAAACATAGACAAAAAAAGGTCACACAAAAACGTAAAGAAACAAAAGGATCTACCAAACAACTAAAAAAGGGTCATTTATGAAAAGACTGACTTGACCGTGTTCGTCTTCAGTTTTGTCACTCAATCTTTTACCCAACTTCAGTTGCAGATTTTTAGGTGCAGTTTGGGTTTTTTGGTGGGAAGGAGAGCCGTAAATATTTTACATGCAAGCATAAGAGCGCACATCTCTTAGGGTTTTAATTGCAGCAAGAGATAAAAATGCTTTTTGTTGTTTTACTTATTTCCTCCATTCTTTTTCTCTTTTTCTTGTATCCTTTGTCTCTTCTTTTTCATCCCCTCTTTTATCCTCTTTCTAAAATCTAAGTTTAGAACACCAACAACCTCTATTTTTTCCCTCTTTTTTCATTTTGTTGTTTGTTTTTTTAATTTTTTAAAATGTATTTCTATTTTTTTTTGTATTTTATAAAATGTGTCTTTAACTTAAGCATTTTTTAATAGTATTTAGGTATAAAAAATTTCATCATGTCAACATTGCAAAGAAAATACCCTTGGTAGAAGCATGCCACCTGTCATATTGAGAGAAAGGAGGTTGTTGTTGGCCTTGCCGTTGCACCAAAAATCGACTTGTCAATGCCCGATACAAGCGTCAGTTAAGATTCACCGGAGGCGGTTAAACCATGTCGTGAACCCGAAGGGAGATGCTGGCGGTTAGTCCAACAATCCCCCTCAGCGTCGCCTGAGGGGTTCGAACCCGTGACCGGCTTTGATACCAATTGTTGGCCTTGCAGTTGCACCAAAAGATCGACTTGTCAATGCCCGATACAAGCGTTAGTTAAGATCCACGGGAGGTGGTTAAACCATGTCGCGAACCCGAAGGGAGATGCTGGCGGTTAGTCCAACAGTTGTATGCAAATATTGTGGTACCATATTCCATGGAGATAATAATTACCTCAAATACGAGCTTGCAACATGGTTGGTCATGTTTGTAGGGTATTGGAAGTCATAATACATGTTGCAAGGTGGTATTTGGGATTGAAGGAGATTCTCAAGCAGTGATAAATGTTTAATTACTTGGCAACAGTGGTAGGTAGAATCAAGATTGAAGTGGATTCTCAGTCAAAAGGGAATTGAGAGAGCAATAAAAAATGTGATTGGGGGAGAGAACTCAAGCAACATGTGGTAGGTAGAATCAAAATTGAGGTGGACTCTCAATCAAAAGGGAATTGAGAGTTCTTACATGCTAGTCTATATCTCTGAGGTCACCCAATTTATGAGTTGGGTTGCTTGTTTTGCTAGGATGGGTCACCTATAATGCCAATGCAAGTTGCCCAGGCCACCCCTAAGGAGTTTGGGTGACCACCAATTGAAAGGTAAAAAATAAATTTTAAGCAAGGAGAGGTTGCAATGGCCAAGACAAAAGCAAGGAGAGGTCCTAGGTGTTGAGTAGGCACTTTTGTTAGCGTCAAAAGGGTTGAAAAAGTGAATTCACGCCATGTGGGTCGTGAATCAAATTAACAAATCATCATCGGACTATCATGTATGCTCGTGCAATATTGGGCAGTTATAGTTCCCCAATTGTTGCTTAAAAGCTTGGGTTAGAATAAACACAAACACAAGGGAATAGGAGTATGGTGAGAGACTTTTGGGATTTTTGACATTCCACTCTATGTTGCCAAGTAGTCTTTTAATTTTTCTTAATATTTTTTCATTTAGGATTTTGTACTTTTTTAAAAATTAGATTGTTTTTATAAAATCTGAATGGTTTATGCAAATTTATAATTTTAAAAGATCCTTTTAAAGTTGATTTTGATAAATCACTTAATTTTAAATTTTTTATTAGAAGCCCCTTATTGGGAAGCATTAGAGAATGCATTGGTTGTAGTTGGGCTATAACTCACAAATCCTAATGTGGATAATGTAAAGGGGTCAATTTTGAACAAGAAGGTAATCAATGTGGTGGTGATATTGACGAACATTGTATAGTATGGATGAAGAGGGGTTGCAAAATATTGTAGTGTGGTTTACAAGTTGGGGCCAGGAGTTGTTGATAAATGAGGGAGGTAGTTTTCATATATGTGTTGTTTTTGCAGTGTATCAAATTATGTGATGATTAATCGAGATTCAACTATCTAGTTTTGAGTCAAACTTAGCACTCATTGCATCTAGGCGATGCTCATAGGGGTGAAGTACTACAAAGTTTTGGGTGGCTACCCATCTCCATATTATTCAGGCTCAAGTATGGTTAACCATTTAGTTTTCCCCATAATCAAGCTCACATAGCTTGCTAACCATTTGTAAAACCTTCAAGAAGTGTTGTGCTTTCTAAACCATTCATTATAGAGCTCCCAAAGCCCATTCTTTTTTATATATGTGGTACTTTTTTAGAGTATCATATAAGTTATAATTTATTGGGATTCAACTATGTAGTTTTGAGTCAATCATCACTGACCCATATTTCATGAATGGTGGTTCACATGAACCCATCTCTCATGGCCATGAACGGTCCACTTAGCATTCATTGCATCTAGGTGTTAGTGTTTTGTAGCGGCGGGAGATATTTTTCTCCTAAATATAATTAACTCAAGGCAGGTTGGCCTTTGTTTTATAAATAAAATTTGTATTTTTCTAGGTCGGCCCTAGAAAGGAGGTCGCCTAGCTTGGTATTTGAAGGGGATAGAGTCCTCTCATTTTATCATCAATTCATCCAATTCCAATTCGCACTATTCAGCAGCAGTTCACCTTCTAAGCAGCAGATCCGATTCTAGAAGAAGTATTATTATTTAGTGCATTCAAGATTTGCTTCAAGGGGAAGTGACATTACTTATTGTATGAGACTCGGCCTATTCTAGGGCCTGATTTTTGTATGCAATTTCTGCACTTATTCTTCTGATTTATAAGAGAACATTTTGCTGTTTTTTTCTCCCTTGAGTAGGAGGGTTTTCCCAGGGTAAAATACCGTGTTCATTGTTCTATGTGTTGTATTTTTTGCTTATTTTCATTTCTGTTCTGAAAACTAACATGGTATTAGAGCGGGTTTAAGAAAAGATCTGATCAAATTTGTTTAAGCAGTCAAGGCACTCTTCATTTACGGTAGTCTCTCAAAGAAAAGACGATGGTGAACGGTGCCAAGGTAGAAGATAGGCTTGATGGAGTGTCAAACTTCAACTCTTGGAAATTTAGAGTTCTCATTGCCTTAGAAGAGAATGATCTTCTAGATTTCGTGGAAAATGATGTGCCCGAGCCATCCGATGATACAAAGAAAATTTAGTGGAAGAAAATTGGCACAAAGGCTAGAAAGATCATGATAGATTCTGTGAAGGATCACCTAGTTCCGATTATCTCCAAGATGAAGACAGGTAAAGAAATGTTTGAGGCTCTAAAAGGATTGTATGAGATCAACAATACTAGCAGAGCCCTCGCTTTGAGACAAGAGCTCCATCATGTTAAAATGGCTAAGGGAGATTCAGTCATTTCCTTCTTCATGAAGATTTCTGAATTGAGAGATCAGTTATGCACTATTGGAGACATAGTTGAAGATAGAGATCTGGTTATGTTGGCATTGAATGGTCTTCCTCAATCTTGGGAGCCTTTTATTCAGAGCATCAGTGGGAGATCTAAGTTACCCAAGTTTGATCGTCTTCGAGCTGATTGTATTCAAGAAGAATCCAGATTGGCAGCAAGAGGAAATGGGCGAAACTCTCATAATGAAGAAAGTCATGCCCTTGCTGCACATGCTTCTAGAAGAAAAGGAAGAGAAGGAAAAAGAGGCACCTTCAAGAGGAATAGAGACAAAAAATCAGATTTTGTCTGAGCACCGAAGAAGAAGGATCTCTCTCACATTCAATGTTACAACCACAGGTGTGACAAGTATGGTCACTTTGCTCGAGATTGCAAATCAAAGTCGAAGCAACATGCTTCTACTGTAGATATTGATGATGTGTCACCTCATAAGGAATCTAAAGACAACTCAGAGGGATTTCTATTCATCTCCGCTCTTTCAAGTAATTTTCCAACTGACAGTGACACTTGGTTGATAGATAGTGGTGCTTCACGTCACATTACAGGCTATAGAGAGCATCTTACAGACTTAGTAGAGAAAGAGTCTAACTTGCAAGTGATAATTGGAGATGATGCTTGTTATTTCGTAAAGGGAGTTGGGGCCACATCTTTCCAGCTAGATTCAGGTATCCCTCTTCATTTGAGTGATGTCTTGTTCGTACTGGGAATCAAAAGAAATATTGTCTCCATTCCAGCCATGGAGGACAAAGGGTACAAGGTTGCTTTTTTTGAAGGGAAAGTTCTTGCATGGCCCAAGAACACTAGCATAAAATCAGCTCGTGTGATTGGCGTTTGTCAAGAGAGCCTATACAGATTATCAATTCGTCCACTTCAGGCATTATTGCATGACTCTATTAGTTTGAGTGAGCTATGGCATAGGAGACTTGCTCACTTACATTTCAGAGCTCTTCCATCTATGGAGAAGATGGTTACTAGTCTTCCTAAGCTTGGTCTAGAGCTCAATGGCATTTGCAGAGGATGTGCACTTGGTAAGAATATCAAGAGTCCCTTCCATAGTAGTGACAGTAGATCAAAGGGAATTTTAGATCTTGTTCATTTTGACTTATGTGGACCAATGTTTGTGGCATCCTTGAGTGGATTTTGGTACTATGTGATTTTCATTGATGATTATTCTCAAAAGACTTGGATTTACTTCTTGAAATCCAAGGAGTCTGAGGAAGTCCTTGATAGATTCATAGAATTCAAGGCTCAAGTTGAAAACATGTCTGAGAAAAGGATTAACGTTCTGAGATCGGATAATGGAGGGGAGTACACTTTTGGAGGATTTTGTAATTTTTGCATTGAGGTAGGGATCAAGAGGGAGTTCTGTGTTTCGTACAATCCTCAACAAAATGGTGTTGCCGAAAGGAAGAACAAATCCATAGTAGAGGTAGCCAAGGCTATGATTCATGATCAAAGTTTACAGAGTTTCCTATGGGCAGAAGCTTCCAGAACCGCCGTGTATGTTCAAAATAGGAGCCCTCATCGAATATTGGGAAATATGACTCTAGACGAGGCCTTCACAGGTGTGAAACCTGAGGTTGTCACTTAAGAATATTTGGTTGTCCTGTTTACATTAATGTGCCCAAGGATAAAAGATCAAAACTAGAACCTTCAGGCAAGAAGGGTATATTCGTGGGATACAGTGAGTCTTCAAAGGCCTACAGAGTTTATATTCCAGGGCAGAAACAGATTGAGATCAACAGGGATGTCTCTTTCGAAGAAGTAGCCTTCAAAAGATCTAAAGGGTCTTACATGGAGATAGACAATGAGGAGGAGGATACTTCTCAAGATATGTACTTATCTCTTGATCCTACTCTTGACATTCAGAGGGAGTCCAACGAACCGGCCGAAACCATTGATCCAGTTGATCCTATAGAACCAACTGATGGGCCTAGAGACATTGCTATAGGTCGGAAGAGGCCTCTATGGGCTCGACAAACTATGCAAGAGGCAGAAAAATATGCAGCTCCTCGAGGCAATTTTAGGAAAAGCAAGAGACCTCAGAAGTTCCCAGGTTATGTGGCATTGATGAGCCACATCATTGATTCTGAGCCTTCCAGTTTTAAGGAGGCATCCATCTAACAGGTTTGGAGAGATGCAATGATAGAAGAGTATCAGTCCATCATTAAAAATGATGTATGGGATGTTGTTCCGAGACCTGAAGGGAAATCAATAGTGTCTTCCAAATGGCTCTACAAAATCAAGCATGCAGCTGATGGTAGTATTGAGAAATACAAGGCGAGATTTGTTGCAAGAGGATTCTCTCAGAAGGAGGGAATAGATTATGAGGAGACATTTTCTCTTGTTGCTCGATACACTTCTATCAGAACAATTATTGCTATTGCCTCCGCTAAAGGCTGGAAGTTACATCAAATGGACGTAAAGACTGCATTTCTTAATGGTGTGATTGAAGAAGAAGTGTACATCGAGCAGCCAGACGGTTTTGTGATTCATGGGAAGGAGTCTCATGTATGCAGATTGAAGAAGGCCTTGTACGGTCTTAAACAAGCACCTCGTGCATGGTATGAAAGGATTGATAGTTATTTGATGAGCTTGGGATTCTCCGAGAATGATGCAGATTCCAACCTTTACTTCAAGATAGTTGATGGTGAGGCTTTGATATTGGTTCTTTATGTTGATGATTTATTTCTCACTAGAGCAGAGAAGCTAATTGTCAAATGTAAGAAAGAGATAGCCTCCGAGTTTGAGATGAAGGATCTCAGTCTTATGCATTACTTCCTGTGTCTGGAAGTGTGGCAAAGACCTAATAAGATCATTCTAAGTCAAAGGAAATACACTATAGATATATTGAGGAGATTTGGGATGATGGACTATAAGTCCATGTCTACACCTATGGAGACAAATTTGAAGAAGTTAAGTGACTCAACATTTGATTCAGATTTGGTAGATCCCACCATGTATAGACAATTGATTGGATCATTGATGTATCTAGTCAACACCAGACCAAACATTTGTTATGCAATGAGTGCTCTCAGTCAATTCATGTGTGAGCCAAGACAAATACATCTAGTTTCAGCAAAGCATATACTGAGATACTTGCGTGGCACTGTGGGATATGGTTTGAGATATACTTCCAGTGAAGATCTTAAGTTACAAGGCTATTCTGATTCTGATTGGGCCGGGAGTGTAATTGATAGAAAGAGCACCTCTGGATGTTGTTTCAGCTTGGGGCTTGCCATGATTTCTTGGTGTAGCAGGAAGCAGACATTTGTGGTACTAAGCATTGGAGAGGCTGAATACATTGTAGCATGTGTAGCAGCTCGTGAAGCTGTATGGCTTCGGAAGCTCCTTGTAGGATTGTTCAGTCAGACATTAGAGCCGACTATGATTCATTGTGATAATCAAAGCTATGTAAAGCTCTCAGTGAATCCGGTATTTCATGATAGGACAAAGCATGTGGAGATCAAGTATCATTACATTAGAGGCATGGTGCTGAGGAAAGCAATCCAACTCAAGTACATCAGTATTGATGATCGGACTGTTGATATCCTCACCAAGCCTCTTTCTAGAGTGAAGTTTGCACATTTCCGAGACAAGCTTGGGGTGGTGGAGAATGTTACCCTTGTTGAGAGGGAGACTCAACATCAGTAAGCTTTGTTATAATGTATATTTCTCTGAGACGGAGAAATATGAGGTGAAAGCCCTTGTACATCTCTGAGACTGAGATGTGTTTCCACAAATGGGTGTAGCCATTGTGGACATCATGTTGAGAGACTCCATGATGAACTCTTGTACATCTTTGAGACTGAGATGTGTGTTTTCACAAATGGGTGTAGCCATTGTGGACATCATGTTGAGAGACTCCATGACGAGCTCTTGTACATCTCTGAGATTGAGATGTGTGTTTCCACAAATGGGTGTAGCCATTGTGGACGTCATGTTGAGAGACTCCATGATGAGGATACGTGAAAATACCTCCGTAGCTAAGAGGGAGTGTTAGTGTTTTGTAGCGGCGGGAGATATTTTTCTCCTAAATATAATTAACTCAAGGCAGGTTGGCCTTTGTTTTATAAATAAAATTTGTATTTTTCTAGGTCGGCCCTAGAAAGGAGGTTGCTTTGCTTGGTATTTAAAGGGGATAGAGTCCTCTCATTTTATCATCAATTCATCCAATTCCAATTGGCACTATTCAGCAATAGTTCGCCTTCTAAGTAGCAGATCCGATTCTAGAAGAAGTATTATTATTTAGTGCATTCAAGATTTGCTTCAAGGGGAAGTGACATTACTTATTGTATGAGACTCGGCCTATTCTAGGGCCTGATTTTTGTATGCAATTTCTGCAATTATTCTTCTGATTTATAAGAGAACATTTTGTTGGGTTTTTCTCCCTCGAGTAGGAGAGTTTTCCCAAGGTAAAATACTGTGTTCATTGTTCTATGTGTTGTATTTTCTGCTTATTTGCATTTCTGATCTGAAAAACTAACACTAGGTGATCCCATCATAGGTGAAGCGCCAAAACTTCTTGGGAGGTCACCCATCCTTGTATTGCTCTTGCTCAAGCAAGCTTGTGGCTTAACCATGGAGTTTTCCCCACAATCAAGCCCACTTGTTTGCCACACAATTTGTTGAACCTTAAACAAGTGTTGTGCCTTATGAACCATTCATTATAGAGCTACTTGGAAGGACACACACTTTTTGTAGGAGCATCCATAGTTGACAAAAATTGAGTGGAACACATTTTGAGAGGAGAGGCTTGGAAATAGTCCTATACTCCTAACCTTTTATTGGTTTATTGGAGCAAGTGATAAATTTTTAGTTATTAATGAGTTCATATTTGCTCAACATTCCCTTGGAAATAGGCTTGGAAATAGTCCTATACTCCTAACCTTTTGAATGTTATTGGTTTATTGGAGCAAGTGATAAATTTTGAGTTATTAATGAGTTCCTATTTGTTCAACATTCCCTCTCTCTAAGTTATTAACAACTACTGTTTGAAATTACAAGTAGCATATTATGTTGATTCTTGATTTAGAAATCCCAAAGTAAGAGTTTATAGATCAATTTGGTATTAGAGCAGTTTTGATCTCGTGGGATTTGTGAGAAAAAGGTGTATAGTCACAAGAGCACAAGCAGCCCAACTAGAGGAGATGGATGCACTGGTAACCACATTGTAGAACCACATGAAAGGCATATCATAACCAACAATGGTTATTGCAACAAGAGAAAATGTAAAGGGAGCAAATGACGATTGCTCAAGAGCAAACCTTGATAGGTATTTTGGTGAGATCTCTAGCCAAGAAATTTGCAATATAAGAAGGTATGGCAAGTAAGGAGTTCTTGGAAGAGTCATTCAAAGAACCAATTTTGTTTAAAGTAGAAAGTAAGGTGATAATTGTAACTTACAACGAAGAAATCAATGCGAAAAAATTGGATTGATGGTTATAAAGCAATTAGAAGAAATTTAAATGCTCACAAAGTTGATGGGGCACAAAAAATTAACTTTGCATGCCTCAAATTAGGAGAACATGTTCTTGTATGGTGGGAAAATTGTGTAACTAATTGTAAAAAGAGAAAATGAGAATTGCAAGCACTTTGGGAAGATTTCAAATAGCTATTTTAAAATGATGTCTATCGCATAGGCCACAAATATGAACAAAAGATTAAGTGGTTTTTTCTTGAAATAAAATGATGGTCAAAGTGTGTAGGACTACACCACATAATTTTGAAGACAAGCTGTGTTACTAGGCATGGACTTGGAAGAAGAGGAGATTTTGGTCAAGTAACTTGGAGGTCTTGTTGCTCATATTAGAAGGAGAATAGTCACCACCAACTTGTAAGACTTGGATGAAGCATTTGTCCAAAATTATTATGTGGAAAGTGAAGAAAACAACCACCCTCCATGGAGGAGGAAGATGTGAGAGAATATTTTGTTCACCCCAGGTCTCACTAATCTTTTGTGGGGCTAAAAGCCTCTCTAAAAGCCTCTCTAATAAGGGAGGTGTGATCTGAATGGATCATTAAAAGTATAATAAACGTGTAAATTTTGTGAATAATAAGATGGATATAGAAAAGTAGAGAAAATACAGAATAAAGTGGTGATAAAACAAAGTAGGGAAAATGTTAGGGATAGGTTTGTGATAGTGGAAGTACTATGGTGATAAGTTGATTGGAGTTGGATAAAACTATTGCAAGACAAGTACCAAAAATCACCATACAAGTTAAAATAGCCAATTTATTGCAAGGCATTCACCAAACTAGGGAATCCAACAGCTGAAAATTTAGTAAGAGGGTGAGGTCACATAGAGTATGCTACAATGCACTAAACACCTAGAGGTGATAACAAGGACCAAATATTTGAACCTCCATTGTTTGGTGATCAAGTGATCGACCCCATGCTCCTTATAGTGAATTTGGCGAGGAGACTAGGAGTGGTACGCATGGAGATTCTTGGGAGGAATCTGACAAATATAATTATTGATGGTGGGTTTGACGTGAATGTACTTTCAAAGATACTTGACAAAGCTTGGGCACACTTACTATTTGGCCTCCAACTTTTCTATTGGTGGGAGCAAACTGATAAGGGATAAAAGTGATTGGAGTTCTAATGCCCAAAAGGTAATAGTTGAAATTCAATCATTTTTATTGAATTTCATAGTCATCTCATTGCATAAAAGGCATACAATGCATTGTTGGGGTGGGGATGGTTTATAGCCAAAGTTAACCATAATTGTAAAAAGAATATACTCTTCATTGCAAGAAAAGGCAAGGAATATAAATTGATTTGAGGAATTAGATAGTGAGGAAGTAGCTTATGTTAATTCATTAGATTAGAATCTAGAGAAGGGTGGCTAGAGAAAAGTGATGAACACCTTGTGGACCCAAATGCTGAAGGAATATTGGAGCTGCATCCATGCCCTAAAGATTAAACAAATTTACCTCAATAGTCTATTCCATTGGCAAGTTGAAGATTATAGAGTATTCCAACTTTATTGCAATTCTATTGAAATAATGGAGATTGACAAAGTAGAGGGGGCGAAAGGAGATGACAAGAAGGAAAGAGGTGGAAGATTGGATCCCTCTGTGCCATCAAACTCAACACTCCCTCTTGATTTTATAGCATATAAGATAGGTGATGCAAAGCTAGATGATAGACTAACTCATCACTTTGGGGGTAAAGAAGATATGAAATACCAAAAACCAACTATTTTGAAGATGAGACTAGAAAATTTAGTTGTTATGAGGGTGAAGGAAGCTATGAAGGGTTTGAAAATAAAAAAAATGTCATTAAAGGACCAAGGCAATTAATATAATTGACTATGAGCTTCAAGATCTATTTAAAGTACAAGAAATTGAACTAGCTGAAGTACAATGAATTAAAGAAACTAACAATTAAATTTATTAAGGTGGAAAAACATTTTATTTAAATTCAGTTTGTTGTTGCCCTAATGAATGTTATAAAGGGCCTCATCCTTATTTTTGTCAAATCAACATACTTGTTTAGCTTTTGAAACCCCTTTGCCCAAGAGCATATGCACTAACTTCCATGTGAGATTAGAAGAATTCAAGTTAAAAGAAGTTACTATATGCCGACATTGGATAATGAGTGATCATCACTTGTATGGCATGCAAAAATATATAAAAATGCAATTATATGATCAAATTCCTCTTCCCCTCTATATGACACCTTGGAACAATAGAGTTTTTCCATATCGTTTGTGATTTTAGTGGACCTAGCATATGACCGCTCGTATGACCTCACCCTAAACAAACCTATGATAATTTTGTCAAGTTATTGATTAATAATTTTTGTTTTGTTTTGCCAAATGGTTAATTAGCAATTTGTTTGTACAAAATTTGGTGAGATTTTTCTAATAGTACAGTTGGCAACCATGTGATCCCCAATGAATTTCTTCTCAACATTAGGCCCCACTATATGCCCATGCACCAATTGTGTCGTATTTTATAGGTTGATTTTGTTGTATGGTCATCCCTTCAAGTATGTCCGATGAATTTTTTGGAATCCTCCTTATAGTCTATCACAACGTGATCTTGATCGCAGACTATGTAGTACAACTACTTGACAATGTACGTCTAACTTCCAACTTTGTCACTGTATGACCAACTTCCAACTCCGCTCTAGTATGGTCAAGTGATTTGGCCTTATACTCTTGTGCAGACCCCATAGTATGATTCATTTTAAATTCTATTGCAATCATAAAATTTGTAACATATTGGTTTGTAGTGTTAGTGGGTACCATAGTGCAGCTCATATGATTAACAACATCGACTAATTTTTAAAATCATTTTCTTCATGTGTACATCCTAATACCTTACAACCATTGGGGTGTGGATTGTTTGTATCGTCTGATGCATTTTATTAAGTGGTACGACCTCTAATGCATACATCCACCATACCTTCCAGAAAATCTGAGGTGCCATGGCCACCATGCAATCAATAAGTTTCATTTTTTATTTCTAGCTGAAGAAAGAATTGTAGATTCGAAAGGAGTAGGCTATCAGTACATACTTTGTTGTGGAATTTTTTGTTTTGCTGGCACTATTGTTCCTGAAAAAAGTACAAATCAGCAAGTTGCATGGACATCTTCAGAAGGAAGCTTAATACTTTGGAAAACCACTTTGAAGAAACCAAGTTGATATGTCTATTTTGTTGTCAGTTAGGAATCCAACTTTTCTTTTAGGGGGATGATGTAATTAGCATAATTAGAATTTATTATAAGTGTTAGTCTTTGTGAAGCCAATTTATTGTGTTAGGTCCTCAGCTTAGGGTAATATGTTACTAAATTGAATTGTATTTAGGGAAGGTGTCTGATTTGTGGATGGTCCTCTTTGATCTACTTTCATTGTAATCAAGCATTACCCTGAATAAATCTTTTATTGTGTCAAGTTCAACAATCAATCTTGTATGTACTGTTCTGTATGTGTATATTATTATGATAGGTAGTGTAGCAAATAAGCAGAAAACACAATGAGCTATGAATAGGACCTAAAGTGGGATCAAAGGGATCTTGGAATAGAGCTGGCAGCTGCTGACCCTTTTCTTGCAGTTTAACATTCCAAGAGAATGATACACTGAGGAGAATAAGGTTTTTGATTGTAATATTAGGGTTCAATAATGGGGCCCTTCCCCAACTAAAAAGGATAAAGACAAAGACTATTAAAATGCATGAACTACCTAAATATATTGTAGCATGGATACATTCAATGATTTGTGTAGGTCCTAATCCACCTATTCAAGGAAAAAGTGAACATCTGTTTCCATGTAATCTCAATGTATTATTATATTTGACACTTTTTCAGTGGCCTCATGTCAGCCATCCAAACTCTCCATTACAGCTCATTCCTGTTCTCTAAATGAGAGCCTTCTAAAACCATCATCTCTGGTGGCTGCATATCTTTGACTTCTACCTTCCTTTTGAGTGACAATCTACACTTTAATTGTTTTGGAGCTTTAGTTACAGGCTTAGCAATATTAGAAGATCTAAGAGGGGGAATTAGCTCAGCTTTTTTCACATTTCTGCTCCTCTGCATTTGGTCCCACTGCTCCAGCTTGCACTCTTATTTGTTTGCTGTATATGGAAGAATAGCCCATAAATTTGTCGTAATTTCGTTGGACATGCAACAACCAAATGTTCAATGTCAAAACAAATTTTACATCTAGATGACATTTTTTTGTAGTCAAGATGCTGCTTCCATATAATTGTGCCTACTTTTAGTTTAAACCATATATCTGCAGGTAAACCCAAAGATAAATCCAAAATGTGGGCAAACGTTGAGTGACTGAGCTGTTCTGTTTCAGTATACAAATTTTCCTAAAGAATTCCAATGCTTTCTATAGTTGAGGGAGTCCAAAATTTTTCTGTTATCCAAACTGGTTGTATATGAAATTTTTTCTGTTAAAGGATTAAACTTTGCAAACCAGGGTTTAGCAAAAAGTGTTACATTTCCCCAAGCTCAAGGCCATTTGCCAGTAACTCATCTCTATCTTTTTTGGAATAAAAAATCATTATAAAAAATCTTGACCACAAGGTAAAATCTCCAACTTACTAGATACTGGAGGATACAAAGCATCTCTAACCCTTTCAATCAACTCTTGGAGGCTCAGCCATATGTTATTGAATCTGCAAATTAATGGCATTTCCTCATAATGTTTTGCTTTGCAATTTAACCTCTTCATTGAACTCTACCAGTGGGATCTTTTCAGCTGGCTTGATTGTGTTCATGGATGTGCCTTTCCAAGCTGGCACAACCTGCAGAGCTTCCTTTCCACATCTACCACTCGTAACAGCTGCAAAAGAAGGCAGGCCTAGGTTGCCACCTATATCAGATCAAATAATCTTATTCTGTCCAGTGCATGCCACCATCCCTTCATCAGATTGCTTCAAAATACCTCCTAAATGTCACTCTACCTTCAGCCATGCCACATGCCCTACTGTGCCAGGGCACTGCTGCACTGTTCTGCCAAGGATGCAACAGAAGAAACTTTTGGGTTTTTCAGCAATGTATCCATATTCTGTTTGGCTAGGCAGCGAGTTTCACATATGCCCTAATTCTGCACAAAGAAGAGAATAAGTTATTATTGGTTCTTTATTTTATTTTTTCCCTGAGTAAAGATCAGCAGGAAACCCCTGGAGTCTTGACACTTCCCCACATCCATGGATGGTGCCTAGGGTAAACTGGTGACTGAATTCAGCCACTAACCTGGTATGGATATCATGATTGAGGCCCACCACAGTGGCAACCAGACAAGGGAATTGACTCCATGACATCTTGCATACTTTTAAGTTTTACCAGCACTCAACCATTGAGTCAACCTACCAGGCTATTATTGGTCCTTTATGCATACACATTCTGTCTTCTTGGATACTTTTAGGAGAACTTCCTAAAGTTACAAAGTTTAGTTATTTGACTTTAGTAATCTTAAGCTTTATGTTTGCTCTCTTTATTTTTAATCCTCCGTCTCCCATGCACAAAGGGGCACAGCTCTGTTTATGGTTTAATATATATTCTTTAGTTTTAAAACCTTATTTGCTCTTCAATTGCAAATGTTTTTGTGAGTACTTGGCAGGCTTTAAGTTTTTGGTCTGCAATTCAAGTTTGTGGTCTATTTAGCACAGATTTGATCTTTATCAAGAAATTATATGTCATAAGTTAATGCTGTTGGCTATATTTATCAGACTGACATTAAATGAATGGAAGAAACCATGTAGTTGAGAAATTAAATTTTTGCTTTTTGTTTTTTTTATTTTGGTCTTAAAAAGAATGAGGAAAATGTTTGACAGGAAAAATAAATCAAGCCTATAGATACATGCATACTGCACAGCAATTGAATTGGAGGATTGATTAACTTAAATCTTTGGCAATCATGGATTTGTCTGTAGCTGATGACTTAATTGCCCATCTTCAAAGAAATAAATTTTTGGTGGATACGTGGAAGACATTAGACCTATGAGGCAAGAATGAAAGTTCCGTTTGCACTTGAGATACTAAATAAATTCTTGTCAATGGCTGTAAATACATTTAAGGCCTAAACAGACAAATTTAACAGCAGTATTGGTTATTATGTGTAATTGTGTTCCAAAAACCACACATAACATATGATAATCACTAATAGAAAAATTCAACAGTAGTTAAATTGCAGAAATAACAGTTATTTGATTTCAAATGACACACCATCAAATGTTAGAGATGTCCCAATATAAGTATACAACCAAAAGTTACCTTTAAGAAAAGCATAACGCTTGAAGATAATTCTTGTAAC
Organism: Sequoiadendron giganteum; assembly: GCA_007115665.2. NCBI lineage: Eukaryota > Viridiplantae > Streptophyta > Pinopsida > Cupressales > Cupressaceae > Sequoiadendron > Sequoiadendron giganteum. The sequence continues at coordinate 428,335,260 of CM021106.1, forward strand.
TAAGTCTTTAACTTGTCATTAACATAAACTCTTTAAATTTTCTTTAGTACTACATTTTTGTAAATCTAATCATTTTAACGAAGGCTGTTGTGGATTCTCTCTTTTCAAAAATTAAAAGGGATTAGAGATCAGTTAGTTTTACCAGGTGAGAAGGTTAATGGTTGGGAACTTGTGAGAATTACCTTGAATAGCATTCATGAAGGCAGTCACATATTTTCTGTGTTCCATGAGAACGTGTCCAGAAGGGTTAGTTTCCTAGAAAACGTGTCTCCTAGGTGTTGGGGATGGAGGGACATGTTGTTAATGGCCCCAAATAGCCCCTATTGATCTGTTCGTAGGCAACAGTTTGGGGACATTCCCAATGCATCACCCTTCTTTTCCCCAACATTAAAATATTTTAATATAATAAAAAATTAAAATTAAAACCAAAAAACATTGAAAAGAGTCAAAGATTTGAAAAATAAAAATAAAAATCTAGAAGCTTGAAAACATTGAAAAGAATTAAAAGCTTAAAAATAAACTAAAAATCATAAAAAAAATTAACATGTAATCTGTAAATTTTTGTACATTATCCCCTTGCTCCCTAATATTTTTGGATAACTACTTGCACCATATTTCTTGGTCCCCGCTAAGGTGGACTGTGTGGAACATAGTGTATTTTTCACTATTCTCTATAGACAGGAACTAAGATGTATATGTGTTAAATATATTGCACAGATACTTCCAAATCTATTATTAATGTTGATTTGTTCTTAAACCTTTTATAGTTCTTAGCGATATCAACTTCTTTCTTTTGAAGAAGTAGCAGGATCCCTATTGCGCTATGCTCCACGGGGACACGTCCCCTATGCTTTTTGCCCGTTTCCCGTACCGGGTACGAAACGGGGACGCGGGTACGGCTAGGAAACGTACCTTGGCTGTCCCTTTTTGCCCTCCAAGTACCCGAAACTTCCAGGGGACTTTTAGCCAGATTTTAGGGGACTTGGGTACTGCTAGCAGTACCCGGTACTGCCTAGCCGTACCCCGACCGTACCGGGTACGGCTAGCAGTACCCTATGGCCCAACAAAGAAAAAAACGTTTTTTTTTTTTAAAGTCAAAGTTTTTTTATAAAATAAAAGCTATAGGCGGGCCCACAAGGGATGCCCCATCACACTTGACCTAATGTAAGTGTCATATAAGCTCCGATGACAAGAGCAATGCTGATTTAGACCTACTTTTTGCTGATTAGGGACACTGGACAGTGATATATTTTCTTAGTTTTATGTTTATCATGTCATTACATAGTTGAGACTTTGAGCCTTTGGGCATTTTGGTTATTTATCAGACTCTTATATGATATGTATGCACATTGATAATGAAAAGCATTTGAATTCTATTAATTTGTTTGTTGCTTCTCATGTGAAATCTCAATTCAAGTCTAATGATATGTAATAAGCTTATACAATGTTTAGAATGAATGCTTTATCAATGTTATGCTATGAACATTTGAAATTTCTCTATATTTTAAAAAATTTCCCTTTTTTTTAATCAGCCGTCCCCTAAAAAATGACCCAAAAGTACCCCCGTACCAGAAACTCGTCCCGGCGTACTGGGTACTCGCCGTCCCCGAAACCCCGTGGAGCATAGCTATTGCGCGAAGAAGGAATATGTAACTACAATGGGTAGGGTAGCAGGATTACCATTAGCTGCAAACCTGTCACTCAAACATTGCACAATAAAAATACTGACAAACTAAAACCTGATAAGGATAAAATTGCAAATACAAGAAGATCACGTTGAAAATAACTGTTGGAGGTAAATGTAAGATGAAAAGAATGCTGAGAAACCTGTTGGTTTATCTTCTGTTTCATGTTCAACTCTGTTGCTCACAAGGTGAATGACATTTGCTATATAGATTTTGGTGCATCCAAGCATATGATTCATTGTAGAAACTAGCTTAGTTAAGTTCATTAAAGAAATGGTCAATCCATTGTTCTTGACAACCACCAGTAGATATTTGGTCAGGACAGTGCCATCATTAAACTATCTAGTTGTTGTAAGTTAAAATATCTACTATTATGTGTTCTCCCTCATTAAAAAATATGTTGCTTTCTGCAAGGTAGTTGCTAAGAAAAATATAAAGGCTGTATGAATTAGATTTTTTGTGTTTGTTATTTGGCATCTTCCTTTTGAGAATCATTATCCTTTATGTGGCACTGTTGTAGATTTAGTTTAAGTAACCTTGTGCTCTAGCCTCACCCCTAAATTGTTTTGTCAGTCCACATTGACTTCACTGCTCACAATGTTTATGCATTTGTGTTGATAATAATCAGTTTCTTTCTTCATTTGTTAGTGTTGACACTATAGGACTATATTGCCATGCCAAAATTTTCTCAAGTATACTCGTTTTTTAATTCTCTGTGCCCATGCATATATAATATTTCCTTCACTAGTTGCTTCTATAATGCATCTGCTAAAATAATTAACTAGGTTTTTGTGGCATGAACAGAACAAGAGCACCGGTGAACTAAGTTTCCTTACAAATTTCATGAATGCTGGCGGTTGTTTTGGTGGGTTAAGGCACCATATCCATAAATTTATCTTTTCATGTTATTCAAATCAGTTTACAATTGAACATCGATATGCAACTTTGTAGCTGCATTTTAGCTTGTCTGAATTGATAGACTGAGGGTTACTACTACTGATATTTTTAATGAAAATTTTGGCTATTGACTACAATATGCTTGGTTGAAATGCAGTGAGACTGTTTACAAGCATCCAGGAGAAAGCTCCAACTAGCAGTATCCTTTTTTACTTTGATAATTGATCAATAAAGATTGTTTATTGCAGATATGTATTTATTATCATTTTCTTCTTAACATTAAGATGATTCTCAATCTGCATTCTGTAATGAAGTCTAACCATCTTATTTGAAATAAGGCTGTAGAAGTTTCAAGGAGTTGCTGATGAATTGACTTCTGAACTCCCACAAATCTGCAAAGATGCCTGACAAACAAGATTTTGGTAAATCAGACATCCCTTAAGGGGAGGCCATTGCCTTCTTGGGAGTTCACTCTCCTTTTCCAGATCAGCATTTTAAAAGAACAAAAAAACCATGAATCTAGAGAGAATCTGCTCAAGAACCTGCACCAACACATCAAACCCAATTCACTATCTAAAAATACCAATGGTTGATATCTGAAAATGGAATCCCCACCCATGCTACAGTTTCTCTCTAGAAGGGATTAAGCATAGTCTTTGCTTGCTCAATGAAGATGCACTGAAATGTTGATTCATGGTAGCTTACTTGTGTCCTTTAAGTGCATGGGTCCAAAAAAGCTATAAGCCACTTGGATTGATTGATATCCAAATTATGCCAAAAGACTATTCCATGGTGTAGCATCCCAATCAGGATACCAAAAATCAGATCAATTTTTTCTTTTTTAATCACCTGTAATTTCCATGTTAAAGCTACTATTTAGCTTAATTATTAGTTTTACCGGGCTTTCAAAGGTTATACATTTGCATGGGTATAAATATTTTCTATTATTAAGGGTATGGACTCAACCATACATTTAATCAAAATCTAATCTCCCTTGGCTCTGGATTACCTTCAAGACAACTCATGAGATAACTCCAAATATCTCATGCATGCTCTGTGTCTTTTGGTGGCCACCTGTCAAGTGTCGGGTCTTCTCATCATTTGACCTATGCACTAATTTAATATTTAGGGACACTTTCCAGATATTCATTCTAGGCATTTATTCACCTTAATATAAGGGAAAATACATTATTAAATAATTCATACACAATGAATGATTGAAGATATCACCTAGTTGTCTTGATACTTATATTCTTGAGCTTGCATCTTAATGCCAAACAAGAACGTTCCATAGGGGTATTCAGGCAATGTGCAGGTGCAACACCGATGCTATGGCTACAATTGTTATTCTCAAAGCCAATTCCTGACTCCTCCCCGCCCCGATTATAGATTATCTTCAACAACACCACGATGGGCTCTCTTGACACAACTTGACTCTAAATGAGACTCAGTCCTATCTCAACTAGAGCTTGTACGAACAATGAAACTATAGTAACAGAAAAGGTCCTACTTGACACATGGAAATCAAGCTCAGATTTACTTGGGGACTAATTGGATGCAATCGCAACCATTCTTCTAATTTTCCTTTGATGCGGTTATCCACCACCTTTCCCTTTTTGTCTCAAATGTGGTCATCCACTGTCCTTAACCTTTTACCTTAGATGTGATTTTCCACTACCCTTCCCTTTTATAAATGGGTAAGGTCCCCAACCACCCTCTTGATGGTACTAAATTACAGTCCATTATTCCACTTCCAAGGTTCCCCTGAAACTTTTTCCCTATGCAACTAAGTACCTTAAAGTACTATACATAATTGTGAGGATACTGTTAGATATCAAGGAACATAATAGAAGTCCAAACAGGCTACAATACGTGAGTTCGGAATACAATTATTCTCACCTTTGACCAAAGGCTCACAAAACTGGGCAACACATTCACAAGTTGGAAGATGGTCTACATAACTCCCTTCTCTTGATTCTCTTTCATTGCGACTTCTTTTTGCACTTTTTCTCTTTTATTTCTTCATTCCTCCCCTTCACAATTTCAATTTTCTTATTTCTGGAAGTAATAATGGCAGCAAGAAGAATAATATGGTACTAAATTACAGTCCATTATTCCATTTCCAAGGTTCCACTGAAATTTTTTCCCTATGCTACTAAGTAACTTAAAGTACTATACATAATGATGAGCACACCATTATATTGAGAAGGGGGGGGGGGAGGGTGAATCAGTATAACAATAATCTTTACTTTTTCTAACTTAATACCATATATAAAACTTGATCAATAACAATAACATCATTTACTCAACATCAATAATCATGCACATGAGAGGAACACAATAATACACAATATTTACATGGAAACCCTTACACAAGAAAACCATGGCAAAAATATTGCTTTTATTAAACTTCTTTTTACAAATTCTAGAGGCACCAACCCCTTATTCAATTTGTGAGCACCAACCCATTGGAAGCACCAACTCCCACCTTTGAATTTGTAGGCACCAACCTACTGGAGGCACCGACCCCCACGGATCTTTGTAGGCACCAACCTACAGGAAGCATCAGCTCCCTTTGCAAGGCACCAACCTTGACTAACTCGAGGCACCAACCTCTATGACGAACTGAAAATAATCTGTATGAATGGACTTCTTCACAATTGATCTGCACTTTCTCCTCAAACTAATTCCTCCTTTGTGATGTATAATGTTCCTTTAAAGCTCACACAAACTCTTCCTTATTATTTCTGCTTCTCTCTATCACTCACTTATTCGAATGATCTCCTTATAAAGCTTATTACAAGTCTGTCCTAAAACTTTGCTATCAAATCTGCAATATATCTTCACAAAAATCTGCACACATTCTTCATGAAGATCTGCTCAAACCTTTGTCATAAATTTGCTCATGTTTTATTTATATTTGCTTCACAAGTTCTGTCATAAATCGATTTTCTGTATCTGCACAATCTTCTTCTCTATCTCTGCATAGAGTTTATATCAATATGATCTTTTCTTCTATATCTGCATGGATCTCTCTTCTATATCTGCCTCTTAAACCTTCATATGCAGATCTGAGTGGCTTATTGATATATTCTTTTTATTTATTTTTCTTCATTTATATATCTTTTTCTTCCATATAAAATTTATTCTAGATCTGCTGATATATCATTGTATTTTCACACTTCACTTCATTCTTCTCTCCACAAATAACTTTTGGTTTTATATCTTCATATTCAAGTGAAAATATACATCTCATAGAAAAGAGATAACCCTCTAAAGAGTCATCACCTTTGAACGCAGCTTAAAACTAACTCATAATCCTCCTTTATACATTAATGATCTTTGCAGATTTAACTCTTAATAAACATTGCATTTTAAATGGATCGCAACTCCTTATGAATTGCTGCCTTTTGAATATTGTTTCTTTTCTTTAATATGAATCGTATCTTTTTATATCATTAACTTTAGAATGCAGCGCTGCCTTAATAACACCTCCTTTCTTTCTTTTTTGTCTTATGTGACTGCTGCTTTATCAAAGATAAATTAGATCGCTGCTTTTCCATTTTTTGTCTTCTTTAGATTTCTGTTGTCCTTTATTTTGGTTTTTTTTAATTGCTGCTATTTAGTGATAAGCACACGGTTATACTAAGAGGGGGGAGCGGGGGCGGGGGGGGGAGGGGTGAATCAGTATAACAATAATCTGTACTTTTTCAAACTTAATACCATATTTTAAACTTGATCAATAACAATAACATCATTTACTGAACATCAATAATCATGCACATAAGAATACAATAACACACGATATTTACATGGAAACCCTTGCGGGAAAAAACCAGGGCACAATAATGCTTTTATATGAATTCTTCTTTTTACAAATTTTGTAGGCACTAACCCCTCATTCAATTTGTGAGCACCAACCCACTAGAGGCACCAACCCCTCATTCAACTTGTGAGCACCAACTCACTGGAAGCACCAACTCCCACAGCTCGTAGGCACCAACCTATTCGAGAGACACCAATATCTCCTTTAGGAAGCACCAACTTCCAAAGCAAAACAAGATTCCACCTTTTATGTTGCTTCTTCAATGGATGGTGAACATATTTTTCTTCTTACAATTCTGATTGTATTTCCTTCACAAATCTGTTTTAGCATCTTCTATTTCTTTCACAAATCTGCTCTTAGATCTCCTTTAAAACTGCACATAAATTTCTTTGAATCTCTATGTACTTTTTCTTCACAAATCTGCCATAAATCCTTTATTATAGTATATTCAATGCACTCAAAAATCTGTCCTGAAACACTTAGAAATCTGTCCTTAAATCTGCACATATTTCTTCACAAAGATCTGCACATATTCTTCATAAAGATCTGCTCAAACCTTTGTCATAAATTTGCTCACGACTTTCCCAAGTAGTCTTTAGTTTGTCTTCCTCAGCTATGTTTCTGTAGTTGTATCTGGAGAAGCCATTCATAAGTAAATAAATTTCATGTCCAACCACTTCTTCAAGGATGGAATTTGTGAATGGAATTGGAAATGGGCTCTTGATTGTGATTGCGCTCAAACTTTGAAAATCTACATTGACTATCGGAGACATCCAATTACTTGTCTCCACTTTGAAGATAATCTTTGGTTCAAGCATCTCATCAATTTCCTCTTGGGCTTTGGCTACATAGGTTTGGTTCATTCTATGTGGTTTTCTTTGTATTGGTTGTACACCTAGCACCAAGAAAATCTTATGAACACATAATTTCTGTGGTACTCCTTTCAAGTCTTTGCGCATCCATGCAAACAAATCCTTGTAGTTTATGATATCCTAATGTTGTTTCTAATATGTGATTCCAATCATAGCAACATAAATCTGGAAAAAACTCGATTAATCCCGATTTTTAAAAAATCTTCAGGCTGGACGATCTTTTCCCCGTTTTTTTGAAAAAATATTTGACCTTTTGGTCAACGATTTTTTTCCATTTCAAACTGCAGAATTGCCAAAAAAATGCATTTAAAACCTGCAAAAATGCAAATAAAATCACGCTGATTTTTGCGCGAAAAAAAAAACCATGAGACCATAGCTAGTTGTTTACTGTTATGGTTTGATAGATTTTTTCCAAGTATCCATAGCTTGTTTGAAAGCACTTGTTTTAGGCTTTTAGCCATAGCAGCAAGGCAATGAACTGTTTGATAAAATGCTTTGGTAGACATGTATGAAAAATGTGGTAGCATAGACAAGGCAGTGAACTGGTTGAAAAATCGCCTCAAAGAAATGTGGTTGCTATTGATTGTCATGGCATTCCATCACCATGAGACCACATTTCTTTGAGGCAATTTTTCATCCAGACAATGAGTGGATTGCTGGTGATGAACTTCTTGAGGCTAAGGATTTTGAGATCCTAGCGGAGTCCAACTTTGATACTCATTTGACTTGCATCCCTCTAGCATAGCTCTATTTATAGTAGCAACTAGCAAGAGTCATTGGCTACTTTTGATTTTTTGAAACTTTGTACTCAGTTTATAGGTTGACTTTGTACAAACTATATTGTTATTGAAATTTTGTCATCTATCAGTTATGCATTGTGAACTAATGCTTTGAAAGATGTGGAATGCAATGTAATCAGCGATATGAATGTAAACAACAAAATCTATTTTCTATGATTCATAAGTTAAACTCTCTATTTTATTTGCTCTCTATATCTCTATTGCTATGGAAATGCCTTTCAATTGAAAAAAAAACATTTTTTCTCTTATTCTACAACTTTTTACATATTTTTAAAAATCCGATTTTTTCCCCAAAATATTTTTGTTGCTATGAAATTTCCAATCGTCACCAACCATGATCACCTCTAAAATTCCACTTGGTCCAAGGTTTACCCTCATACTAGTGGGTTCTTGCTATTTCATGTCAGCTTTACTTCTATAGTGATGGGCTGTTCAATCATCAAAATTTACATCCTTTATCTTATATTTGTCATGTCCCCGAAAAAGAACAAAGGAATAAACAAATATTGAAATACAAATATATATATATTAGTAGCAAATTTATTATTATATTATGATTATAAATATAATCACCATTTAACCATTATTCTCATCATTGAATAACATATATTATAATCCATATCATAAATATGATATAATACAAATATAAAATCATAAATATAATATCTAAATAAACAAACATAAAATATAAAGTATAATAAATAAATAACAAATAAAATAAACAAACATTTAACAAGTTTAAAAGGGCAGCAATTAAATCTAACAAAGGGATATATTTTATGAAAAGTCACCTCTTTCACCAAACAATACATTCCCCCCATGAGTCACCTACCTTGAATGGTATAAATAGAAGGAAGGAAAATAAGCAAGAGGGAAGAACATTGAAAAACAGAACAGCAGCAACAATGATTGTTATGTATTGGAATGTAGAGCCATTTAATAAATATACATATCTTTTAATAGGCATACAAGTATATATGCCTAGATATAGATAAATTTTATAATGAATAATATGCAATGAATAAAGACTATATATGAATAAGGAAAGAATAAGTATATAAACATATATATATGTATATGAAGTATATATATATAATTATAAGTAATGATGACTCTTTAATATAAACATAAGTAGATTATGTATATTTATGAATTGTCCTCATCGTATGATCAATTCAGTATAAGGAAGGAGGCGAGTAAGGAAACATGGAAAGATATAACAACTCAGGTGATGTATTCACTTAACAATAATATTTAACATATTTTGAATATAAGAAATAGATATGGCTAATCTAATTATTGATAGAATGCTTTTTTTTTTATCTTATCATAATGAAAATTATTCTAGGAAATGATGAACTTAGAGAACACTTGATAAATGAAAATATATTTGATGATAGGCATGAAATAAATTTTGAATAAAGGCAAATGTATTCGATTGCTAAAAGATTGTCTTCTCTGTGCTTGTACTCTATTAGGAAGGGCGAACCATGGGTGAGTGGTGCCTAAAAACCCCACTTAAGGATTCCGCTGCGGCCATGGAGGGGTGGGGGTCCCACTTAAGGATTCCGCTACGGCCATGGAGGGGTGGTAGGCCTTGAGACCACTATGGACTTTATGGTTCCTTTCTCCTAATAGAGCGAGTGTCTGCTGAGGTGTTGTCATGAGTGGAGAATGCAGGTACTAAGCCGTTAGGAAAGGAGGATTGTGGTAGACAACCTCCCGTGCCTAACATGAGGGCTTCAGGGCAGATCCACCCATGACAGTCCTCTTGCTTGTTAAATTGCATTTATGATTATGCTTATATTTTGGATATCTAGATATTAATGCTAACATATAAATATGTATGTGGAAATGTTGTTAATATGGTGAATACAGATTTCAAACCAAGATTACTTCATTAAAAAGAACATTCATTTGGAAAGAAGAAACCCTAAACCTAATTAACAAGTGAATTCTACGACAAATCGGGCAAGGGACATTACAATATTCTACAAATTTAGGAGTGAATGTTGAGGTTGATGGTATGAAGGGACTCAATTGTACACTCTTTTACTTCTTGTCATCTCCTTCCACTTACGTTTCTTCATTAATCTCCATTATTTCAATGAAATTGTAATTAGGTTGGAATACTTCATAGTCTTCCATCTACCAATGGATTAGATCATTGAGGGAATTTGTTTCATCTTTAGAACATGGGTGTAGTTCCAAGACTCCTTAGACACTCAGGTTGATGGGGCCTTCATCTCTTTTCTTTGGTCACCCTTCTTTGGAGTCCAATTTGATGAATATGAGGAAGTTCTTAATCGTTTGAATTTTTAGATCAATTATATATTTCTTGCCTTTAGTTTTAATGGAAAGTGTATTTTTTTTCCAATTAAGCTTGACTTCTGGTTTCTACTAGCCAAACCCTACCCAACATGAGATGACTACAAGGTTAAATAAAAATGATTGAGTTCCAATTATTACCTTTTGTGCCATCAAAACTCTGAGCACTTTTATTCATTTTGGGTCTGCTCCTACCAACTCAAAAGTTGAAGGCCAAATAGTAGACCTTCCCAAGCTTTGCTATGTGTCTTTTGGAAGTACATTCACATGGGACCCACTCCAATAGTTATATTTGTCATGTCCTTGAGAATCTCGATATGTACTATTATTGGTCTTTGGAACAAATTCATTGTATGAAGCATCTACTCAATTGCCTAATCTCTTGACAATGGAGCTTTGATTATTGGTTCCCCATCATTCCCTTTTCTAGATGCTAAATGGTTCGTAGCATGCTTTGTTTGACTGTGTCGAGGTATTGTATTAGCTATAATATTCCTATTTTTGGGAATGCTTTGCAATAAATACATTACTTTAATTAGTACAATGATTTATTGTACTTGCCTTGTAGTAGTTTATCCGGCTCTTGATTCTAGTCAGTTCATTATTGTACTTGCATGCTCATTAGAGAGGTGGCACTCATTTTCCAAGGGCTGCCCAAATAAAAAACAGATTTAAAAAAAAAAAAAAAAACTCTTTTATAAACAAAAAAGTGCCAAATACCTACTTTCATCCTTAAGTGATAAATTTGTAAAAATGGTGTGCACCATGAAGGTTTGTGTAGTTCCAAAGGCCTTAAATATGGGCTTGGTGGTGGGGGCTCTGCCCCTCAATCCCACCCCACCTTGTATTGCATTATGAAATGTGCCAGAGGCATTGCTTGTGGCCTCGTGAGGGGCATTGCCCCTCAACCCCATTGGGGTCTCCATTCCCAAACGCTCACTGGTTATTGGGATCTCTTGTCACATAAGAAACTTGATTACAATGAGAGGGTGATGAGGAATTGGGATCTAACTCTTGAGTGTGCTAAGTTAGACATTATTATTGCACAACTTGCAAAAGATCTCTTTATATGAGGTAGCTTCTTCATATGACATGGCTGGTGGAAGTGGCATTGTAACTCATTGTGGTTCAAATGAAATTGAGCCCAATGTTACATTAATGCTCTCAATGAAGAGTAATATGAGATTATTGAATATTGATTGTAATTTTCATTGGTTTTTATTGACATTTAGCAAGTCAATGAACTATGAATTTACAAGTCTTTTTCTTTTTTGCCAGTTATGAGGTATTTAAATATTTTGTTTTTTTGGTAATTATGAGTATCATTGTTTTTATATTTTATAAGTTCAAAATTTTAATATATATATATGTGTGTGTGTGTGTGTATTATATAGTCATACCTAGCTGTATTGTACCCAAGGATTTTTTTTGGCTACATCCACATACTCAAACCCCATACTTGTTCTTGACCCTATACTAGAACCGACAACTTAGCATGGGTCCAAGTAAATGACCTTTGCTTGGGCACATGCAATGATCATTGATCAGTACCTCTTCCTAATGTTCAGACTAAATTTTTTCTTTTAACATCCAATGTTATCATGATTTTTAGGTCCACACCATCTACAAAGTAATCTCGTATTCCCTTGATCTCTTGGACACTCCCTTGCAAAGTGGATCCACTCACTATATTTGTCGGAATTGTATGGTAGGCCAATCTTTGGAGTCATATTGTATTTGTCTCCAACCTCCCCTATTGTTATCATTTTGATGCTTGTTAAAATTATTATTATGCCTTTGATTATGAAAGCCACTTGCAAATACACTTTTATTGTTTTGCAGCTTAGGAGGATTAGTGGCTGGGGTTGACTACTCTCCCTAGGTGAAAAGTATTTGTCTACTTTAATTCTTCAAGTTACACAAGCAATCCTTGGTCAAATGGCCTATCATGTGGTAAATATCACAAAACAGCCTTTTGGGATAGTTGATCTTGGTTTGATCCTCCATCTTGCAATTCATACACCATAGGTCCCTTGGCTCCTTGCTAGACACTCCTTTGAGTTCCTTCATCCTTTGGAGCATATCTCTTCTTAGTGCTTGAATCAATCCTAGTTAACTATCTTTACTTGCATCTGAGTTGACATCTTCTTCTTTGTTTAAAGTGCAAGAACCCTATTGTATACCTCATCCTACAATGAAGGTTGAACGACCGCCATCTTTCTCTATAATGAGGGTATCAAACCCTCAATGAATCAATATTTCTTCAATCTATTTGCTGGGTCCTTTTCTAGTTTCCCTTCTACTTCTTTGAACCTACTCTTTTATGCTCACATATTCTCATGCTTTGCTTGCCTCGTATATATATCTTTGCAACAATTTCATTGTGATCTTGAAGAAGTTTGAATTCTTTCTCAAGGGCTTTTTGTAACTTATCCAACAAACATCTATCAATTTGTTGGACATCTGTAAACCAATCAATTGCCACCCCTCTAAAGGTGGATGGAAATGAATGCATCCAATGATGTTCATCAGTTTTCCCCATATGCAATGGTTTTATTGGTTTTTCAATGATGCATTGGATCCTTAGATCCATCACTGATGAATATCCACGGCTATTACCTTTCTGAACTTGTGTTGGTTTGTGGAGTAACTATGGCTAGTTGTTCTTGGTGCAACTGTAGTGATCAAAATCTTATCCTTAAGAAGTTCTTATCAAAACATTCTATTGCTTTTCTTGCAGATAGTTGGAATCCTCAACCCTTATTGAAGCCTTGATGATTCGATTCATATGTACTGCTGTCACTCTCAAGCTCCCTTCTCTCCAATCTAGTCTCTTGTCATGTCATCTTTGGGTCAGTTTGCTTAAGTGACATTTTTTGATGCCTTGAATATTTTTCTCATATGCCTTTCTCTTTACTTTCTAAAGAAGTCCTTTGGCTTCATTTCTGAATGAAGACTTCTCTTGATTGAAGGAGGCTCTGTTGGCCCAGATGATTCAATTGGGTCTAGGTATTCTGACCTGATTTGGTTGGTAAGATCAACATTGCATTCCTTAGGAAGATGTTTCTTGACAACTTCAATCACTCTTCTTCTGTGAGTGGACTATTCTTTAAAGTTAGTTGGACATTTGGGTATCTTAGTTCAAAATTGTTGCTTCAACTTACACTTTTTCTTTGGCTTTCACTTTCACTTTCTTGAGTTAGTTGCCTCCTGCAGTCTCCTTTGTTCTTGCAGTTCCACCATTCTTAGGGATAGTTTTCTTTCACAGTCTGCCCATTGATCACGTTGTGGTCTTCTCTCACCTTTCTTTGGTCTTACTGGCATTAATTTTGTAGGTTATGACATCAGTCTTCGCTTTGCTCTTCTTCCTCTCTATGACACTTTTTGTTGTACTATTGTATTATTTCTTGTTTATGTGCTTCACAGTCTCTTTTGGCATGGTCTTGTAAAATTATATAGTTCCTTGCTATTATTCTAGGCAAATTATCCAATACTCTATCAACTTTTCAGTCACAACCAAGTTACCCTAGATGGAATCTACGATTTCTTGGTTTCTGTTTGTCTCTTGAACCCTAAGTTCCTTTAACTAATTGAAGTTTTGGGTGAGTTGATTTCCTCCTTGTTTTGTGTATTGGATGATTCTTGTATCCACTGGCCCATTTACTCCTATTGATTTTCTTTTTGTTTTTATGTCCTGGTCAATTGTTATGATTGACTTTAATTCTCTTGAAGTCTGGCCTAACTTCACAAAGGAAACAATGCTAAATGTTAACTACCTACTTGCTACTCTACTAATGCAATAGTATACAAATAAAGGACAATTCATACCAGATTTGATTGTACGAGAATAACTCAATTGATGCTTGATTGAGGGTAGTGCTTGATTACAATAAATGCAGTTTAGGGAGGACCATTCATAAATCAGTGGCTCTCCATGCTACGACAATTCTTATTAAAGGGGCCAACAGTTGTCAGTTAGTCCACAACTGTTGGGTAACCACTTTATAACTATTATTGACTTCCTACTGTTAGCCAACAATTAGAAAACAAAACTAGTCAACCAAATAATTGTTAAACTATAGCAAAATAGGCTGATTACAGGGAGGAGTACATTGCATCCTCCCAAGATTGTATAGCCAAGCCCTCTTAGTCCTAATTTTTCTTGTAAGGGCACCATTATTTTCTCTATCAGCCACTTTCTGGTGATTAGTAAGGATGTTAGTCACTTTTTTCCTTCAAGACTGTGATACAGACTAGAGCCTTGTTCTCCATTGTCTCTCTTAATGGATTTCTTATTGACACAGGACCTTCCTTTAATGTTGCAAGGCTTTGTAAGTAATGTTTTGTCTAGGGGTAATCATTTTGGGTTAGCCCCAGCTTATTAGGTTCTTTTGCATTTTAGATCTTTGGTTTTTGGTGTTGGATTTCTTTTAGCACTCTTGCTTTGCTATTGTAACTTGAAACCCATCGACATACTTTGGAGATTTATGGATGCCAATAAGCTTCATTTCCTTTTGTGATTGGTGTTGTTGCAATTGATTTTTGATTTATGAGAAGATTACAGAGGGCATACAACATAGTAAACCGCTTTTAGCTTTCCTTTGGTCAGTAATTGTACCAGCCTATTTGAGGTGCTTGGTGAGGGTGTTAGTTACTTTTTTCTTCACAACTGTGATAAACTAGAGCCTTGTTCTCCATTGGATTTCGTTGATTCTTTTAACAGATTTCTTATTGGCATGGGACCTTCCATTTGAATGATTATTCTGTATTGCATGGCTTTGCAACTATTAGTTTGTCCAGGGTTAATCCTTTTGGGCTACCCCCAGCTTGTTAGATTTTTTTGTGTCTCAGATCTAGATTTAGTATTAGATCTTTGATTTTTTAGTGTTGGAGTCCTTTTAGCACTCTTGCTTCCCTATTGTAATTCTTGAGTCCCATTGACATACTTGGGTGATTCATGGATGCCAATAAACTTACTTTGTTTCTTTTTGTGATTGGTGCCATAGCCATTGTTTCTTGATTTTGTGAGAAGATTACAGAGGGCATACAAGATAGTAAACACTTTTTAGCTCTCTTTTGGTCAGTGCTTGGTTCTGTTGGATGTTTTCGTAAATCCTTCAAGGGTTGTGCAATAGACTTGTTACCATTATGAATATGTGACCTACGTGACATTGTTATCTTCAGTAAATCAAAATTGTCACAATTTGTTCCAAATCTCAAAGTTCATTGTATAAGATGATTCTTTTGGCATCATGAACAGGATCATGTTTTGACACATATGTGTAGAGTCTAGACCATGCTTGTAGACATAACTATCTACTACCAGGCACCTAAAGCAGAATGTTTTATGAATCTTCAGTAATCTAAAAATGAAACTGAAGCTTTGGTGATCCATCATTCGAGATTTGTTTGTCAGACCTCCATCTTTATTGGTTCTCATCATAAATGCCAAAGTTTTTTATTGCTTGATTAGATTGAAGCAGAAAAATGTGGCTTTGGTTCTCTACTATCATCAGGCCTTGCTTTATGTATGGTTAAAGGACATGTTATTTTTATATGCTTTGAGATTTTAGCAGATTTTTATTTATTTCTGTCGATAATATCTCATATGAAAAGAGAGGATGCCACCCAGTTTCTATTCGAGGTGGACCTGAGACGAGTTCTGTTAGATCAAATAACTCAACCAGTTATTATAACTTAGAAAATGCATTTTAAAAAAGGTTAATATAAGTTAATGTATTTGTTGTATAAGAAAGGAAACAAACAATGTTTTTAAATTTGTTTCCTGTGATTTGATCCCTTAACACTTCAAAGTGATTGCTGGCAGTGTACTTGGTATCTTCATGAATGTAATATTAGTTTCACAGATACTTGCCTACCGGCAATCAAGTGCTAAGAAGGACAAGAAGATAGAATGATGCCATTAACCATGGTGCATTTCACAGAATGTTAGTGGTAAGTTTATAAAACATTATTGGATGTATAAAGTGCTCTTTATAGGAATTGCAGCTGACTGAAATACTGATATTCTACTGCTAAAATGACTGATAGACATAATTTGTTCCATTTGTTAAAGGCTTTGGTTTTTGGTAAATTTTGAAGTTCATTTGTGTAAGATGTTATAATGTAACATTGGCATTAGGTATCTTTTATTCATAAAATCTGTTAATATTTTAAGCTTTGAATAGCTAAGAGTTTTACCTAAGTTGCTAGTTTGTGTATGAGGTGAGGTATGTTGCTGGTATGGCAATTTCCCCCCCCCCCGCCCCGCCCACCCCCACCAGGCTTGGTAAATCTGGTTATGGCTGTACTATATATATATATTTGCAAAAGAGATATAGAATTGAAAACATAGTTTATAGTGATACAGATAATTGATAATGTCAAATCAATACAAAACATAATCAGTAATTTTCATCTTGCTTTTCATTGAGAGCATCAAAGTCATCACTTGGTTCATTTGAACCAAAAGCAACTGTAGTGCCACTTCCACTAGCCACATCTTGTCTAGAAGTTACCTTATTCTTTAAAGAGACTGGCAAGTCGTGCAACAAATAGATCCAAGTTGACACAATCAGAGGTTACCTCCCAATTCTTTGTTGCCCCTTCCCTGTAGTTGACTTGCTTATGTGACAAGAAGTGCAAGTTGGAATGCACATAGACCAAATTGTCTTTTTTTGCTGCCAACTGGTTGTGCTTAATTGAGTGGATAAAGGTGAATGTACTCCAATTTTGCTCACCAAAATTGGTGAAATTTCCAAATGTTAAAAAAATTGGATTAAGCTCAAAATCACTAAAAATTGGTTCAAATGAGTGTTAAAATACTTAGACTCGGAATTGACTCAGACTTGGCAAGTTGATTTTTGATTTGGACTTAGAGTTCAAACTTGGCCATGACTTGGTAAATTGAAAAAACCATAAAATATAGAGATTTTAAGGATTTTAAAAACGTATCAAACGCCCTTCAATAAATTAACTTTAAAGATACAATAAACTAATTAAATAGAAGCTATGCTTTGATCACATAAACAAATACACATCAATCATGATATAAAAGCGAATTTTAGCTGAAAGAAACAACATTTTTTAGATATATAAATATTGTCAAGTGTATACAAAACTCATGGATTATGAAATCCATATCATCAAAAGTAAAAGTAGAAGTATATGACTCAGAGGAGATTGCATCACTCATCCCAACATCCATAGTTGTACGCGAAGTTCTAGCATGAGTGTCTAAGATAGGTTCTTGATGATGATGCGACCATGATGTTTTCTTGTGTATCAATGACAAACAATCAAGGGGTCTGCTCGTACTCTATCTTCCTCTTCTACTAGGTTACTATCTCTATATCTAGATACTCCTAATCAACCCATGCAAGGTCCTCTTTGTTGAAGATGGGATCTTCAACCTCGGTGTTCCATTTTAATTGTGGATCAAGCTCCTCTAAAGTGATGGGAAATAAGCTGGTGCCCAAGATTTGTTTGTGACATAGGCAAAAGTTGGAATGAACATAAACAAAATCGTTCAACCATTACATCAACAATCTATTGAGCTTCTTGAAGTGTATGTGCTCAAACATACTTCAATTACACACATCTTGAAGTGTTGCATGGTTGGTTGAAGATACAAATTGCAATTCTCTATAGATTTGACAACTTAGCACCAAAACTTTTCCACCAGGAATCTGAAATGGGAAGAAAAAACTCAATCTCATCGTTCAACTTTGAATTTCAGCATTAACATAAAAAAGAGAAGTTTTAATTTTTAAACTTAAACCATAATTTTAACAAATTTTATTTGGCTACAACATCATTCAAGTTGCCTAGCATATGTCTCGTGCAAAGAGATCCTCTTGTGCAACTCTATAGATCTCAATCTCAAAGATTATTTTAGCTCCAAATAGAAGATTAGGACTATCTACTCTATGGCTGTGTAGAGCCCATTTAAAACCTTCTTATTTGCTCTGAAATACAAGTAAAATTGGAACACTAGATTCAATAAATAAGCATCTACATGCAAGAGTTTGTGAAGTTAAAAGTGACATCGTCGATCATATGGGACAATATTTATCCTCAATCTCAACATAAATGGATCTAATGGCCTACTTGGTCATATCCATGCTCTCATATATATAGCCCATTGTAGGCTTTTCCCCATTAGCAACTCAAAGGAGAAGAACTAAAGGCTTTGTAAATTGCAATTATTATAAAACATTAACATAACTGTGAACAAAAATGAACAAATAGAATGGAAATATGAACAAAATAGAATAGAAATATGAGCTTATCTCTACAATATCATTCGTTGGAAATAAGAAGCCATGTTCATTGAAAGCCCAAGCAACCACGTCAATCCTTTCATTTGTCTTAGCATGTGATGATATGAACCACTCTTCACTAAAAAACATGCATCTTAGAGCAATCATTGATTGAAGCAAAGATTATAACGTGATAAAGTTTGTTGCAAAGTAGGTTATTTTTGGATGAGCCAACTCCTTTCTTTGTGTATTACCTCATTAGGTTGAGGACCTAAGCATTGTTATATATGTATTTGCAAATGTTATTATCATGCTCCACACATGCCTTGATCCATGGGACTTTGCTAAGAGGCTCCAATATGAGGTCAAGGCAATGAGTAGCACAAGGAGTAAAGAATAAGGATGGGTGCCTATCCATGAAAGTGTACTTACAATATAATTTGTTGCATTATTTATAACTATTTGCACGACATTCTCTTCACCCACCTCAAACAAGACTCCCTCCAAAACCTCACAAAAGAATTCAACATTTTTTTGTGTTTCTTGAAGCATCAATGGATTTCAAGAAAATTGTGCTATTTGAGGAAAAAAACAATGTAATTTGAAATATTAATGTTAACCAATAAAATAGAAGTTGAAAGTCTTAATCACTAAATCAATGAATTTGTGGAAGTACAATTATTTGAAAAAGTAACAAAGAAATTCAAGAACATGCTCTTCCTATTTGTCCAACCATCAACCATGATAGTGCAAACCTTCCTCCATCTCTTACATTGCTCGTCAATTGTGGACTCCACATCGGCCACCTTTTGAGTCAAAATCGAGCCCTTATCTCATTATTAGGGGCTTTAAATCTCGACCCACAAACAATAATGACATCTACCATATTTTGTCAATAAAAAGACCTAAAAGAAATAAAATAAACAAAACAAATATTATAAATTATAAAGTTTAAATTCTACAAACCTCTAAATTCAAAATTTAAGATAAAGAAATCAAACAATATATCTTCAAACATTAATAATTAATTCCCTAGTTATGTGAAACAAAATGGTACAATAAAACCAAAAGTCTTGTTGGTGTGTGTTTTTAATACCCACCGAACACAGAATAAAATGCCCAAGGACACTTCATCCTCTCTTGAAAAGTTAATGCGTATGCTAAGAAGGTTATGCAATAACTCCAATGTTTCTTTAGTCAGGTCATGACATGTGGATAAGACTAGTGGGCGTTGTGATTTGCTGGTAATCACAAGGGGACTTACGTTATAGTTTATTTGCAAGTTAAGGGCTTAGACGATTTTGACATTGAGGCTCTTTCCATCGGGTATTTCAAATTTTCCAAAAAAAGGGCAAAAAGATAAGGGTTTAGAGGCCTAAGCTACGCCTAAGAACTCAAGAGACGGCAGTGAATAAATGAAACTGGAATAACCGCACTTTGTTTTGCCTCCTTAGGACAACTACGCAAAGCAGGTGCAATCTTCAATGGAGGTGATAATGATTTTCATGTTTGAATTAACGATTATCCAAACGGAAGTTAAGCATCCACAACTTAATAGCTCAGGCTAACTTTGCACATTGAATACAAATCATCTATTCAACAAAAGTATGAGCTTAATTTCATCCACCACTGCTATTAGATCTATCATTCACTAACAAACATTCAAATAAAATACTAGTTTAACTTTACTCTAAGTGTTGAAGGAGATGTAAACCTTGCACACTATTTGGAAACAAAAGTGGTTCTAAGCAAATCATGCACTAGAGCTTTTATTAACAGAAATAGTCTATCGCAACAATCTCATACTACTCACTTCACATTTTACAAATGAGGGGCGAGCTCAATTTATAGGCTCCCCGATTACAATTCAATGGCCAAGATTGATTTTGAATCAACAACCGAGATTACAAAATAAAACCCTAATTAGGGCTTGTCATAATTAACTACCTATCCACCAATGAGAAAAGTACATTTTGGGACACTTGTCCTTCTTGCTAAATATAAACCAACTCCATGGATAAGTGAGGTTCATTGAACCTAGACATGTTGACTTGGAACAATTTGATTGGTTTCGGAGATGACGAGGCGCCACCTCAGCGTGCTGGATGTCCTCCTTGGTCTCCTTGTTCTTTTTTTCATGCGCTTGCCTTAGAATATCTTTCTTCGCCAATGACTTTATCCTTTGTGCTTGTTTCTTCTTGGCTTTGATCTTGGATTTCCTTTGAGATGTTGATTTCTTCTTCTCACTTGCATTTGAAGTCTGGAAGTTTCCCCTTGGAGCAGTTATTGAGCTTTTCCTTCCTAATTGCTTTGAAATTCCTTCAAGTGCCTTGAATTTGGAGAAGAACTCTCTTGTGCCTTCACCATAATGGAAGAAATTGGAACTTTCTCTGTGAAGTATTTCCCATACTTAGCCAAATTTTGGCTATTCAATTTCATTATGTAACGCCTTCATGTGGACCATCCAAAACTTAGCCAAGATTTTGGCCATCTTTATGCTCGAGTGAACTTTGCCTGTGGATTTATCTTCAATTCTGAGTGTGGCTTGTGCTAAGTAGGGCAGACTCCATCCTTGGGCAAGAATTTTATTCATTTCCTCCTTATTCCTCTTTATTTTTCCCGTTTTCTTTCCAACACTTAGTCAAAATTTGATACTTTTATTGTAGGAAAATTCCACACTTAGCCCCTTTTTTTTTGCTTCCTCTTGGCAAATTTTACCATGCTTGTTTCTGACCTTGGCTTACTTTGGACTTGACATGCCATTTTTCTATTATGCTTGAGCGGACTTCCTCATTGGCAAGCCAATTCTTTTTCTTTCTCCCTGGCGGACTTGGCTGTGTCCTGGACAAGGCGGACTTTGAAGCTGGCTTGGATAAGTGCATGGCAGACTTCAAGGTTGGCTAGACATGCTTTGGCTGACTTCATCTTTGGCTAGACCATGTGCACTTCCTTTTGGGCGGACTTTGTCTTCGGCTTGCCATCTTCATACTAGGTGAACTTGGTGAGTGCTTAGACATTCTCATGCTTGGCGCACTTTGCCAATGCCTTAGAAATTTTCCTTGCCTCCAAAGTTGGGCGGACTTCTCAATAGATTTGCCAATTTTCCTCTTGCCAAGGGTGGACTTTGACTAATCCATGCCATGGACAGACTTCCTCAATGTCTTTCCATTCATTACTTCCTTATGGCGGACTTCATGATGGCTTTTCCAGAGGGTGGCGGACTTGAAGGTTGGCTTGCCAAGGTCGATGGCGGACTTTCAAGATGCTTTGCCATTTCTTTCCAAGGCAAGGGCGGACTTTGCAAGTTGTCTTTCCAGAGCAAGGGCGGACTTTGGGGTTTGCCTGCCATAGGCAAGCGTAGACTTGCCATGATGCTCTGCCATCCTCCATACTTGGCGTATTTTTGGCCAATGCCTTAGACAAATCTCTCTTCCTGTGGCATACTTTATACTTAGCCAGACATTTGACTTAAGTCAAAATTTTCAAATTTTCTCTCTCCTTCTGGGTTGGGCGGACTTGGAGGTTTCTCTGCCATTTTGCATTTATGTCCGTGCCTTAGAAATTTATTTCATGTTGAGTTGGGCAGACTTCATGTTTGCCTTGCCATTCATCCATCCTTCCGTGCCTTAGGATTTCATTCTGTCATGCCGAGGAGTGAATTTCATGCTAGCTTGATCCCCTCTCTCTCTAGGCATATTTTTTTTTATCCATGCCTTTGAAAAATTTCCTCTCCCAAAGTTGGGCGGACTTCAGCCTCTCGTTGACATTGGCACACTTTAGCCTTGCCTTGTCCAAGGGCAGACTTGGACATCTCTCTGACATGGGCGGACTTGGAGGCTTGTCTTTCCATCCACCTCTCTCATGGGCGGACTTTGTGTCTTCTCTGCCAAGGGCAGACTTGGAGCTTGTCTTGCCTATGGCGGACTTGGAGCTTGCCATGATAGGGCGGACTTTGCACTTCATCAAGCCATGGCGATCTTGGAGGCTTGTCTTTCCATCCACCTCTCTCATGGGTGGACTTTGTGTCTTCTCTTCCTAGGGCGGACTTGGAGCTTGTCTTGCCTATGGCAGACTTGGAGCTTGCCAAGATAGGGCAGACTTTGCACTTCATCAAGCCATGGCAATCTTGGAGGCTTGTCTTTCCATCCACCTCTCTCATGGGCGGACTTTGTGTCTTCTCTGCCAAGGGCGGACTTGGAGCTTGCCAAGACAGGGCGAACTTTGCACTTCATCAAGCCATGGCGATCTTGGAGGCTTCCTTTCCATGGGCGGACTTCACTCTTGGCTTGCCAATGCCTGCCTTTGGCTTGCCAAAGGCAAGGGCGGACTTCAAGGTTAGCCTGCCATTCCTTCTCATTGGCGAATTTCCCAGTCAGCCATTTTTCATCAATCTTTCACCATTTGCCTTGATTTTCATGTTGATTTTTCTCAATCTGGAGGCGTGTTGACTTCATGATCAGTGGGACCTCAAAATAGAATTTTTTCCCAAAATAGAAACTTTCCAAAAATAGAAACTTTCTAAAAATAGAAAAAAGCGAAAAGCATCCCTAAAAAAATAGGAACTCTAGAATGGCCTAAAATGCCAAAAATAAAAAAAATCAAAAAGCAAAAAAGCAGAATCCCTAAAATATAGGAAGTGTCATAAATGACCAAAAGCACAGGCGATCCTCGCCTTCCAGACCTTCCAAGCCCTTCCATGACGTCTAGGCACTGATACGGGCTTGAATTCTCTACTTGGCTTAGATGATTTCTACAAAACTCTAACTCCTCATTGTAAATAAAATGGTGATAAGCAGTTGCACTGCCAAGGCAAAAACCCAAAAAGCAAAAAAAAAAGAAGGGGGTCCCCATTTACAATGGGGCGATGTGTGAAATAGTTCACAACAAGTCTCCAATTGCTTTCCTTGCCGCATCATGTTTACCCTTGATCCAACTCGTGTTATCAAGTGATGGTTGGGAACTTGGAGTAGTGCAGAGTACAATATATGAATCTAATTTAGATCCACAAACTCTAGGCCCAACACTACCACTACCACTGCCACAATGCAAAGATCTAGGAAATAGAGGAGTCTCCATGAATGGCTCCCACTCTTCTCATTGCCTTTTTTTAGTTCCTTCTATTGCCCAAAAGTCTCAAATTGGCTTTATATGTTGTGCACAACTTTAGGAGGTGCCCATGTGCATGCTTTAAGATCTTGGCATGGTAATTGTGCAAGGTGAAATTTCAATTTGCTAATGTCTCCCCAAGCATTTTTGTTTTGCAATGTGTATAAATCAACTCCCGTTTCTTTAGCTTAGGGATGACATGTTTTAAACAAGAGTCCTTTCTAACTAGGTTCGATATTAGAAAAACCTATAAATATAAATTACACTACAATAACAAATAAATTGAGAATAAATTAACATTTAAGGTTTCTAGTTAAATTTAGTTTAAAACTTAGAAAAAGATAAAACAAAATAGGGTTTGCAGCTATAAAATAGAAAAAAATTGCAAATAGCTAGGGTTTGTTCATTAAAAACGGTTAAAAATAGCTAGGGTTTGTATTTTGTTCCATGAATCTAAAATGAAAAAGAAAAAAGGAAAAAATTAAAATTAAAAATAAAAATACAAAAATACCTCTTCTGATTTGTTTCAAATTGATGGTGAGTTGCTCCAAATCAATGGCAGGTCTTCTAAATGCATTGTAGGTTCCTTTAGATTCTCCAATGGCTGTTACAAATCTGCCCAAATGGTATTCAATCAATGTTTGTTGCTCAACTTATGTGTTGGTTTTTTCTTCAATGGGATGTGATTTTGGCTCCAATACTCTTTTTTTTCTACTTGTGCTTCCAAATGAAATATGTGTGCTTTTAGAGTTTTAGATGTCATTTTATGCCAATATATTTTAAGTTATCTTTTTTTTTTTAACTTTTCCTATATATAAGTTACTCTTATTGTGGTTGAGTTTGTTTGTTAGGATTCATTAAACTTGGCGAGTCTAAATTTGTTTGTTAGGACTTGCTGAGTTTTTCTGTCACGACTTGCGAAGTTCAATGAGTTAGACTAGACTCATCAGGTACTTGGGTCCAAGTCCTTAGGCCTTGGTTTAGGCGGTTTGGCTCAAGACTCATTGAGTCTGGATGAGTCCTAGTAGGTCTTGTACCTATGGTTCAAATCACCTAAAATAGCAAGGAATGTAGTCAATTTGTTTAGGGTGAGAGCTAAAAGAGTAAAAGTGTGAAAAATGGATTGACTTTTACTTTATCACTGTGGATTGATGTTTTGCATTGGTTGGCGAGGCTTCACGTTGAACTCACAAGTGTTTTGCTAAAAATGCATTGGTTTTTGACAAGAAATTGCCTACAAATATTTGGAAGTGATGATGGAGCAATTTTGACCCATGAAAACTCACAATTCAGGCAAATTTATTGCAAGTTTTTAACCTATACTTGTGACAGAACTTTGACTGCAAGTTGCAAGTACATATAACCTTGCCCATGGATGTATCAACATGTATGAGCATCCTTCTTGTACTTGTCTCAAAGAGCACTAAGTCTATCATTCCTTAAAGTTATGAAGCTATCAAACTCACCTACAACAATATCCTCCGTATTTGGATCTTGAAAGATTCTTCTCAATGCAGCCTTGTAACCATTAGCAACTTATGCATCTCTATATGGTGCCACTCTCCTAGACGAAGACAATATCTTTGTGCTGTAATATTTGGGAGAAAATGCAAGTACAAAGAGATGCAAGGATGTGGTCATCTATTTCCAACAATCAACAATGATTCTTTGCACCCTTGAAAAATGTTTTGTAGGATCATTTTCCTTGGTTGCTATTATGTGCTTTTATTTTTTCAATCGTGGAGTCCATGCCATCATATATTCCTCCACAAGTAAATGGGTCCATATCAAAAAACCTCATCATACCAATGATGGTCTTAGTAAAACTCATAATCTAATCTACACGAGACCACCAATTATCATCCAAGATCAATGATATGACCTTTTGGATCCTTTTTGAATTTGATTGCCTCCAAACACTCCAAGGCTTGTTGATGATATTGGAGCTCAATGCCTCCTAGACCTTCACAAGTCATCTGAAGACAATTGTGTGATGCAAATAGAGTCTCACCAACCTAATATAGTGTAAAAAAATAAAACTACTAAATTTTAAAGAGTAGATAATGTCATAATTAAAATTTTATTGCAAACTAAAGGTAAATTAAACCTACCTTAAACAGCTCCATCTTGGAAAAGGATCTCAAGATTGTGACATACGATGGTTTATCGCAAACATTTGAATCTCTTTAGCCTTGGTGTACATTTCTGTCAGCTGCTCTATCTCTATGCCAATTGTTTGCATTGCCAAGTTGAGGGAGTAAGTTGAGGGAGTGCACAACACATGGTGTTTGAAAAATGTTTCCATATCTTTCTTCCACTAATGAACCTGTTGACCTACAATTTTCAATGTTGTATGCTATGACTTGAACAATGTTTTGAGAACCCACCATTTCAATGAACTTAATGAGAATGTTGGCAATGAAGTTTGCATTCTTTGCTTGCTCCTCACAATCAATTGCCTTCAAAAACATTGCTTCTGTAGGGCACATTACAATGACATTAATTAAAGGCCTATTTTTACACTTTTTCCATCTATCAGAATCAATGGAATCTCTTGTTTTGACCCATGAATCCATGATTGGTTGTAGTATGCCTACAAATTGTTTTTCTTTTACTAGTAAGGTGGTGTGCACCTTATCGTACTTAGGACCTGTGTAACCTATGGGTGTTTAACTGGTTGTCTGTAATGTTCCCTTTTCCTAGGCAGTGGTCAGACGTAGTGGTTAGTCTACTGACTAGTCCCCGTAGGCTAACAGGGTGTTTAGGGGACTCCTTTGAGGGTGATCTTTGGTTTTTCAGCAGGCCTTTCGGTGTTTATTTCAGTACTTTTCAACTCAGTGTCCCAATTTATTTGTGGTGTGCATTCTAGAGGCCATTCTGGACACTTTGACGCACACTTACTATTTATAGTAAGTCACTTGGATGTGTTGCTTATAATTACTATTTATAGTAAATCATAGGTATGGTCTGCTGGCGGAGTTACTACTTTTGGCATGATGGCGTAATTATATCATGGAGTTATTTTGGTTAATATTGGTCATATGCATTTAATATTAATAACGCCAAATAATAAAGTTAAATTAAATAATTTAACTTTATGCGTTCTTAAAATATATTAAAAGGGGACTTTATATTTAACAGGATATAAGTGATTTTGACGTGCACTTTAAAATATAAAGTTAAGTGCCATTTTAAAAGGGAGATATAAGTGACTTTTTAAAGGGATGTTATTTTATTAAGTTGTGCATCAAAATTAAAAGAATGAAAGGTGGGAAATGAAAGTAAATTAAATGAAATGAAAATCAAATGCAAATTGAGCATGGAAATATAAAAAGGAAATGATTCATTGTTGAGAAAATTATTTGTTAAGGGTTTTTGTTGGAGACTGAAGAGTCTGAAAATATCAAGCTTTTTGAGGACGAAATCCCTCAAGAAGAATAGCTTGATACAGGAGTGAAAGATCTCCCAAGCCAGCTTGCAGACAAATTCATTCAGAGGTTGTGCTTGTGCTTCATCGAATTGCAGGAGAGTTTCATATTCAAGGGCTTGAAAGATTTATCAGATTACTGCAAATATATTGATCATTTTCAAAATAGAGTTATTTTAAGGGTTATGAAGAATTTCCAGAGATGATCATTATTCAAGGTTTGTAACTATCATTGATGATTGGTCATTATGCTTGAATTCTTCTTAATGCTGGTCGAAGGATATTGAAGTGTTTATTTCTGAAGCATGTATTATCATCTATTGATCTGGTTGTGAGCATTTTAAGGGGTTATTTGGTGAGTTGCTGGTTTATTTTGGCATTAGATCCTTTCTTCTTGTTGCCGTGAGACCCTGTGGGGTGACGTGATAAGTCTTGGAAGCTGGCTGTTGGTGTTTCAGACCCTGGCGCAGCCATAGACTCATATGTGGCCCTGGAAACACCATATGTGATGATTTGAAGATGACTACAGCTAGTATGGGAGTCATAGGAGGTTGAGAAGGCTGGTCGTGGGCTTTTTCAGTGGTCTCAGACCATCTTTTGGCTGCTGCACATATTTCTAGACCTCACGTGAATGTCCAAGTTGGCACTTTCAGTCTGTAATGTCTATATATGCATCTTATAGGACTGAGATTAATTTCTGATACAAATTAGAGTGCTGTAGCAGATTTCTGAGCATCTATTTGTAACTACCCTGTTATTGTAATACAATTCTGAGCATAAATACTTCTTATCTAGTTCATATATTGGATCAATATTAATTTGCACAAGCCTAGAAACTATATCTGCTCATACATTATTACATACAGTTATGTGAATCTCAGAAACTGGTTATCAGATTTGCATGTACTTTCATTTTGAAGTTCATGTGAATTTATGCTATGCAAATATCAAAAATCTCAAGTAAATATTCTATTAGGGGTGGGATGTTACAGTGGTATCAGAGCACAGTTTTCCTACCATCCTGTTGGGTGAATCAAAAATATTTAGAGCATGACAATGGGTTGCCATAGGGGTGAAGAACATATCAGGGAAGGTTATGAAAAAGAAGCCATCCAACTCTTTGAGGAGTACCAAAGCATGCCAGATGGTTTTGAAACATAGGTTTCTTTTAATGAATTTTTGAACTTAGTTGTTATCTTGAGACTTCGAAAGATTGGTTTGGTAAAGTACATTAGGAGGATGTTTGAGGAAAAAACTTCATTTGAAGGTGCAAAATTCAGTCAGAGGAAAGATGTTGCAGTAGGCATCAAGATCAGTTTTTAGTATGATACACCCCATGGTTCAATGCCTATTGATGGGCATAGTGTGAGCAAGTATGATGGAACCTTCAAATCAGATAATGGTGATGGTTCGCCATCTAATCTCAATAATGAGGTTATAGGTGGTGTTTGGTTTGAGCCTCAAGCCAAGCCTATGGAGGACTTTGTTTGGGATGGATCTACTGTTGACCATACTGCTGTCCTAACTTCTTCTACACAGTTGTGCATAGGGGATGGCGTTGTTGACAGTTGGTGTTAATACCAACCTTGAAAACAAATCTGATTTAGTGTTGCATGGTGCTGATCCTAAATCAAAAAAATTATATGAGGTTGATGAGTCTCAGGAGTCCAATCAGTTGGCAGGACAGCTGAAGGTGAGTGAAGACCAAATTAGTGCAGCCATCAAACTTTTTGATGACACCCTCATGATGATGGCCAAATGTTGTTAGAGGTCTTCAGGAGAACATATGGACTCTTATGGAGAATTTCCCCTTTCAAATTCACAGGTTTTTAGAGAAGCGATAGTAGAGATGAAGACAAATTACATGCAGCTACTCTCAGATAGAGATCACCTACTCCGGCTTGGTGAGATATACTACGATGCACTTAAGGGGAAAGAAAGGGAAGTGGATAAGCTTACTGATGAGCTTATTGTCATGGAGGATTCCTTGAAGAGCACTCAGAAGGCCCTTCAAGAATTAGAGATTCAGATTGACGAGCTCTGTGAGGAGTTGAGCTTGGTTCAATCTTCGTCATCCACAACAGATATCCAGTCTTCTATGGCTGTTATGACACTTGTGGATGGTAGTGGCACTCATGGTTTGAAGGGAGATCCCCTAATGGTGGTTGAGCATGAGGAGGTTTTAGGGTTGCTTGAGCCTGAGGATAGGAATGATTCTGACATTCTTGAGTTTTCACACAGCTTGTACCATAGTGACCATGAGTCAGCTTTGAGGGGGGGCCAATTGTTGGCTTAGGATACATATTGTTGGCGTAAGAACTAACACCTCTGGAGTGTAAGTTTGTACGGACAGCTATGCACACTGCGTAATGAGTGCTCTTCAAATTAGGAGGGGACGCTCCCTCGTTGTGTTGGAATGCATGGAATAGAAAAGTAAACTAAATCCTATCTTTTTGTTCTCAGCTGGTAGAGGCACAAGGTTAAGAAAACCTAGAACGTTGCAACTAAGGATTTTCTGGTTTCGCAGATCGTCTAACTACAACTAAGTTAACTTCTTTAAATCTATCCAGTTTCCTCAAGAAAACAGAGTGTGAGGAAATGGAGTGGGAATGGTTTTTATACGATAAGCTAGGTACAAATTTGCAACATGAAGGCAAGGTGGGCACAACTATCTACTCGGTTGAATAAGCTTATTATCACACACATCACACGATAAGCTTTAAGTACGAATTCTCAACATGAAGGCAAGGTGGGCACAACTATTTTCTCAACTCAAATAGGCTTATTGATAACATACCACAAAAGATAGCCAACTAGGACAGCAAATTGCATAGGCGAGACACGCGTACAATTTACGATCGAACTAGCCACTATATCTAACTAAGGCAAGCATTCATCATAATAATTGCATGGAACCCGAGTGGCATAACAATTCATTATCAAAACAAACGCTCATGAACAAATCCAGCAAAGACAATATTACAAGCAAGGTGGGCACAGCATATATTAATCTCCTGTAAAAGTTCCTTGAACATATATAATAATAGCAATACTACAGGCAAGGTAGGCGCAACATGTATGCTATCAAGCAAAAGTTAAATTACAAATGAGCTGAATGCTCTTATTTATAGACTTCAAGGTGTAGGCAACCCTAAAATCACCTTGAGTCAACTGGGAAACTATCATCAGTTAACTGAAACATCTAATCTAAATGGACAATGTGCAAACATGCACGTCCTTATTGAAAGCAAGTTAACTGGAATGTTATCATCAGTTAACGCAAAAACCTAAAAGAGACTCCAAGTGTATGTAGATGTTTCCAAGAAAGACATGGCATGCAATGTGTAACAACAAGTTAACTCGGAAAGAAGCCTCGAGTAAACCGGATTGTTGAATGTTCTTGATAACCGAATCCCTGATCTTAAGTGGATCCAAAACTACTTCCAGCAATACCTTATGTAGATTTGTATCAACTGTCCTGATGAAGTTATGAGCTAAGACCGACTTGGTCTTGAATTCGAGCTGAGTGAACTGCATTCTGAAAAACTTGCCTGTTGACTATGAATACGGCTATATTTTGACAACTTTTTTGGAAAGCCAAAAATAGCTTGTTGAGGCTAAAAATAGCTTGTCAGATGAGAATTTTTACGGAAAAATTTGAGATATGGGTTTTGTCCAGAAAGTGATTCTAAGACAACCCAGAATGTCAGAAATGTAAAAATTTGAACTTTACTCAGCAATGCAAAAGAATTTCGGTTGAGAAAATTAAAGCTTCGAGAACAGATGTTCTGGAACAAATTTTCCTGAAAAATTCTGGCACATGGGTTTTGCTGAGGAAGCTTTTTTGAATCAATCCAGATACTTTGTTTCGCCAAAATTTGCCAACACTTCGAACATGCGAGAGAATTTAAGACGAGAAATGGAAGAAATATAGAAGAGAAAGACGTTTTTTATTATTTTAATTGTTTTTATGCCTTCTTTCAAAATCGCCACTCTGTCTTGAATCTGATGCTGAATCTGGACTTGAACCTGCAAAAGAATTTACCTATCGTCTTCGAGCTTGATTATCTGATGAAAATTCGCTAATCTCTTGAGGAAATTCGAACTTTCAAAGCTGTGTGAATGAGAAAAGATGCCATGCTTGGTTAAATAGATAAATTCGTACCATCATGCATGGATGCTGAAACCCTAATTGTGAAGAAGGAATTCGATTGGCCTCTTACCAACTGAACTACCACTGTCTCTGAGTCTTAGACTAAAAATAATATTTTAATTTCAAAACATGCAAAGAACTAAAAGTGGCGCGAATATTTGTCTTTGAAGAAATTCGTCACTTTTTAATGCTCTGCATGCAAAAATATTTTTTAATCATTTTGCTAAAAATAGCATCTTGCTGTGCTCAGCACACTTCACTGATTCTAAAAAGTCAAATTTTGATTTTTTAGGCGTCCATCTGCAAGAGTTATGAGATTTTTGAGAATCTCCTATTTTATAGCTGACTACGAAATTACATCTGACCATGTTCAACTCTGATTTCCGGATGATTGAATGATCTTGCGACTGTGCTGAGATATCCACTGCGAAGCTTGCATGACAAGGATGAAATGTCTGTTGGGAGCAATAACTGCTAAAATCATCATCTAACACCTTAGAAAATTAGGCGCCTCTGATTAAATTGATGCATTGATTCCAGACTTAAGACATTTCTCTGTATTGCCTTCTGATGCTTCAAACTGCTATTGACGGTGAATGATGAACCCTGCTGACTGAATAATAGATTCATTGCGTGACTGGAAGTACTCTACATCCAATGACTGTACGTAAGGTATCTGAAAATTGTATCAGGAACCCCAAAAGGATGAGCGCCCCTATTCTGTGACAGCACAAATACCATTTTGACAAAAGCGACTTTCATCTGAACATCATTCTTTGACCCCTGATACCGGGAGTTGGAATACTCCGATTTGCGCGTCGACTGTCTCTCTGCACAGTTGAGTCAACTTACAAGAGATGTCTCTAGAGACGACGAAGCCAAAAAACTTCTTCTAAGGCCTCAAAGAGAAGGATGCCTTTTTTCAAGGAGATTGGTATCCACCATACTTAGCCATTTTTAGTCGTCTTCAACCACTCTCACTTTTCAGCAATACCATCTTGACCTCACACGTACGAGCGCTTGCCAAATCCCGGAGGATGACGGTTGAACTCGTTGAATGGTTGGAGTAATTGCACACAAGTCCTGTGAAGACTGCCAAAGCAAATAACCCCATCTGACAGGCCTAAAGGCTGGGCGCCCCTAGCCTACAGATATGCAGCTGTGTGTAGCCACGTTTCACCATCCTCTGTTTTACGTGCTCGGTAGAACCTCTGTCACGGTCTCTCAGAATGCCGGATCGTCTTGTGAATGGGTGCATTACGAAGCTGGACTGAACTGGAAAAGATCTTAGAAAGACCCTATTTGCAAACTCATCCATCTGACAAGTCATATTCAAGGGCGCCCCTGGGCTACAGGGGCGCTCAAACCATCTACTGGCAATCTTTGCTCACATGTATCCTGTCTACAGTTTCAACTTCTGATATTGACAACCGGAGCTCTGCACTAGGTACACCTCTGCTTGATAGCTCGTTGAAAAGCCAAACTAATTCTGCATAGACTGAATCCACCAGCACACACATGCATCCAGATCTGGGCCTTCAAAAAGAAGGGCGCCCCTGGGCTACAGGGGCGCATATCTACATTTCTAAACTGTCTCCGTTGATGTGTATCTCCTTTGTAACCTCTGCTTCCGCCTTCGTTTGCCGGAGTTCCGCAATTCAGATGACCTTGCTCCATAGCTAGTCAAAAAGCTGACTGAAAGCTGAACACAATGAATGTATCCTTCATCCAAAGCACTTAAATCTTGACCTTCAAATGGAAGGGCGCCCCTGGGTTACAGGGGTGCAGATTTGCTTTGAATTCACTGGTTTCCACCATTTTATGCTTTACAAACACTGTATTTGCTACTTGAGGTTGACCATGTTGAAGTGTTGTGACTGTCGAGGTGTGTGTATGACTATACTTCATCATTTTCACATGTACGAACACTGTAAAGTTGATTTGCACGTTGATTGCGCAAGTATCTACTACGTTACATAGTGAAAAGTTTCCAGACTTAGAATATTTTAGCACTTTTTTGCCAATCTGAAAATCCCCTCCATCAAAAAGCATATTTTTCAACATCTTTCATCGTAGAGCGTTCTGCTTTTAGTTTCAGGCTTAGATTTTGACACCTGGTACTGGCCAACTGCCATTGACGACTTTAGAGGTCCTAACTTTTCTCCTAAAAATGTGAAAACTACCCACCAGGCTTAAACTGACTTTTAATTGGAACTTACTTCACCAGTGTGATCGTGATGTGAAATAAGCCAATCAAAATTAATTTCAGCCAATTCTGACAAGTTCCTATTTTTTAGTGTTTTGAGCTAAAAATAGAGTTCTGAAACCCTAATTTTCAAAAATTTCAAATTTTGCCAGTATCTTCCTGGCATCACACTGACTAAAAGCCCATACTTTATTTGCCCAAAAATTGAGTTTTGACCTCATTTTTTACAAGGTTTAGACCATTTTAAGCAAAATGCCTTAATGAAGCAAAAAATTTGGTTTGGGTACAACACATATCATCCATTTTGGGATGGAGTGTTTCCATCTTCGGAAGATGGAACTAGGATTTGTGGGTCTCCGACTCTGTCACTTTCAGATGGTTGTATACAGGGATAGGGATTAGAGTTTCATCATGCAGACATCTCCTTGGCAAAGAGTGCAACTTTCGTGCTTCAGGGATTTCCGATGGAAGCAGATACCCATGTGTGGGATGCACTTGGGAAGACGAGGACACATGGAAGTTGTGTTTCCAGTGTGCATGATGGTATCATTGGACCAACCCGTAATGATGGAGTTTTGCTCCATGTTTTGGTAGGAGACGACTGTCCTACTCCATGGGATGAGGATTTCATTCATAATTTTTGGAGGACAGCAGCTGTTCAAGAGTTCGAAGGAGAGTTGCATCATCTCCTTAGCATGGGAGAGTGGCATGGGGATGATACTGTATCACCCTATGGCCTTGGCATAGTCATTCGTATCTCCATAGGTCAGCCTTACAGTCTTGAGGGTGTTGATCTGTCCTATATCAGCAACCTAAAAGGAGCTACTACACATTTTCTGGCACCTATGTGGGGTACTCATCACATCCTTGGGAGATTTGCAGAGGTTGGGGAGAGGTGTTGTGATGTTGGCACTTCGAGTTACTTACATCTTCTCATGTTCGATGGATGTGAGGTTCTGGTGTGTTGGGATCTAGGTGGTGATAGGGGTGGCACTATAGTTCGATGGGATCCCGATGTGTTGCTTCACCATTCTCAGTATGGTGAAAATCATAACAGAGTAGCGTAGTGGAAGTCAACAGGTGTTGTGTTCAGCAGACTTCCAATCTGGTTATGGGATCCAGGGATTCCAATGTTTGGTAGATTGCTCTACATTGGGGTAGTTGTTTATAGTGATGCTGAGTATGGATTTATCTCTACCCAGTGGATGCAAAGGATATGTTGTTGGGCATTCTATAGGCTTATATGGGATCCTAGTATTCAGGTGACTTGCCAAGGTATCCAGGTGAGGATTGCTTGGGGACAAGCAATCTTGGGGAGGGCAGACTGCAATGTCCCCTTTTCCTAGGCAGTGGTCAGACGCAATGGTTAGTCTACCAATTGGTCCCCATAGGCTAACAAGGTGTTCAAGGGACTCCTTTGAGGGTGAGCTTTTGTTCTTCAACAGGTCTTATGGTGATTATTTCAATACTCTTCAACTCAGTGTCCCAGTTTATTTGTGGTGTGCCTTTCGGAGGCTATTCTGGACATTTGATGCATACTTACTATTTTTAGTATGTCACTTGGATGTGTTTATCATACTTATTATTTATAGTAAGACATGGGTATGGTTAGTTGGCAGAGTTACTACTTTTGGCATGATGGTGTAATTATATCTTGGAGTTATTTTGGTTAATATTGGTCCTATGCATTTAATATTAATAACGTCAAATAATAAAGTTAAAATAAATAATTTAACTTTATGCGTTATTAAAATATATTAAAAGGGGACTTTATATTTAAAAGGATACAAGTGATTTTAATGTGCACTTTATAATATAAAGTTAAGTGCCATTTTAAAATGGAGATATAAGTAACTTTTTAAAGGGATGTTATTTTATTAAGTTGTGCATTAAAATTAAAAGAATGAAAGGTGGGAAATGAAAGTAAATGAAATGAAATGAAAATCAAATGCAAATTGAGCACGGAAATATAAAAGGGCAATGAAAGCTCATTTTGGACATTCATTGTTGAGAAAATTATTTGTTAAGGCTTTTTGCTGAAGACTAGAGAGTCTGAAAATCTCAAGCTTTTTGAGGACGAAATCCCTCGAGAAGAATAGCTCGGTACAAGAGTGAAAGATCTCCCAAGCCAGCTTGCAGACAACTTCATTCAGAGGTTGTGCTTGTGCTTCATCGAATTGCAAGAGAGTTTGATATTCTAAGGGTTTGAAAGATTTATCAGATTATTGTAAATATATTGATCATTTTCAAAATAGAGGTATTTTAAGGGTTATGAAAAATTTCCAGGGATGATCATTATTCAGGGTTTGTAACTATCATTGATGATTGGTCATTATGCTTGAATCCTTCTTAATGCTGGTCGAAGGATATTGAAGTGTTTATATCTGAAGCATGTATTATCATCTATTGATATGGGCATGAGCCTTTTAAGGGGTTATTTGGTGAGTTGCTGGTTGATTTTGGCATTAGATCCTTTCTTCTTGTTGCTGTGAGACCCTGTGGGGTGACGTGATAAGTCTTGGAAGCTAGTTGTTGGTGTTTCAAACCCTGGCGCAGCCATATAAACTCATATGTGGCCCTGGAAACACCATACGTGATGATTTGAAGATGATTGCAGCTAGTATGGGAGTCTTGAGAAGGCTGGTTGATGGAACCCCTAAAATTGCTTTGGTTCCATTTCAAATTTTGCAAAATTTGGATTAATCCCTTGTCTTGGGGCTTAGGGTTTTGTCTCATCAATACTTTAGGGTTTATATTACTAGAAACACTTCCTAAATGATCCGTAAGCCTGTGTCCTTGCCAACGTTATAATTTGTTGTTGACTTCTCATTACAGGTTTCTAGACAGTTAAAGTTGTGACTTATCTTGTCAAGTTCATTCTTTTACTGACCCCTTGATCCTAGTGGTCCCGGTCGACGCCTGTGGTCGTATTAAAATTATTGCCTTATTTTAATCGGGGTTGATGTCTTTCAAAATGTTTTGTCTAAGTCAAGGCTCGGGTTTTAATATTTCTTAAGGTTTTAACCTTAAAGTGTTATGTCCCTATCTGTTGTCTGCCTAGTGATGGCCCCTTCTTAAAATTAACATTTTCGGCATGTGCAGATATTAGGTTCTATGTCAACCGTTTGATCATCACGAGCAAATCTCCACCGTTCCCTGCTTCCCTGTCTTGTTTTATTCCTCATTAAAATAATCACATGGGCTGGTGGGCGCTTGTCGTGTGTCATGTCCGGCGGTGGGCCTAGTATTTTCAAAGGGGCCAGCAGACAGAGTTTTAAAAAGGATCGATGGTCGATAGCGGGTGACGTGGGTCAATCCTGACCGCTCCCTGCTATCCCGTGTGGGTCCCATCATTGTCGCCCAGCTCTCAACGGGGAGGTGGGAGAGCACCACGTGGAGCAACCTGGAGGGCTTAAAGGACATTAGAATGAAGGCTAAAATTAAACAAATATTTCAGCACAGGCATAGATGGTAAAGTGTGCGCTACTAAAGGAAATGAGGCACGAGTTTTAATAACATTTGTTATCTCTTAATTTGGGACGGTGGTTA
The DNA here is from genome assembly GCA_007115665.2 of Sequoiadendron giganteum. Lineage (NCBI taxonomy): Eukaryota > Viridiplantae > Streptophyta > Pinopsida > Cupressales > Cupressaceae > Sequoiadendron > Sequoiadendron giganteum. The sequence continues at coordinate 428,372,370 of CM021106.1, forward strand.
TGTCAGAAGAATATGGCCGCAGGCAAGTGGTCTTATATTAAGATATGAATATATTGAAGGCATGAGATTTAATCTCAGCCCTTCCCCTATCCCCATTGCCTAAAGTTGCATGAAAGATAAGTTTGATGGGGGAATGGGAAGGTTGACACGTGGAGTCATTTGAAGGGTTGAAGGGACACTAGGAAGGATGGAATATTGATAAAATTCGCCGAAAAAGCATGAGGGCTAAAATGATGCCATATTTGAGTTAATTTCTTTTGGGACGTGTTCTAGATTTGGGGATTGCTTTCAATTACAGCCGTCAATTCTGTCAGATGATGATGCACGCGGGAAGGTAATATTGAGTCGAGGTAAGGTTTGAGATTAAATCATGGCCGTTCCTTGTCATGCTGTTGATCAAAAGGCACAAGTGGGTTATTTCCCACGGGCGAGTGGGAAAACATGACACAATAGGCTGTTTTAATGCTAAGTAGGTGATTAATTGTGCAAATAGAGTAGAGGTCTATCCACATGGGTTTTCTGAGTGGACAAAGGCAACAAACGCATTTAGTTAAGTTTCCTCATAATTAATTACCTCAATTGTAATTATCAGTTGATTTACCCCAACGTGTGATCAACGATTGAGATTCAAAATCTAGCGGCTGATTGTCAGCTCGATCACACAAACCTTCCTGGAGCATTAATGGTTGGCATGCTCAAATTGCTTGATATAACGAGGATCGACGGTCATATCTCTCTTCACAATTGAAATTAGAAGCTAAGAATTGAGCTTAAGTGCGTAAAAAGGGTGGTGTGAAGAGCTGTGGTGAGGAAGTTGCAGAGATATTGTGATAGCTTTTCCCGGGTAAGTAGGTGTTCTTGCCTGCTTTGTTCCAATTATGTCTAAGTTAGTTTGTGAGTTTTAAAGTCCCAGGGTGGTGAGGGTTTTATAAGTTTGCAATCTCTTTTTAAGTTGATAAGTGTTAATGGATAATAGCTTCGGTCAGATTGAATGACATTTCTAAAGTCAACATTCAATTAAAATCGAAATTATGAACAGTCATATTAAATTCTATCATTCCCGTGATTTTCTGTATTCATGTGAAATCGGAATTTTCTTGAAAGTCATTCGCCATCATATAGAAGGTTATATATGTGTGAGTATATACTTAACAAATGAGTTGTTATCAGCCGCATCCTAAGGGACGCGTCCCATGAGTGGACGTGCCTCCACTCGTGGAGACACGTCCTCTCATGAGGCGCACCTCTTAGGAGGGGCGGACTTCTTCCCTTATTTATGGTGGTTCCTCATTCGATATGCAAACATAGAAATCTGACAATGTTCTGCAATCAGCACATTCGTGCTTAAGAAGAAGAAATCTGAAATTGACCTGTGGACAACCTGAATCTAATCGATCCTCAACATGGTATCAGAGCAAGGTTAAAATTCACAAGTCTGAATTTCTTATATCCCCTTCAGGCACGCTCTCCAGACTGGTGCGACATCGCTCTTGAAGAGCCTTGCGTGAGCGTCACACAATCTCTTCCCTGCAGATTGACGCCTGTAGTGCTCTCTTCTCGCAGCATGTTGAAAGTCACGGTTATCACTACAGTAGCAAGAGAGCCGACATAGGAGACCCATGGAGGAGGAAGCGACAACCTTACGCGCACAGGAGACCACGACCGATGCATCTGTCACTCTTAGCGCTATCGTGATTGCAACGTGATGTTGAGGGGCCCAATGGTATGGGTGGCAAGAGCCGAAGGCTACGCAGCCGCCAACAGAGAAATTTGCCCCCATGGCACGGGTGGCAAGAGCCGAAGGCTACGCAGCCGCCAGCAGAGAAATTTGCCCCCATGGCCGTGAGTGTCTCTTTCGTGAAAGAGCATAGAAGAAAAGTCGGGAATATTTCGTATTATATATTCCCGTGACTTGGTCATTTGATCGACTATCAGCAAAGTATCGATGTTCCCTTTTACGCTAGCGGCAGTATGACCATTATTGTTGCTCGACTCACTATCTGTGAGCAATCGAAGCTATTAACTGGCATGAGGTGGAACCATTCATTGGTGAAAATATCGAGTTAGGAGAGACAGGAGCCTTCGTATGCTTGCACATCAGATTAAATCATTCCTATCGTGGATTGGAATAATCGGCCTTACTAGAGCAGTTACATTTGATGAGTCGGGAGTGTCTTCAGAGGACAATGCCATTTGTTTTATTGTTGCCATCAACTCGACTCTACATTTTATTTCCGTCAATCAACATAAATACAAGAGCCAACGTGATGATAGCCCAGCAAGAAGAAAATGATTATTCAACTTTGGGCACCAACCACATAAATTTAATTGTTATTTTTAATAATTTAAATTTATTATTAAATATTTAATAATTTCTTATTATTTATTTAAAATAGTTTTTGCAGACTTGGTGCTTATAATCGGACTCTGGATCGAAATGAGCGATATAGCTCCGCCCACGAGTGGCATCGCTATGGCACGGGTGTTGATTATCTGCTAATTCATGTCAGTTCGTAGGCTTCCAATATGCTCAGACCTAGATGGGAGAGGCCACTGTGCTACTCACTTTCTCTGGATCTGATCCTGGCTAGAGAAGCTATGTGGTAATGTCTATGGTAGACATGAATCCAATGCACACCAAATAAATGAAACTCTCAACATAAAATCACAGGAGAAGTGCTGGAATGATCACCTGGTATGCAACCTGATGTTGGAAATCTTCATGAGCACCGGCTAGAGCCATCGGCTCTGCCTGGACAGCGAAAGCAATCTTGGTCTCGATTGGTTGAAATGTGCCTATCTTCAGAAGAATTTCATACTCTGAGATTTGAAGGTTTAGGCTGTCTATCTGCTCAGCCGCGTCTGGAATTATATGTATTGTCTCCCACTCTGGCCGGACATCTAAGGTGAAGACGAAAGGTTGAGTAGATATAAGGTGGAGCCATGACTTTGCTGGGCTAGAATTTATAAGAGGCATACTTCACTTCAAAGTCTTCAGTGTGTAAAGGATATTACATAGGAAATGTAAAGGATTCGATGGAAGGAATTTGCATTCAGGTTATCATAACCATACAGAGAAAGGTTTCCAGACCTCTTGAAAACTGGGTGTGAGACCTTTGACAGGTGATTGGAGTTGTCAATCAAACTAAGAGCAGCAGCAATCAACGCCACTGCAAAGGGCGAAGAGAGCAGATATTGTGATCGTTGATGCCGATTCCTCATTCTTGCGTACAGGATTCTAAGTTTAAAGAGATAAGTATTCTTTGGTCGTTGAGTTACATCATTTATTTGTGAATTCTCTTGAATTGTGTTGTGTTCACTAGCATAAGATCCTTTGAAAATTTCATTCATGATATAACTTGTATGATTTTTGGATAGTTATGAACTATTTATAATCTCTTCTAGATGCTTTCAGGACTGATCAGAAGCATAAGAGATTGTTTACAAAAGAAGAAGAAAATGAAGACTCTGCTTGCAACCATTAGACTGTGTAGATGACTGAAGTCATTCCTTCTAAGAAGCAGTAATTAGAGCTTCAGAGGGAGTCTCATCTTCACTTATTGTAAAGCCTTGAGATGGAGAAATATGCGGTGAAAGCCTTGTTCATCTCTGAGACTGAGATGAGGCGTCATGTTGAGAGACTCCATGACGACAGGTCCCAGGATCTAAAGAACCCCCTGCACCCGCAGTATGGCTTAAGGGGGGGTGTTGGATATAAGCCACACCCGGACTAATGACATAAACTGAGTACATTGCAAACTTTATGAGGGCAAGAGAAGCAGGTTGGCTTCGTAAATTGCTTGTGGGACTCCTTGATCTAAGCACATTGAGATCCCCTACCATTATGAGACATGGTAGAAAAGAATATGATCCAGTTGGAATGTATTAGTTCAAATGTTTAAACAGCGGACATACTCAACAACTTCTCTCCAGAGTTAAGGTTGAACTCTTCGAGAACCTGGTAGGTAATTTGATATTATGTTTGAAATTCAAATTTGTTTATAAGTTGTACTAATATATAAAGATGTTTAATGTGTAAACTCTTTTGTCATGTGTGTGACTCCATGACTTTATGGGCCTACCCCTCCTGTGTACATTATCGAAAGGTGACGATCTTTCTGATAATGAACACTTGTATTTGACATTGTAAAGTGACGACTCTACAATGATAAAACTATCATAATAGATATCATATGGCTTGATATCTATAAGACATGTCATGATAGTATCTCTTAGACACCTTGATGGATATCATGAGACTTGATATCTGAAGATCATTGTGACCCATAAGAGATGATCATGGTGGATGAGTATATCCGTGGATATGCCATGATCTATGGTAGACATCATGTGGCTTGATGTTAGTGCACATACCATAATGAAGATATGTATGAAGAATGTCACGTGACTTGACACTTTCAGAAGCATATCATATCTTCTGATATCACGAGTTAGGTGATATCATTTTTGGAAGTTATTCTTCCTAGTTAAAGAGGGAGTGTTGAAATGATGAAGATGTGTTATGAAGAATGTCATGTGACTTGACAACTTTGAGAAAACACATCATATTACGAGTTAGGTGATATCAACAATTTTACTTGATAGAAGTTATCTTCTCCAGTTGAAGAGGGAGTATTAAATAAAGGATATGTGTTATGGAGAATGTCATGTGATTTGACACTTTCAGATGCATACCATATCTTCTGATATCATGTGTTAGGTAATATCAGTTTTACTTAGTGGAAATTATTTTCCTTAGCCTAGAGGGTGTATTGAACATGACAACTTTGAGAAAACACATCATATTACGATTTAGGTGATATCAACAATTTTACTTGATAGAAGTTATCTTCTCCAGTTGAAGAGGGAGTATTAAATAAAGGATATGTGTTATGGAGAATGTCATGTGACTTGACACTTTCAGAAGCATATCATTTCTTCTGATATCACAAGATAGGTGATATCACTTTGGAAGTTTTTGAGGGAGTGTTGAATGATGAAGATGTGTTATGAAGAAAGTCATGTGACTTGACAACTTTGAGAAAAGCATATCACATCTTCGATATCACGTGTGAAGGTGATATCCTGACTTATTTGATTTGAAATATCTTCCCTAGCTAAGAGGGAGTGTTAATGGATAATAGCTTCAGTTAGATTGAATGACATTTCTAAAGGCAACATTCAATTAAAATCGAAATTATGAACAATCATATTAAATTCTATCATTCCTGTGATTTTCTGTATTCATGTGAAATCGGAATTTTCTTGAAAGTCATTCGCCATCATATAGAAGGTTATATACGTGTGAGTATATACTTAACAAATGAGTTGTTATCAGCCGCATCCTAAGGGACGCGTCCCATGAGTGGACGTGCCTTCACTCGTGGAGACACGTCCTCTCATGAGGCGTGCCTCTTAGGAGGGGCGGACTTCTTCCCTTATTTATGGTGGCTCCTCATTCGATATGCAAACATAGAAATCTGACAATGTTCTGCAATCAGCACATTCGCGTTTAAGAAGAAGAAATCTGAAATTGACCTGTGGACAACCTGAATCTAATCGATCCTCAACAATAAGAATTGCGAGGGTTTGAGTGTTTTATTCTGCAAAATCTTTTTAGAAAACAAACTGGTGAAGGGTTTGCCTGCAAATAGTGTTTCCTTGTTCTCATTCTGTCCTCTTTGAGAATGAGTAAACCCAGTGTGTCGGTCAACCCAGTCCGAAGGTCTAGAAGACTCAATCTGCTTGAGTCCCAAGACGACACACTTGAAACTGAACTTGTGACACCAAAGGAGGAGAAGAAAGCCCGCAAGAAAACTAAGACGGGTGGTGTCGAAAACACCTATAATTTGAGGAGCAGGGTTGTTTCCGAAGAATTGATCAAGTTTAGAAAGGGAAAATCTGTTAAGCCTGTGAGGGAAGCAAAGAAGAAAAATAAGTATCACAGGGCTTATGACTCTTACATGGGAAGGCACAACTCTCCCATTGAGGTTTCAAATAGCCCTTCGTGCAATGAAGGTGATACTGATCCAGAGTACGGCCGTTACTTGCTCATCTAGTGCCACATGAGGATTCTGATGAGGGAGGAGTAGTAGCTTCTCCAGTTTCAGCACGAACGGGGCGAGCGGGCATACTCTGATGCTGACAAATTAGAGTAGCGCCTTGGTTCCATTTTTGTTTTTGATGACACCAGTGCCATGGCTACAGACTCGTCCTTTTCAACAAGCATATAGTTTTTTGTCTTTGTTGTTGACTTGGAATCCTTTTTGGTTGGTGTGATGGAGAGGTGTTGGACTCCGTTGCTTTGATGGCAAGTTTTCCTTTTCCGATTAATATGTATGTTTTTGCCTTGGGTGCGGATGGAGAATCTTCTTTGATCAACGTGGACGAAGGATTTTGGAGCTGCTGCAACAACAATTGATGCCTTTTGGAAGGCTGGCTGGTCTTCTTTAGCAAGCCATATGGAGTTTTTGTCTTTTGCTTTCCCTTATTACGAAATGATTAAATGTAACTGCCTGGGGAATCTTTGAAATTAGGGTGAAATTAACTGTCAAATGCAAACGTAATTGTAATTTTAATTTCGGCCTGATGCTTGTCGCTCCCATATCTCTAGAAATGGGATTTTTGGGCCGATTACAGGGGTTGTTGGGTGGTTGGTTGTTCTGGGATTAATCAAACAAAGAATTGTAAAGGGTACTGATAGTTTAGTGTTAAGTCTTAGGTTTGAGTCTGCTAATATGTATATGAAGCTCTGATAGTAATACTGGCATAATAGAAAATAATAGTGCAAGATCGACACCATTTTTTCTCCTATGTACTAGTTTTATAAATTATGAATAATATAATCAAGGGTTATCTTATTTGTCTCTATTGATTTCCAATGGGTGTATGGTTTTGTTCTTGCTCATTAATTCAAAGAATTGATGTAAATGCTTGAATATAGCTATAGGTTTATATAAAATCAGGTGCTAGGATGCTAGTAAGAAGTGATGGTTGAGACACAATGTTGAAATACTGTAATGCAGTATTCTCAAAGCTTTGAATAATGTCATTTGTAAAAATTGCTATCAAATTATATAGGTGTTAGAATTGAATCCGTTTCAAGGATGAGACACTGGTCTAAATGAAGTAATCAAATTGTATTTTATTGATTAATTCAGCAAGAAACCATTCATTATATCAAATTCTATAAAATAGGTTACAATTATGTAGGGGCTTTACCATTCTTATGCCCCGAATATGAACATTTGACAAAGAAGCAACCAACTTCTTTGATATGTTCTATTAGTTGAGCCTTTATGTGAGATTTATTTGTGTATTGCAATGTTCTTGATAAAAAGAAAAAAGAATATCATATGAACATAATAAGGATTACCCTCTTGGGTTTCACAGAGCCTGAAGTGTAGAAGTAAGGGCCTTAGAACCCTTTCTTGTTTGTTGGCCAATCCCTATCCTTGCCAATCATTGGATTCTGGCAGATTCATAGGTAAGTGGTAAGATCAAGTTTGGTTCTAAAAAAACAACCAACACTGGTCCTGGGCTTTTCAGTGGTCTCAGACCATCTTTTGGCTGCTGCACATATTTCTAGATCTCATGTGAATGTCCAGGTTGGCACTTTCAGTCTGTAACGTTTGTATGTGCATCTTGTACAACCGAGATTAATTTCTGATACAAATTAGAGTGCTGTAGCAGATTTCTGAGCATCTATTTATGTTATGCAATTAGTTTGATAAAATGGAACATATATTAACTGAAAATATCGGTCAAAAATCTCAAGTAAATATCCTATCAGAGGTGGGATATGTCATGTCCCCGGAATTGTAAGCCCGAAATGAGAAATATTAAAATACAAATAAGAGAGTCAAATGAACATTGAAATTAATAATATGAGTAATTGTAATTTAAAACATTATAATTATAATCATCTTAGATAACATTATAATTATAATACAAATATTAAATATATGTAAAACTAATATAAGAATAAATATATTAAAATAAAGAAATAGATAATAATTAAAATAAGTAATATACATTAAAGAGAATAGCAGAAATAACTATTTGCATAAGCAACGATTAATATTAGCAGCAGTTAGTGATATATATTCAAGAATTAACATACAGTGACTAATACAGAAATTGGCATAAGATAAAACAGGAGGGAGCAACGATTAAAAGTTAATAATCAATCTCCAAGCCAGCAATTCTATAGAGGACAAATGCCATATAAGACAAATCCATAAAAGACAAATTCTACCTTGTCTTATTCAAGGAAAAGGACAGCAATTAGAAGGCAGCAATAAAATCGTGACATTAAAGTAATAACTAATAAAACCATAAAATAAATAACAAAGTAATAATAATTAAGGTAGCGTCCTATTGGGGAAAAGACACAACTCTTGGCAAGGTTCCTATTTATGAAGGGACGTGGCTTGTCCTCTCAAGGGGAGGGTATAAAAAGGAAGTCACGTCATTTGCAAGGGGGGAGAAGGATAGGAGATAAAAAGATAAGAACAGACTGCAGATCGTATATGTTAGAGAGGCATCAACAATACATTAACGGTAAGGTAAATATAATAATATAAAGACATAATTTTATATATATAAATCTATAAATATATTATAAAATCAAATATATATATATGTGTATGGGTAAGTAGATATGTAAATCACTTGTTAATATACAATAATGATACTTGGAAACAATTATTGAGCCTTATAAGTGATTACAATCTTAATATAAAAATGAATAGATTAATATTTATTTATATATGTTTTATTCCTATGATCAATCAAATGTAAGATTGAAGGAAGGCGATTAAGGAATAAAGAGTCATGGGAAGATACAACAACTCAGGTGATGTACTCACTTAGCAATAATATTTAACATATTTTGAATATAAGAAACAAATATTGCTTATCTGATTTTTGGTGTAATGCTTTCTTTAGTATTAACATGATGATAATGATGTTGATATTGACTTAATAATCAGTAATAAATGCAAATGTATTTGATTGCTAAAAGATTGTCTTCTCCATGCTTGTAAACCTACTAGGGAGGAAGGGCCTGAGAAAGTGGTGCCTAAAAACCCCCACTTAAAGTTCCGTCCCCAGGACCCGAGGCAGGGAGGTGCCATGGAGGGGTGGCAAGTCCACCTAAGGTTCCGCTAATCCCAAGGCAAGGGTGGGCCATGGAGGGGTGAGGGGCCCCACCTAAGATTCCGCTGCGGCCATGGAGGGGTGGTAGGCCTAGGCCACTATAAGCTTTGCTGGCTTCCCCCAGTAGGTCATGTGTCTTCCAAGGAGATGTCATGGTTGGAGAATGCAGTTACAAGTCCCCTAGAGTGGGAGGTTGTAGGCTACAACCCATTGAACTTAGCCAAGGACTTCAGGCGGAGCTATCCACATGGATAGAGAATGCAGTTACAAGTCGCTAAGAAGGGAGGGTTGTAGGTTACACCTTTGTACTAGGGATTATGGCTTCGGGCGGATCCATCCATGCCAACTCTCATGTGTTTTCATGATTGCATTTATGAATATTTTTATATTTGGATATCTAGATATTAATGCTAACAGACATGTGTATATGTGGAAATATTGTTCAAATGGTGAATGCAGGTTTCAGCCAGGGATATATCATTGAAAATTGACAAGGTGAAAAACCTAACCCTAATCAATAAGAAGATTCTAGGGCAAGGTCGGATAAGGGACATTACAGGATATTACATTGTCACCATTTCTTGCCAATATGGTGATCTCACTAAGTTGAAAAGAAACCTATTGGTGTAAATGCAATGCGTAATGTGCTTATTTGCTATGTCCCTTGCCTCATTTTGAAATGCCCTATGTAATGGGCCTCTTTTGCAAGAAACAAAAGGGGTTTTGTCTTCTTGAAAAGATGGTGTCACAATGAATGCAAGTGGGGCAGCAAATATTGGCAAGGTAAAAGATGGCCCTATAATGGCTTGCATGATTTGTTCTTGGATAAAGGACAGGCTTTATATTTTGCTCTCTTGGTGACAATATTTGCTTTTTCTTGCTCTTTTATATATGAGAGAATTTGTGCCTTGGGCAACCCCTTTTTGTTTGGCTTTGGACGAATTCCAATAACTTGGCTGGCTATAGCACAAAATTGAGTGGTTGCCCAACTATATGAGCTTTTATACTCATTATTGCAGTGACTGCACCACCAAAGAAAACTCCCACCTTTTGGGAGCTGCTCAATTGTTGTTTCGTAGCTCCAAAGGTGTGATGCTTGTCCTAATTGGGAAGACCTTTTGCCCATGGGCTTACCGATCTTGGACTAGCAGGAACCACTATGAACTATATGGATACCTGTGTACCTACCGGTACTAAAAATAAACAAATATGAGGAAAAATAAAAAAATAAAAAAAATTACAACCCTAGGCTACATTAACATAGAAATATAAAAAATAATGGAAGAAAGCTAAAATATGTAAGAAAATGAATAATCTCCTTGGGCAAGCTATTTGTTCTCCACAGCACTTTGGAAACACATGTTCATGCCTTCGTTATCCTTCACCACTGAAAAAACAACAAGCTTGAGCAATGGAAAACAAGAACTTTTGGAAAAATGGAATGATAGATGTTTTTGTATTTTGTGGTTATATTTTCAGGTTATGGGTAGCTTTTTAAGGTTTTAGTTTTCATTTTAGGGCTGTATTCATTTGGAAACATGTGTTTGTGTGTTTTCAAAAAAACCATTTAAGAAGTAAGTTTTTTATGCTGTCTGGCCTGAAGGGCCATCTAGGTCTTTCTAGGGCATGGATCGGATGGCAGAGGTAGGGTGCATCTAAGATGCACCTGGGGCACACCTAGGCCATCCAAGCCATGCCTTGGATGTACCCATCCTTGGGTTGAGAGCCAAACCCATTTGGGCCAAGTATGGAGGCCAGGATGGATGGACCTGTTAACACAGGGTTTTACTTTTGGAAAAACATGATGCTATCATAGGTTTTATCACTAAGCATATCACGTTCTTCATTCTACCATATCAATTATTTTAAAACCAAATATGTCACCATAAGTGGTCTGTCCTTTGGAAATGATTCCAATATACGCATCGGCTCTTCTGATAATTCTACAAGTGATATATTATTTCCAAATGCTCACAGAGAAAGTTTAGAAGTAATTTTGCTTTTTACCACAAAAATATTGCAGTTATAGGTTTCATTGTGAAAGTACAAGGTTTAGATTGTTTATGTTTACCTGCATTGAAGTACTAATAAGTCTGGTTTCACTCTCTTATATGGCTAATTTTTTTTAATCTTTAATGACTGTCGTGAGTTAGTGTAAGCCATCCTTGTACGACATCTGTTTATGAGGACTAATGGATAAATCTGACTCTGCTATTTGTTTTTTGACAGTTATGACTTTTCATGTTATAACCTGTGAAAGTTTTCTTATATTTCTCCTTATGATTGCATGTGACAGAGGGTAAACTACACATGGTTGGAATTTCTTTGCTTCGCTTTTGCCATTCTCCATTATGGTACTTAACAAGCATTATGTATTTTTATTCAATTGTCTTGATGCCTTCTCATTGGCAGATCTGTCACATCTATTTATCAAATCATTAATATTAATAGAAGACAAACAGAACAGTAGGCTCACCATTGTCAGAATTACTTATCAACTTATAATCTTAATGGAAAACAACATATGAAGAAATATACGGACAAGAGGTTCCATCTTAGCATTTACTGAAAAGGAAATCTTGTTAGTAGGTTATAGTTAAATAGTCTATAATTTTTATTGAAAACAGCATGTGCCGAACTATAACATTGATTCCCTTTTAGCATCTATCTGGATGAGACTAGATATTCGGTCATTGCATTGCAAATATTCAATGTATGTTAAAATGAGTAGCATAAATTCCTTTTTCTTTTTGTATTCTAAATACCAACAACACACAATAAGTGATGTTTCAAATGGTTTTTACTCACCCTTAATATCATAGTTACCGAGAAACTGTCTCCAGTCTTGGATGCATGTCCTTATCTTTGAGACGTGTTGAGGGACATCTCTAGACGTTAGGAGACTTCAACTGATGTCTCCATACATCTCCTAGAAATGTGCCTAAGAAGTTTGGAAACTTTCCATATATTTTTGTTGAATTTTTTTATAAATTACTTGGGTTTTCTGCTATTTTGCTAGTAAGTGGTTGAAGAGAGTTAAAAGAACAAAGAAATGTAGAAAGACATGTATTTTTCTGATTTGTAGATGAAAATTGACAAGTTATCTTATGGAGAATTTTTAATTAAGATGTTTTTGTTCAAAAGCTTTATCAATGGATTGGAAAGGGAAAGTGAGGCACACCATGTTATTAGTTTGTGCTAATTAACTATACCATTGCCTGAACTGCATTTACAGTCACAACTTATGAAAGTACATAAATTCTCTACAGTCAGCTTTACAAAAATATTTTAAAGATTCTATTTCGGTGTAAATTATTTTGGAGACTTTTAGATATATAATTACTAATTGTATGGAATAGAGCTATCTCTATAGGATCCATATGGAGGCTAAAGCTCTTGAATCAACTTGTTTTTATGTGTCTTGGCCGTTTAGATAGTGGACTTCAATATTGGCATATATTCTTAAATATTTTTCTAAATTAATCTTATTAATTTTTCTCTTTGTAAATGTGGGGATTTAGTTTGAACCCTCGGCCTAAAAACACGAAGAATGTTAAGATAACATTGAGGGTCTTGTATTCTTGATGCACCCCTTACGTTCTTTATGTTTTTAGGCTGAGGATCTTAGATATACTTGACTGCATGCTTGCATTGACAATCAAAGGGCGTCGACAATTAGCCAAATTGACCACCTACGTGTATGACATTATGAAGATGAAGAATAGACTTGATATATACAAAAATCTGTTTCAAATAGTTTTCAGATAAACAAACTAATCCAAACAGGTAGGTGTAAGAAGGCCAACCCCAACAACAACATTTTTCGAGGGTCCTCTAATATCCATCATAGATACAACTCCAAAATCCATTGTTAAGCCCCTTGCCTCTAGTCACCAATGATTGTATAACATGACCACATCCTTTGCCACCACCACTACAACCACATCCTCTACCATCAACACACAACCATGTCCTTTGTCACCACCACACAATTGTGTCCTTTACCACCACCATGCAACCACATCCTTTGATATTGCCATGGTAGTCTTGCATATATGTTCTATGAACCTTGCCATACATCGCCAAGTAATTCATTAATCTAAGAGGAATTTTCTCCCTTAACATTGCCAAAGGTGTTCTTCCTCTTAGTCCATTTATTAATAAGGTCATTCTTGACATCCAAAATGTGAAATATCTTTGTTAGCAAGGTTTCAACCAACCCCAACTTTGGTAGTTCCACCATGGATTTCCTTGTCCCATTCATTAGCACTTGGACACTTGTTGGGTCTATAAGGATTTTTTGAGGTAGACAATGTACTATAGACACTTTTAGCATGGCAATATAGTCCAAGTTGGATGGATATTCCCCATAGGAAGTTGCTTGAAGATAGCTTAGTGAAAATAGTTGAATAGTTTGTGTCATGTGGTTCCCATTTGTATTCATATTCTAACTTATTATATATATACATTTCTCATCAATATATCTTATAATCACTCTACTTAGTAGTTTTTTAAATAAAGCTTTCACATCACTTAACCTTGATAAGATAACAATCAAAGTAGTTTGTGTTGGTGTTTCAATTAGCACCTCTAGAGTGCTTATTGGAAAACGATAGCTATTGCAAGTGTGTAGTCACTGCTCTTGAAATTAGGAGGGGAAGATCCCTCTTGGTGCTGATTATTTGCAATAAAAGTACTATAAACTAATGTTCCTATCTTTTTACTCAACGATAGGACATACGGGTGCATAAACACAATGCATTGCAACTAAGGGTTTTATTTGGTTTTTGCAGATCTTAACTACAACTAAGCTAACTTTTAATCTATCCTATCTCCTCAAAATAAATAGAGCATGAGGGCATAGGAGCGAGAATGGATGGTTCGATCACTTGGACGAATGTTTCTCCCAGAATGCATCTAAAGGCTCTGAAATCCCAGATTTACATCGAAAGAGAATCCACACAAGTAATCTTCAGATGGTAGGCTAGATTTTAGGATTGCTAAGGAGGTACCAAGACCTTTCCAAGTTGTAGGCTGAAAGATAGTCTATTAGAAACAAGAAAGGACGATAATCTAACTAAATTCCCAAGGAGAGACAATGCTCTTTCTGAGGTGTAGATCGAAAGACAGATTATTAGAACAACATTCAATGATAAATTTTGAGACTTTTGGATCAAAGGCAAGGTAGCTCTCCTGATTTATTATCTCAATCTTCGATCAAAAGCTTACACTTTGGGATAACGTGTGTCAAAGAGACAATCACACATGATGCGATCAAACCAAGAATACATGAACAATGATTGGATACACCTATCTGAATAAGAACACAAGTTGTACTTAGTGTTTCCCTATCACAAATACGATCCAAGAACAAATACTAAGCGAACAATATGATGGCTTTTCAGCTCAACGTTTTGATGTCATGAAGTAAAGTTACAAAACTATGAGCACAGGCTCTTATTTATAGAAACTCAAAGGAGTAGGCAACCCTAAAATCTCCTTGAGTTAACAATCAGTTCATGCCAATCTGCAAGATTTATTCCTATGTCTAAATGTAGGTGACCTAACAATTAATTGAAAATCTACTTTAGTTAACTGAAACTAAACCAAAAGTGAACTTCGATGTACAAAGTGCCTCCAAAATAGAGATCCACAATTAGTGGAGATCTAGAAATAGACATCCATAATTAGTGGGATCTGACATGCATGAGCAATGGGACGGTGAGTTAACTTGGAAAGGGGCATCAAGTTAACTCCCATTTGTCATTAATGCTACTTTGGAGGGTAAGACGTCCCAACTGGATGTTTCACACCACATCACCACTAGTCAACAGGTTCTCTAACCAGTCGTTGACTTCTTCTGCCTTTGGACAATAAATGCTCCGTAGGATGATGACATGTTGCTTCAACATTTCTTCACCATCCGTGATCTTTTGTTGATACTCAATGGTCTTGGCATCTGCATCATCTAGCTTGGCCGTCATAGTTGCAACCTTACTCAACTCGTGACCAATAGGATCACTATAGAGACTGTTGTGGATGAGGTCTTGGAATTGCTTTTGCACTTCAGTTAGCTCAATGTAGGCACATCCTTCATGTTGGTAATGGCAAGGGATGGATGTTACCAATGTTCTTACGAACTTGATAACACCTGCTACAATTTGTTGGTACTGAACCAGTTCCATAGAGTTGGTATCATAGGCTTTCACCTTGTATGCCGTCTGTTCTTTCCAAGCGAAAAGATGTCGCTTGTTCTCTACTGTGGTAACTGAATTGTATGCCATTATTAAGTCAGAGAAAGTGATCTCTTCTCCAGGCCTCTTCTCTACTGCCTCTAGCTCAGATTGATGAATCTCCGTGTGGAGGTCATGGGCTCTGCATCTTAACTGATACAGTTCTGCAAGTATACACCTTCCTCTAATGCAAAATTCTTACACTTGATTTTTCAAGTGTTTTCCATATAAGATCAACTGGTGATGATTTTGCTCCATGGGGAGGTCTAGCATCTCTCGAGGTAAGGTAGAGATCTTTGGTGTGCCATGTATCAAGCTAGATATGTACAACCTCAGCTGTTGGTTTTTGGCCTTTAAAAGCTTTATTTCTTCCATCCTTTGCCATTCTTTCCTGGATGCTTACTAATGCAACTCCAAGAAGGTCTGCTTCCACTTGACGAGTAGTCTTACTGAGGTTGACCTTCAACAAGGTGAAGTCATCAACCTCTACCTCATATGCATTCTTGTCCTCAAGTGGCACAACTGTCTCTATGACAATTTCATTGTCTGCATTCTTTCCTACGTGGACCTGCTTCTTCAACTTCTTTACTGGCATGTCTTAAGGGACATGGTCAAACTCTGTGAAGTCCAACTGGTAGGATGGTCTATTTCTTTTCCTTCCTAGGAGATTCTCAATCGATGAGGTATCTTGACTAGCCCTGCTAGAAGGATATATGATAGTACCTTGAATGCTTGACGAATGGGATTGCGTTGCAGTGTCATGTGGTGATGAATCCATGTCAATTGGGATTGGTGATTGCTGTGATGGTGGCGAAGTGGAAGGTTCTGCTTCCACCTCTGGTATTGCATCGACTGCGATTGCTTCTATGATGGGCTCTGTCTCAGCTGTGATGGCCTCAACTACTGGCTCAATTGCAGTTGTTTCCATGATTGTGTCAGGTAAGTTTGTGGCTATCTCCACATGTACCTCTTGTTGATTTGTATAAGCAATTTGTATTCTTCCCCTTGTATGCCCTATCATCTGAGCTCCTCTAGGAGGGTTGCTCCATTGCTTCTGTCTGGGCTTCTTCCTTGACGTGGAAGGTAGTGAAGAATGAGTTGATGGCGACTCTGTGCGGGGAATTCCTACCTTGTCCTCTTGCTGTCCAAGTAGAGTTGTTTGTTTCTAACAACCCTACTTGTCCTTTCCTCTATCGACGTACTTTCTTTAGCATACCAATCCACTTTTCCAAGTGGTTTTGAGTTGACCTGATCCACAAAGAATGTAGGGAGAATAACTTCCCCATCATCATTGGATAGGCCTTCCACATCCTCTGGCATGAAGTCAACAATCTGTGGAAGTCTAAACCGATTGTAATTGCGTCTTCATACATCGAACTCATCTTCACAGTTGACCTAGTAGTCCTCCATAGACGACTCGTGTGAAGAGTGTTGCTCAAGTGTGCTACATAGTGACCTCGAGGATCATACGACCGTCTCTCAATGAGGTACTTAAGATTAAGAAAATGAAAGTCTGCAATAGTCTTGCGCTTGAGACACAGATGAGAATGAACCTCAGACAATTGTCGCAAGAATTCCATGAAGACCACCCTATTTGAAGGATAGTGGGGTAACATGGCAGAATGATCATTGTATCCATATACACGTATGTAGGTGAACGTGGGGAACTGGATGAACCAATCCGCCCAATCCACCATTGCCTCCTTGGTTGTTGGTGATATGCGTATGTGCATCTCATGGTCAAGATCTCTTACGGTGTGCATTATGAAGAGATCATTCTTCTGCTTGAAATGTCAATATGCTTGAGTGAACTCAAGTCGCGGGAAATGCTTGTGGACTTTTTGCACACCTAAGGTTCTAACTGTGTTTAATCCTTTGAATTGGCCTTTGAAGGCAATCAAGTATACAATATATGAGCACATGTGAAACCTGTGAGCCTCTAAGAACCCGATCATTTGCTTGTGGAGCGTATCACTGATGAGGGTGGGCCAGTCATAGTGCTCCATGTTGCTTGCAATTTTGGCAATGATAGAGAACATCCACGATTGAAATTAGTTTCCCTCCTCCTGTCCAGTGATACGGTTGAGTAAAGTGATCATCACTGCATACTCATCTCAGAACTCTCCACGTCCCACATTCTTGGGCAATTTGGCCTTTTTTGTTTTAAGCCACTTTTTGGCCATTCTCATTTGACACTTGTCCTTTGATGTATCAAATGCCTTCTCGCATTCTGTCACAAATATGACCACATTTGTCGCACATGGTGGAATGGCAAAACACCTTTCAATATCCCTTGGCTTGAGGTTGCATATCAATCAATCATCCAATGATCAAATCTCTTGTGTGGTAGGGTTATAATGCTTAATGCAAGCAATTACAAACTCCACGCTCTGTAATGTGATGCAGCCTCAAGCAATTCAGATTTCTTGATGTTCTGTAATGTTCACTGGTCGATGCCTTTCAACCTTTGTGAGTCGACCTCTCAATGTATCTGATGCAAGTCAGTGTCTATCGTTTTAAGGAAATCATGAACCGAGACTTTTTTGGTCTTGTACTACACTTGGGAGAACTACATTCTAAAAAACTTAAAGATTGACTGTGCACTTGATATTGTTCAGGTACTTTTATGAAAACCCCTAAAAACAACGCATGTCGAGAAGTATTTTTTCGGAAAAAATTTGACACATGTATTGTTCGTGCTTCAATGCTGAACAAACCTAGTTCTTTTGATTTTCAAATTTGTGACTTTTTTGGAAAATCTCTAAAAATAGGGGCAGCAAGTTTGTTTTTTGTGGAAAAATTCAAGAAGTAGGTTTTGCTAAAAAACTGTGCTGATCATACCCAGTTGGTCAGATTTGTGATTATCTACTGTGTTTTGGGACATGCAAAAAGCCCTAAGACAAGAAAAGAGGAAAAAGACAAGGACAAGAAGAAGATTGGAAGTTATCAACTGTCTTTCTAAAAAAATAATGCCTTTTGGGGCAACCTCTGATGAGTTGCCCTTCTATGCAACTGATCTTCAAAAATATGAAAATGGTGAAAAGCCTTTTGTCAGAGCTTGAAAAGACATCTTGGAGAAAAAAATGTTGTTTTTGTCTTCAACCTCCAAAGAAAGAATAATGAATTGTGACGCCTAGGCTTGATATATAATGATTTGGAGTTGAATGCATTAAGCTCGGGTGCCGACTCATGATGGAGTCTTTTTGCCTAATCTGGAGTTCTCGGGAGTGATTTCCATCAATTTGGAGCCATTTTAGACATGAAAAGGTTGTCTAAATAGACAACTTCAGTCAATTGAGACTCTCTTTAACTTTAGGAGTCCCTTTGAAGGGTTGAAGATGTTTTTACTCTTTTTCCATGGTGACGTGCCTCCATTTGTTCCCCGTTTCTGGTTGCTCAGTTGATCTTGAGGTGTTGATGATAGATCCATTGCTGAGATTGAACAACTCTGATTTAGTGTGCCTAGGAGCTGCAAAGTTCAAAACCTGAATCTAATACCTCAAATTCAAGGGCGCCTTTTCCCAGTAGGGGTGCTTTTAGCTCCAGACTTAGTCAATTTCTTGAGTGTTCTTCAATTCCTCCATTTTGACCCTCCACGCTCCAATCTGAGATCATCGTTGACTGATGAGTCTGATGATCTGTTGGAACGTGGGGTGGAATGCCAGCTTAGCCTCAAAAAGGATGATTGACTTCATAAATCTTGAAAGTTGATTTGGATGCCTTAAAAGCTTTGGGCGCCCTTGGCCTGCAGGGGTGCCTTTGGCTTTTTGACTTGTTTTTTCAACTTGCAAACTTTCACAAATTGCCCCAACTGGGTCTTTTTTGTCAGGTGTTTGACTTGTTTGTTGTCTTTGTTGACGGTGTTGTTGTTGAGATTGATCAAAACAGAGGAGATCATCTTGAAGGTCATTGAGCTTACAGACTGCATCTGATTGCCCAAAAAGCAGTGTGCCTATTCTCAACAAGGGCGCTTTTCCTCAACACTTAGCCAATTTCTCCATTATTCTTCATTCTGCCTCCACCTTTGGTGTTTTCTGCTTGATCTCTACCTATGAGTGCTTGACAGGTCCTGTGAATGTGCAGTTGGATTAATGGCGAAGGTGATAGAGAGCTGAACATGTTCCTTGTAGAAAGTAGTTGAAAATCTCATCAAGTGCCTCAAATTCAAGGGTATTCAGCCTCCACCTTTGGTGTTTTCTGCTTGATCTCTGCCTATGAGTGCTTGACAAGTCTTGTGAATGTGCAGTTGGATTAATGGCGAAGCTGATAAAGAGCTGAACATGTTCCTTGTAGAAAGTAGTTGAAAATCTCATCAAGTGCCTCAAATTCAATGGCGCCCCTAGCCAATAGGGGCCTGGCCAGGGACGCTTTTGCCTTGATATGCATTGATTTTCCTTCCATTTTGCATGCTTGAATGATTAACTGCTGTTGTCATTTGATGTGTCTCACAGGCTGGCAAACAGGTTCATTGCAGAGCTAGGTTGATGCCGGGAAGATTATCTGAAGACAAGTTCATTCAAAAGTGACATCCAAACCATCTAGTTCAAGGGTGCCCTTGGTCAACATGGATGCTTTTTCCCATGTTTGACTGCATAGCCTCCTTAGTAGCAAGGCGTGCCTTTTCCAAAGAGTCAATTTTTGACATTTTTCAATTTTGAAAATCCCCTCCGTTAGATAGCATCTTTTTTAGCATTTTCGCCATGGATTCTTGGTTGAAGCTTAGATTTCACCACCTGGTATTGGCTATTTTTCCATTAATGGCTACGAAGGTCTTAGCTTTCTTCCTGAAAAATGAAAGTAGACCCACTAGAGTAAGGCAATATTTTTGGTGATTTTGACTTGACCAGTGTGATCATGGAGTCAAATTAGCCTATCAAAATCATTTTCAATCATTTCTGGAAAGGTCCTATTTTTAGGGTTTTCCTAAAAACAAGGGTTTGAAACCCTAATTTCCAAATTTTTAGAATTTTGCAAGTATCTTCCTTGACATAAACCCACAAAAACCCCACGTTTGGTTTGACCTAAAACATACTTTTGATAACAATTTTGCATGATTTGGATTATTTTAAGCAAAATGCCTTATTGAAGCAAAAATTTATTATGGGTACAACAATTTGTTATCATAATTAGGTTAGATGCTCACTTAATTTCCTATGTGTTATCATTGTGATATCATAAAGAAGAATAATAGGACAAAAGGATACTCTAGAGAAATCATTAAAGACATAAATTTTAGATAGTCATAGTTATTGTGGCTACTATAAATCTTATAGGATGGACATGTTCGTAGATAGTCTTATTATGGTTACCATAATCAATAATAATAACAATAATAGGTTGTGTAGGATTTCATTAGGTACTAAATTATGAAGGTTTACACCTTGTTGTTAGGCATCAATTAAAATTCAACCATGAAAACTAAGAGGACTATCTCATCAAGGGTTAGAGTGTCATAAATACTAGTATCAAGACTAAGATCATTTCATGTAGAATTATACAGTTTCTCAAGAATAGTAATCACCAATTGGCTAGTCTTGTATCACCTAAGAGGATTTCCATGATAATTTAATGCCACTTAAAAAATTCATACCACATGCATATAGAGGAGATAGTCCCAAATACATCTAGTATCACTAAGATAACCTTGTCATTAAGTTAAAATATTGTCATGAAGAATACATGTGATTGTCCTTGTTTGATGTTATTGAGTGTGAATTTAAAAACTAACTTAAAAAAAGTCAATGATAAGGTCCCCATCTTAGTAATGAAGTATGTTAAAACATAGTAATATTGATGATTTTTTATGTATAGGTTAGAGTATAGACTTGTAGCTCATTTTCTCATTGATTGATATCAAACCACCCTAAAGAATATCACAATAAAGGAAGGAAGTTGGGTTGTTAGTAAATATCATAGTACTATTATGGATAGTCATATCCTTCTAAGGAAGTCCCTATGTCACATGGTATCATTAAAATTTATAAGGAAATCATGATAAAGTTTTGAAGACTTATAAATGAGGAGGAGAATGGCTTGAATATTGACAATCATAGTATTAGAAAGACAATTAAGGGACTCCATTCAATAACTCTTAATGCATTAGCCTTATGTAAACTACACAATACATTATCCCAAGGATATTGTATATCCATAATCATAATAGACGTATAATTACTCATACGATCACAACAATCATGACTATCCTTAATATTAGAAACATTATTATTGTATGTTGTGTTGAATGGGTCTTCTCTAGTCAAAAGCATCATGCTAACCAATAATATTCAAGAAATACACAAATCATTATGGAACTATTATAATGCCTTACCTTATTAAGGGAAAATTTCCATCATTAATACCAATGCTAATCATGGCACTTGGGACCTTGCTACCCTCAAGCTCTAACATGGACCTCTAGACATATTGATAATCATCATTACCTCAATTACTACCATAAATGGGAGAAGTATTATCACGATGAATTCCATGCACCTAGTCATCCATAGGCCAATAATATCTCCATTAATAATCCCATACCATTGAAGCATTGTCACCAAGTTCTCAATATTCTATTCATAAAGATTACCATAAAAATGTCATTATATATTTAAATACAAAATATTGTCAAAAATATAAAGTAGGTTGTCAAGGAAGGTAATATTCTTTTTAGCATAACACTTATGCATACTTTTTACTTCACTTCATTGTGTAATCATAAGCAATTTTCTTGAAAGGATTATTACACCGTGGTCATAAGAATAATCACACCAATCTTGTGATAGTTAAAAATACCTATATACCCTAATATTTTTCATCAATCCATAGGCACTATCATGTCCCATTTTGACAATTAATTTAGGGTAATAATCATGTCTTAACTACCAAAGGATTATTAATACAACTATTATAGTCAAAGTGCCATGAAAGTAATGGTCATTAGAGGAATTTGATAATCAAGGAGGGTTGTCATATATTTATACCCCTATTTCCTATAGAAGGAGATAATCTTCAACATTCAAAGAGACTTCAAAAACCACACTTGATTCAAGGTTAATCACATTTATAATAAAAATCCTACCTAAACCATTATGATGATAATGGATTGTCCAAATACTATCAAATAGAAGCAAGGAGTTGCCACTAAAGTAGAAGAGTTATTATATCAATTTTGCTATGACCATTGTTCAAAGATTTTCCACTCATTATATCCTATCATAATAGGTAGAGGGGTGATGTTCCAAATAACTAGGAAGATAGTCATACACCATTTAGACACTATTATTTACGATTAGATGCTCATAGTTAGTGAGTCAATTAATTACATACCCATGTCGTATGCATTTTATTGTCCCTTAAATTGATGTGTGATGTCCCATTCGGATAATTAATACAAACAAAAGAACTATACAAGTTGAAGATGGTATGTAAATTACTCTCAAAGTTGCAACTACCTCTACAAAATTCCTCTACCCTTTATACTTTGATAGATGTCCATACCTTGTTCCAAAGCTCCCTTTTTCACTCAAGTTGTGAGGTTATTGGCAAAGATTGTGGAGTTTAGCTTTACACCTACCAATCACATTTGGTTGAAAGTTTATAAATCCTTTTTAACAATCACATTTTGTACATATGCGGAAATCATGATATTCAATTAAACAAATTTTATTTGAGGCACCCTGTTAAATAGTTCACATGCCTTGTCTATGCTTCCATATTTTGTAAACATATCTACTAGAGCATTTTCAATTGTGATATCTAAAAAAATCTCCCTTCCATTATACTTTGATAGACGTCCAAAGCTCCAATTTTGGCACAAGACGGAAGTGCTAGAAAATGAATACTAATCAGGTTTGTTGCATATGGAGAGCTTACAAGTAGGATAAATAGTTTAAAGAATTAAACTGATTCACGACCAATGGAAGAAGGAATGGAAAGTGTGACATGTTAGGAGGTCCCTACACTAGCCACCTAAGTGGTCAATGCTTAGAGTGTGTTGGTTAAGCCCAACCCCTCACAATATTATGGGATAACAACCAAATGGATGTTGTCTACACTATTAGTGATTTAGGAACAAATACTTTAATTTTTAAACGTAGGGTTTACCAAGTTTTGATTTTAATATATTACAATCATGTATAATAATAAAAGAATGTTCTCCACATTCTATTATAGTTGACTGAATGAATGCTCTTTGTATTTTTTATAGTTGTTAGAATGAATGTTCTTTATAATATTAATATATAATTAAATGAATATTTTATAGGTTTTAAATCCGTCTATTTAATTTAATTTATTTATTTTAGGGTTATTTATAATATTTTATCTAGGTATGTGAGAATCGTATCATAGAAATAAAAACTATTTTCAAAGTTTAATTTGATAAGATGGATTTTTTTTGTTATTTACATTATACAAATCCACATCTACTTTTTTGGAAATTGTAAAAACATATAGAGCTTCTAATTTCTATTTGAAATATTGTTTAAAGAAAAATAAGAGTTCAACTAATCATGTCGTTATTTTATTTTTTATTTAAAATTTCTATTAAAATCTTCATCTCTCCATATTGTAATAGAATGATTAAGTTTTGAATTATTTCACTACCAATGTGATTGTCACTAGTCAATAGAAACACAAAACATAAAAACAAGATCTAACTAATTAGGAGAAATTATGAGTTAGTACAAGTATTTGTAGGCGATTCTTAATGAATACTATTGGCACTAGAAATCTAGTCTCACATTCTCCATGAACTTGTAGTTAAAGTAGTGTCATTGTAAAGGAATTTAAACTTTTGCACATAGTATATCAAGTGATAGCTTCCATCATAAGTGACAACTATAAAATAACTTGCATTAGGGGTTAACTAACTGAGTTTGAGCATTTGGATAGAGCACCTATAAAACCCCACATTTTAATACTAAATGTATGCTCTACTATTAATACCAAGTGATTTTCTTAGTGTTAATTGAATATATACAAGACTATAATTGCTTATAGAGAGTAATATGAATGAATCTAATTCCTTTTATTTATGCACATATTTTCTTTGATCTTTCATGTCTAATTATTTGTTAAGATAGTTAAATGCATGAGTTTCTAGCAATGGTGTCGAGCCATTTTCACACTTAAGGTGAGATTTGTGATTGTAAGACAAGACAGGAAAACTTAAACAATGAGTCAATCGTGTTGTACGAAAGCTATATTTAAACAAATGGTAACACTTTAGTTGCATTGTCAGGAACCTCTATGAGGTTATATGTTGGAAAGGAAGATTCCTTGGAAAATAAGATGTGATGAGTTCTACAAAGCATTCTCACACCACGTCAAGAGTTTATTGAAGAATAAGTATTTTTTAGTGCAAAGATCTATCAATAGTGAAAGGACCTATTTGGTAGTGATCTATATGAAGAAATATAGGTTGAGTTACTTGATAACCTATTCAATTTGTTGTCTTGATGACTTCACCAATATTGAAGTATTCACCAACAATGTGTTAATTGGATGTTTGAGTTATTGCTTAGCTAAATAATTTTTAATTTGGTATGGATGTGCATAATTGAAATATTTTTCAATACACCATTGGTTCCCACCTTTTTCAATTTATTGTATCAACCTAAACATCAATTATGGAAAAGTTTAATGTAAGTTTCTCACTCCTTTACATCACAATTTTTTTAAAGAGATTTTACTTTAGGTGAATTTTTTGCATTGGAGAAGCATGTTGAAGCTCTCCCAATGGATTAATCTCCCTCAAACACTAAAGGGAATATAGTTGAAGGTGCACCTAGTTCATTAAATAACTCAAAAAATGAATATTGAGACCAACAACAAAACTAACAAGGATGAAGAGTTTTGGGATATTTTTATAAAGAAATGAGAGAATATATTAGTCAAAGTGATCATAGAGGAACCCAAAAACATATTTTATGCACAAATGAGGTGACATAATTATGAAAATATTGATAATGAAGATCATTTAGACGTGTCTTTTGAAGATGAATGGATCAAGTGCACCTATGTGAAGATTAACACTTTGTTGAATGGAATATATGTTTATCAATCAAAAGTTATTGCTACTAAGATCAAATGTACACACTCTGATGGTAATGAACCAAATTGTTTCTTGTCATGATTGTCTTGTGTGGATTCCATCCAAATAAGAGAATTTCTAAGTGATTGTGAAGAAACACACAAATTTCTAGCATGTATGCTTCACCAATAGACCTATCAAGGCATTGAAAAGGAGTTATTTGAAATTCCCTATGGTAATATTTCTTGTAATGATATTCTTGGTAAAATTATTTTTAGTTTTTAAAATTTCTCTCAATATACTACTTTGTGAGTAGATAAATTAATCATTTGGGCATGTATAGTTGTGCAAACCAGCATAATGCTAAATCCCATTATCATCTATGAGCACATACTACTATAAAGCCCTACATTAGAGGTAAATATGCTTTGAGGCACTAAAAGGTGTTTGAGATCACCTAAAGAGTGAAATATTGTTAGAGAAAAAAGATCTAGGAAACTAATCATTAAATATATAAGCATGAAATAATGAGTAGTAAATGATAAAAGTATACACATAATACATTATTTACATGGGGAAAACCATTACTGGTATTAAAAACCCACAAAAATATCATTCAATTTAAAGAGGAAGCTTACAAAATTAATGTATATACAAATGTATATGGTGCATATTCATAATATATGAACTGCTTTATAATTGCCTATATTTAAAGTCATCTAAGGGGTTGATGAATAATTGCCTATATTTAAAGTCATCCAAGATAAATAATTTCCTATATGATTTTTTTAATATCTACCTTTTGGTTATATATTTAATTACCTTTTGATAATATATTTAATTAATAATTTGTGTATATAGATTTTTAATAAATTATCCTTATTATTTTATAAGGATAAAACCTTATAAGTTAAAATTTTATAGTTATTATGGAGTGTGATGCTTCAAGAAATGGTATAGGACTAGCTCTCATACAAGAAGGTAGGCCCAATAATTTAAAAATTCATCATTTAAAGATTGGTAAGAATAAACTCAAACTTGAAGCTATGATGGGTGGTGTAGGATTATGGGCAGTGGTTGCAAAGTGGGAATGGCCAATGGAGAAGCTTTGCCAAAGGGTCGAAATCATGGAGAAGTGTTTGGAGGGGGATAGTGCTAGTGCAGGTTTGGTAGGGCGAAAAAATCAATGCTTTTCGGATTATTACCATGGTACTGGAGCCAATGCCATCTCATTGGGCAAAATAACTTTTGAGCGTAAGAACTAGCATATGTCTCAATCTAGATCTTGGATAGAGACCTCCAAAAAGCCCTAGTTTAACTCTAATAATCGGGGTCATGCTTGGGGAGCAAATATTACGGGAAGATATTGGAATCACCCTAAAGTAGATCGCAAGAAAGCACATTTTTCACCCTAGAATTGGAATGACCGGAGGCCTCCCCCTAGGAAACTAATGAATTATTTTAGGCCTCCACTCAAGGAGTGTACAAAGGGGGCTAATATGGGCAGTTGAGGAAAAACAATGGCAAGATGGTAGTGGCTCAACCTAACCACTAGAAGGGGAAACCTTCGAAATGGAACTTAGGGAAGCACCTAGGGGACAATGGCTTGGTCAGGAAAATTTCTCTTTTCTTCTGAAGTGAATGCAAACAACTTGAACATAGATCAAAATTCAAGGAATGAAGATTGTGTGGAGTGGAATTAAGAAGGTGTGCAGGAGAAATCTAATGCGAGGATAGATCCCTATTGTTTTTGGCAAAAGGATTGTTATCAATGAGCCTAGAAGAAATGGTAAGGTGATGGTCATCCCTAATAAAACCTTGAGGAACTCTATGGACATGCTGAAGGAGCACACTTTCTTCATAAAGTGGGGAGGTGGTAGTTGCTCTGCAGAGAAAATGGTGGATTGGTGGAGAGACCAATAGGGAAAAGAGGTATGTATCAAATTTTTGGCCTGCAACTTTCTTCTAGTTATATACCCAACACCAAAATTAAAGAAAAGCATCATGTTTGAGAAACTCCTATGGATGGATGTAATAGGGTTTTACATTAAAGAGTAGGAACCGAATTTCAACCCCCACAAAACATGAATTGGATAAAATGAAAGCATGGGTAAATTTGCACAACCCGCCCTCAAAATATTGGGGTGAGGAGGTCTTAAGCCTGATACGAAATCAATTGGGCACTTATATTGGGGTGGATAAAACCTTACTTCATGGAGAAATTAATACCCATGTGAGAATCTGTGTAGAAATTATCTCAGATAGTTCACATTTGGATGAGCTAGAAATTATCATGGAGAAGGGCAAGTGACACTAGGAAATAGAATGGGATCTCACAGCTAGCAAGGTCCTCACTTTCCCAAAGTCTAACTCCATAAATGGGGCAACATAACCCAATGGGGATTTCTCAATTGATTCAAGAAGTGAAACTATGAATAGAAAGGCAACACTAATGGACGAGGAAAGCTACAGTTAGGAGACAAAGCAGGCTGCCCATCAGGAGAGTGGTGGGCATGAGATTGCAGAGGAAGAACCTTTGGTTGCAACAAAAAATGTAGAAGGGGTTTCAAGATGGTCCCTAAACCCACAAGAAGAAGAGGGGACTAGGGAGGAAGTCACAGGTCTAGAGGAGATTATGAAATTTGGATGTGAACTAATGAGCTATGCAGCTCTTGCAGAGGAAGAAGCAGCGAATTCGAATATGGGAGATGATGATAGTAGCAACTTGGAGGGTCAATCTCTTAAGGATTGTGACCCTCTAGAAGAAGGTGAGGTATGAGAGTTTGAAGGAAAGGAAAGTTTTCCAGAAGGTAATACAGATCCCTTAGACACCCCAGTGACGTAAGAGAAAATGGGATTAAAATCAAGGAGCAAAGCTAGGAAGTCACCAAACTACGGGAAAGGAACGAGGGAAGGTAGGTTGTCAAACATAGAAAAGAGAGATGAATGGTGATATAGAAGGCTAGTAGAAACTCACCATGATGCTAAGATCAGGGAAGGGCGGTATCCTTCTCGGGGAGCAATGAGGATCATATTGTGGAATGTTAGGGGCCTAAACTCCCTTAACAAAAAGCGTTTTCTAAGGTGCTTCATGGAGACATCAAAGGTTGATGTCCTCATGATCCAAGAGATGAAATTAAGGAATACAAAAGTGGAAATGTTCAAGAAGAAATGCAAATTGTGGAATGCTGAGCAAGTGGAAGTTGCAGGAACCTCTAGGGGTCTGCTTATGATTTGGAGGCCCTAGGCAGTCTATCTAAAAAATATAGTGGGAAATAGTAATCGGTTAGCCTGCAAAGTGAGAAGTCTATGATCAAATTTGGTCTGCACATTAATCAATATTTATGGCCCCTCAAGTTGCATCAAAAAGAGAAAATTATGGTCGAAGCTTAGTGTTTTCTACAACAAGGTATCCCTAGAGTATTGCATTTTAAGTGGTGATTTCAATGTGATCCTACACAATGAAGATAAAATGGGGGTATACAAAGAAAGTACCAATCCCAAGTGGATTTTGAGAATTTTGTAAGGGGGAATGGTTTGTTTAAAATTAAAATGGAAAATGGGAAATACACGTGGATGAATAGGAGGTTGGGCTTCAACCATATTGTAGAAAAATTGGATAGGTTTTTTTTAAAGGAGATCTGGGAGCTTTTTTGTTCACCTTTGAAGGCAATATTTTACCCAATTAGGGTAAGATCACTATCCCATTAAATTAGAAATAATGGACGAAAAGAGACTTGTGAGGTGTCCCTTTAAATTTGAAAACATGTGGTTGAAGGATAAATTTTTTCCAAGTTTAATTGACATCTGGTGGAATGGATGGAAACTTGAGGGTACCTAGATGTTCAATGTAGTATCAAAGCTGAAATTTGTCAAGCAACAATTAAATGAATGGAACAAGACCCATTTCAAAAACATATTGGAATCCAAATGCAAGCTATCATGCCCTATATTTTACGCATAGGGCAAGAACACAACCTACAATTTTTTTATAATAAAGCTACCAAACACTAACAATTGACAATCATGTGCAAGATTGATAAGCTACATGCGCTTTGAATGAAGATGTGCGAACAACATCACCACCAACTTTGTCACTCGAGGGCAGGGTGTAGAAATATTATGTAATCAGGTGACACTAGAATCTAGATAAGGTTATAGTTGTGTTAGATTGGATGGTTAGATCCAATGATCATTCTATTTTCCACCTAATAATTTCATCTTATGAAACGTTGGCCCCTTAAATTTCTCTAATAGATCGTTATTATTCCTTTATCCGTATATGAATAAACTCCAGGCATTTTAATTAACCACCTAGTATAGTTTTCAGATCCACATAATATAACACCTACGACCGAACAAAAAAATCTAATGTTTTTGCACCGTGAATCCAACATCAATAATTTTATTGTCATTAGCTCTCTTATCAACATGCTCTTCTGGATCACCTCATAGTGGGTTCTTCTTCGGAGGTTGCTGCTCCTCTTCCGAACCCCTCTTCTTTGGATCCATCGTTGGACCATTCTGCTGACACTGTTGTGCCTGACCTTGCACCTACTGTCACTGCTCTGTCAGACCCTGTCCACCCTTTGCTAGGTGCCTCTACTGTTGATTCTTTCTCGGCTGCCTTGTCTCCCTCGCTGCTTGGTGCTCCTGTGGTGGCTGAGGTGGAGTCGATCCCCTCACCGTTCTCTACGGTTCCTGCTTTTGAGCCTCCTTGGTCGGTTGTTCTTCGAAAGAAGAAATCCGTGTCTGCTTCTCGGTCTCGGGCTCGTGGAGCCTGCTCTGAACCCCCTATGTCTGGGGTTGCTTAATTTCTTGTTTCAGCTGTCTGCCAGCTGGTTTTCGACAGCTGTCTGTCAACTGTTTCTGGTTGTGCCTATAGTTCAAGTTCTATTTGAACTATGTTTTCCTTTGGACTTTTCGGCCCGTTGTGAAGGGTACAACACCCTGTAAATGCTGCTTAACTTTTCAAAAACATTATTCCTTAGTCATGAATTCGTAAATATTACCATTACCCTCATTACTCGGTTACATTGGCAATTAATATTTATTTTATCAACCTTGGTTTTTCTTTAACTACTAAGGGAATAATAACATAACACAATACATTTGACGTGAACAATGTTAATATCATTAAATCACATTAATATTAGTGTCATTACTATTAATTCTTACTATTTTATTTCACTTATTCCCATTTCACTTTTCTCTTGATTATTAATATTTAATAAAAATTTACCATGTGTGTGTGTTGTTATATTTTTTGAAGATTCATGTATAGCTTATTTATTATAGTTAAGCCCCCTTTCATTTTTTATTTATCACCTGTTGTTTGGTTTCCCCTTTTCTCAAAGGTGTTGGAAGTGGCTATGTGCGAAACTAGGCTGGGTAGGCACTCTCCGGAATGACATTTTGTCCCTTATAAAATAATGGCCCTTATTGAAAAGGAAAGAGATGTATTCATGTATATAGCTAATTATCCCATCTATTTTGATATGGGAGATTTGGAAATAATGGAATAGGAAAAAATTCCATGGCAAGGAAATGAATGCATTGTCCTTTTAAAATAAGGTGGAGGCAGCCATAGTTGAGGTTGTGAACAACAAGGTTTCAAGAACAAATCCTCAAAAATTAGAATTCACAAAATGTGATGTGAAACTAAGACTTGGGTGGTGTGGTCTCAAGATTGCAAAATTTGGTAGTCAGGGGGTAGCAGGACAACAAGAACTTCATGCCAAGGTAGTTTGGAGGCTTCCCGCTCAATCATGGGTCAAACTAAACTTTGATGTGGCATCAAGAAGGAACCTAGGAAGGTCGGGTGTAGATTGCATAATTTGTAATTGGGAAGGGGCTATAGTGGGAGAAATTTCGACCCCTGTTCTAGATGGGATGCATAATTTAGTAGAACTACATGATGAGATAGAAGGGCTTTAGTTCTACCAGAAAATTAAAATCAGAAACATCGAAGTGAAAGGTGATTCATCTTTGGTGATAAGCACTCTCAAGATGGGCAATATTTCAAACTAGAAGTTGCAAGGGTTGGTGGAGAGAGCTATTGATCTATTGGAGAAGTTTTAATGCTATGCAGTGAAACACACATACAAAGAAGCCAACTCTAAAGTGGATAAATTAGAAAATCTTGGTGCAAACAAGGTTCTCAAGAAACAATCTTATCCCTTTTCCCAAAGGTCTTAATTGGTTGTCGTGCACAGATTCATGCAATAAATCTTTGTGGAGGGGGGTTGCTAGATTTAGTTGTAGGGGAAGCACTGGCAATAGGCCCAACATCTTGTGCTTTATTGGATGAGTGGCTCATTCCAAGCATGAGACATGATTCTACACTACCAGCTGGTGTAAGATCACTCAAAGTCTAGTGACTAGTTCCCGATGCATGTGGTGCCCTTTAGCCCATTTTTGTGCTATGCTTGAATCTTTGTTGCGGAGAGGCTCGCTAGGCTGACAGGTGGTAGAGCTCACATCGAGTTTGATGCACATGACTCCTAGGTACTTTCCCTAGAGTCATATCTAAGCCCTTATCGTGAGGTGTAGTGGTGTATAGACAAGACAATTAATGTTGGCATTAAATCTTGCAAGTTTTTTTGTCGACTTCATCTAGGTGCACGTGGTGTCTACCCACTCTCTCTAGTGTCATACTTAAAATTTGTTATGGGAAGGTGTTTAAGGATGACAAGTGGCATTACAAGAGCTAGGATATATACATGTGGTGCCTTGGTGGTACCTAGTGTAGCATATATGAGATTTTCTTGAAAAGAGGTGCGATGACGTGACAAGTGGAAGTTATGACTGCAACTTACATTCTTCCTTTTAGAGGCAATTTCCTAGCACATTTTTTTGGGCTTGCCATTTTTGGAAGTTCTTCATTCTATACCCTAAATTTAATGTTGAATTAACATTGCAACTCCACTCGAGTTGATTTAATGTGCAAAATTTATTAATTAGGATTTCTTATCACTTAAGATAGCTTATGTGTCTTAACAAGTGGGCTAGCTCTAAGAGTTATGGTGAAGCATTAACTTATGTCAGACTCCCATCCATACGAGAAGATTAAGGGATGATTTCATAGTCTGGAAGTGTTGCACAAATAGATTGTAATCTTGGCAAGGTTTTAATTTGAAAGCTTTGACATGAACAAACCGATCTTTAAAGGAGGAACTCAGAGTCCAAGCAACCAGTATGTATAAAGTATTTTGTGGACAAAGTAATAGACACCCCTATAAGGCTAGTTAGTTCTCATTGACAAATGGATTTTTTGGGTTATGTCTCAGAACTCAAGCTGAGGAGGATCCTACTTGAGAGTGATTTCCTATTGCTTGGTGTAGTGAAGCTGGTGTTGGGGTGTGTGTTCTTAGTAGTGTATGAAACATATCAGGTGGACATGGACATATCTTCTTGATTTGTCACAGTGATGTTGGACCTCCAATTGCTAAAGAATGAGGTTTTGAAAATAACAAGGAAGTTGGTGAAGCCAAAGCTATTGGGAGGCCTCGAGGAGGTAGTGGGTGTTGCTCATCTGGGTGTTGGAATTCAAAGGCCAAGGGATCTGGGCCTGCTCAATGTACTGGGTGTGGTGGTCAAGCTCTACCCTTTCTTGTTGGATGTCAAAGGTGTCAACTTGTTGCTTCATCAAATACAAGTACTAGAGGGGTGAGGTTTTTGAAAAATTGGCTGCATATGGAACTAATTCAAGATTTTGCCCATGTTGGTGATTTTATAGTCTATTTGCACAAGAATGATGGTGTATAAGTTTAAGTGTTTCAATTATGGCATAGTCATTTTGGGTTGGCCTCCAAATTAGTGAGGGAATTTTGTAAACTATTTTTGGTTGTGTGGGGTAGCCTGGGTTGTCCTCATTTTGATAATTAGCTCCTTTGGATTGTTGGGAATGAGAGCATCGACTAAGCTCTCGGTTGTACACAAAAAATGTAATCTCTTTTGACTATTAATAAAAATACTCTTACGTAGAAAATAAAAATAAAAATTTATAATGTTATATAGGAGTACATACATTAAATGTAATCCCCAAATAAACATTATGCTCTAACAATCCCCTTTAACATTTATATGGGATTCATGTTGTCAAATTTTTTAGAAGAAAAGATGAAGCTCCTAATTAACACATGACTTATTTGACAAGCATATTATAGGGATAAAAATTTGTGAGAAGATGAAGATCATGCATTCCAAACTACATGATAAATATATTATCAAATTTTAGATCCTACTTTACTCAAAATTATGATTTAATGAGGTTTTATAAAGGTTTTTTTGGATCTTGACTCTCCTCGAACTAGCCTCCTAGGTTCTTGTTATAATAATAATGTTTGTAGATCTTATATATAATTCTTATAGATCTTATATACAATTATTTTACAAATAGAAGAAGGAATAGAGAGGAAGAGATACATAGTGCATGTAGGAATTACATATACAACTAGTAAAAATTCTCTTAGGTCTTACATATAAAACATGTCAAATGCCCATAGGTCTTTATCCAATGATTGTAGGTCTTACATGTTCCCTTAGGTCTTACATACAAATTTGGCCACTAGGAGGTGTTATTGTATGCACATTCCTTATCAATGAAAACTATTTGAGGCTAAGATTTACAATTGTGGCGCTAAATAGATTATTTATTTTGTGATTGTTAGGATTCCAACATAGTTATGCTCGATGTACAATATATCTACCACTTGATAATCAATTTAATAGAACTAGAGAGTTCTTCTAATACATCCCTCTCTTTTCCCTTGTTTGAACCAGACCCGAAACCTTTCACTTGTTGAATGGACTTTCTCTACACATTAAGATCCTCATCTTCATCCCCTATTTATGAGTCGTTGAACTAGTCTTTTTTGGTTTTCTTTTTGGGTGGGTTCTTCTTAGCACTCCCCTTCCTCTTCTTCTACTAACCCGACTCTGAGAGAGAGGAAGAGAGAACCTCCACCGACTCATCCCTAGCTTCATATTCCATCTTCCACTCATCATCCCCACCATCATCAAAATTATCCAAACTCGAAGATGAATAATCCACCACTTTAGGTTTTTTATTCTCAGTAGAGTCTTTACCTTTTAGTGATTTTTTTAGAGAATTTACCTTTACGTGCTCCATGATAAGTAAGATTAGGCCCTCATGTAAGACAGGAGACCTAGGATTTTCCTATGAGCTTTCATTGAGGCCTCCAGAGAAGCAAGAAAGTAAAAGGGAAAAATACCAGGAGCTTATGCCTAAAGTGGTTGATAAAATTAAAGTTCACACCTAGCAGAGTAGGAAATCGCCCATCCAAGGTGATATACCACATTATCACTTCAACAATTTCAGCCCAAATGAGTTTGATAGATGACCTATCATAACCCCATGAAAAAAGTTGAACTAGTTTCTCCCTTTCATCACCAAAAAACTAATTCAGGACATCCTCATTTCCTTTTTTTTCCTTGAAAAAAAATTGACCTTGAAGTTGTAGCCCAAAAATTTGGGCAATAAGCTCCTTTGTGATAGAAAATTCAACACCATCACCCTGAGTGTCCTTTTTTTAACCTCACAAAAATCTTCGAAGCTTCATGGTAAAACCATGAAGCCACTCCATAAAGGGGGTGAGGCCCCCTTTTTCCAAAATTATCCATACCTTACTCTTATTTCTCATGTTGTCACAAAAGAGCGGCTCTACTCTATTATGATCTCCTTCTATTTTATCAATGTGGATGTTCCACTGAATGTTCTAGAGCCTTTTTATCTATCACCTTAGAAAAAATAAAATGGGCTCAAAAATGTTTATAAAAAGTGTCATTGAGTAATCAATAAACACTCATCCCATCCCTCATAATCTGAGCTTGCCATCATTAGTTAGTAAGGCCAAGGCTTCAATGGATACTAAGTTGTATCCATCCCAAATGCTACTCCCTTAATATCAGAGTACATCAGGTTATGAATAGTTAGCTTGTAGCTATCTTAACTCCTAAATAAGTCATATATCATTATTATATTGTTATTTAGTTGATTAGGTCGGCCTAGGGCTTATATAAGGTTATCTAAGTTGGCCTGGGTGATATCCTAGGCATAAATAGGTATATATAGGAGGTTGTGAGTCTTATTTAATCATCATATTGTGAATTATGTTCTCATTGGAGATATTTGGATATTTTCCCCCTCGAAGTGGCTTGTTTTTTTATAGATAAAGGCATGATGGCCTATATATTATATATTATAAAATAAGAAGATTACATATGTATTTGCAAAATATAAGAAAAATTGCCAAAAAATTTTCCAAACTGTCTGCTATCTTAGATTATCCTTTCTACTAGCTGTCGATATTTCCAAACTAACTAAATATGAAATATACAATATTTATATATGTATATTACTGAAAATGTATAGTTGCCCTTGCTTATAATAGCTACAAGCTTCTTGAACTATCATAACTAACGAGCAAACTAACTAAAGAAAACAAAGAAAAAATAATCATTGTCAATAAAAATGCTAACTGAGATAATTGAATTTCTACTCCAACATACAATCACCCCCATGTACCGAGTTCTCATCTTGGTCTTTAGGTGCCTCTTGCAAACACATTTCATGAGCAAAAAAGTCGAAACCAGCTAATGGTTCCTTTCCTTTGAAGTCTACTTGAACAATGCATGCCCTCACTATGGTAGGATGTCGTTCACCAACTGAAGAACCACCCACATTTCTATCTGGGATCGGCTCCATTTCCTCAATAATTGGCACAAACATTAGAGCACCTTCATCTAATCCAATAGAATATGAATTTTGGGGAGGATGAGAAGTATGTGCATGGAGAAAAGAAATTGCATATTACTTCTCCTTGATGTCGAAACTCATAGTGACACACACACACACACCTGCAATTCTTCCTTAGCACCTTCAAAAGTATATTATCATTTTTGTACTGCAAAGCCAACCTAATTGCTTCAAAGATTTCATCAAAACCTAGACGATTTTTAACATACTCCCTAGGAAACAAGCCTCCTAGATACCCTTCACCAGAAAAAACATTATACCCTTGTACAACTTGCAACAATGCATCGAAATCAAGCATTTGGGGTTTGACAAACTTACCGACCATTGACTCCAATTCTGCTAAAGATTGAAGGAGATCCAAGAAATTTGACAAAAAAATAGATAATATCTGAGAAGGGAAAATTAGCCGCCTAGCTCTAGGGCTTGTAATCTCAAAACCAAGAACTGAATGCATCAATTCTTCCACCCTAGGGCATTCCACTTGAAAGACCAGAGCCAAATATTCATGAGTGAGATAATCTTCAAAAGGACGTACTCCCAAGGTTTCACTGGACAACATACCCTGAAATTCCATGGCCGAGACATCATTTTGAAAGAATTCAACACACCAAACTTATAGTCCTTATTTCTCCAACAACATTCAATACTTTTGGATGAAATGGTACATTGAACACCGCCTTTTAAATCTAGAATGAACATGTAAAAGCTGATCATGACGATTGAAGGCCAAAAATTTGATAAGTACCAATGGAGCATGTTGGCTTGTGCGAAACCACCTCCTGTGCAGAGCTAATTAATGTGCAATACATTGAAAAGATTATAAGGTACCTACAAAATAAGAAACACATTAGGAGAACAAGGAATTTTAAACAAGTGTCTCGCTGAGGTAATTCATGGTGATAGAAAATCCCCTCCTCCATCCGAATAAGCTAGCACAATCTGGGAGTTTTAAATGATAATCATCATTACA
The DNA here is from genome assembly GCA_007115665.2 of Sequoiadendron giganteum. Taxonomy (NCBI): domain Eukaryota; kingdom Viridiplantae; phylum Streptophyta; class Pinopsida; order Cupressales; family Cupressaceae; genus Sequoiadendron; species Sequoiadendron giganteum. The sequence goes on from CM021106.1 coordinate 428,409,545, forward strand.
AATTAATATTTGCAGCGAGGATGAATGTCTTCATGATACAGGAAAGGTGATAAGACATCTCAAGCAAAACAAAGCGTAATTCCCATTGTGATATGCCATCATTATTTAACCAAACATTATCATATGTCCATATCAAAACCTTTCAACCATGTGTTAAAAACCCACGAACGACTACTGCCATGTCAGACAATTTCCACCAAGACAACTTGTCACCAACTCAGAACCAATACTTTGAAGGCAATATGATGATTCAAAAGGCCATTTACAATTCCCATTACAATTGCAATAATTACTCATCAAACACCACTAGCCATTTCAAATAAGATAATACTTTAAATGAGACTTTGGTGGATAATATATATTTTGAAAAAACTTGCTATGCACCACATTCAGGCCAATAGAAGAATCGCTAAGTCAATAGAGATTGTTTTGCCAAAACTATCTCTTGGAGGTAAGGAAACCTTGACAAATCTTCACTATTTTTTATGATTATCAATTCTTGTTGATCACAAGCCAAATTGGCAAGATCATCTGTTAATTTGTTACCCTCTCGATATGTATGGGAAAGTTGGATGTCTTCAAAAGATGATAGAAAATCCCAATTTTTTTGAAGAACATATCTTAGTTTTCAATTACAGACACTCTTCAATTTGCATGCATTGATTATCAGAAATGAATCACCCTCCACATGAAGTCTATTGATGTTGAGGTCCTCTGCCAAAGATACACCTGCTAACAGTGCTTGGACTTCTTCCATGTTATTTGCGCAAGAATTTAATTGAATTGCTTTGGCTGCAATCAAAGAGCCCCTTGAATCCCAAATACAACAACCAACACTTGATGCACTAGGATTTCCTCGTGAAGCTCCATCAAAATTAAGTTTAAAGAAAGATGGACCTGGAGGTATCCACTTCACCTTATTTCTATCCACTTTTATAGAATTTGGATGCATTAAAGCCCCCTGAAGTGGAAAAACGATATGTTTCCAATGGTTTAAAATAAAAAATATCCCAATTGGAGTATAAGGAGGAAATTGACTTGAAGTTGCCAACATAAGAATTAAAAAAATTTGAGATTTCCTTCTCTAGATTCTCTTTAATTCTTTGAACTGAGACAACCTGATTTTTAAAAAAACATATGTTTCTTTCCAACCAAATTGACTAGATTACCAAAGAAGGGGTAACTAACAAGATACATGCAAACATAGCAGATTTATGAAGAATTGGCCAGCTAGTAAACATGTCCCAAAGAGAACTAGGCAGCGAGAAAAAAAAATTTAGCTTCCCCATAATGAATCCATACCTCATATGCCACTAGGAAAGAAACAAATAGATGGTCAACCGTTTCATCTTCCTCTTTACACAAAACACATTTGAAAGCTCTTGTTATTCCAATTTTTTCCAAGCGGTCACTTGTGAGAATCCTTTTCTTCAAGGCCAACCAAGCAAAATTGTTTGCGTTTAGTTACTATATTGAATTCCAACAAATGGAAAAAGCTCTTTGAGATTGAAATTGAGATGATTGAACAATGATTGACTTATATCCTTGTTTAACTGTGTAAAAACCATTCTTGGAGGGTGCCCAAAATAGCTTATCTGGAGAGTGGGAAAGATAGACAGTCCTATTCTTCAAAATATTTGTCAGTATGTTCTTTTGAGTATCTGGTATAGGAATGGATGTTATATCCTTCCACTTAACAAGGCTTGTCATAGGGTCAAAAGAAGAAACATAATCCTTTAAGGACTATCCCCAAGTTTGTGAAAGAGTGTTTTCAGCTAATTGCAAATCCTGATTCGAATTAAGTGGTGGCAGACCATTCCAATTGTCTCTCCAAAATAATAATTGATCACCACTATTAACCTCCCATGAAAGAAAAGGGCTAATAACATCTCGACAAGAAAAAATGAAGTTCCACATAATTGAGCCTCTTGTGGGATTAAAAATTATAAATATCTTGGATGGGTTATCATTATCCAAATATTTGCTTTGCATCAACTTACACCATTTAAGATCTGTCCTACAATACATTCTCCAAGCCAGTTTATCCCCTAAGGCCATATTCCTTGCAGATAATTATGAAAGCCCACTCCACCACTTGACTTGTTAGAACACATATTTTCCAAAGAAACTAGAGGAAGCTTCCTTTTATCATCTAAATTTCCTTCCCACATAAATTCTTTTATGATATTTTCAATTTGATGAATAACACCCTTTGGGGCTTGCAACACAACCAAAAAATAGTTTGGAATAGATGTTTGGACAGACTTAACCAAAAAAATTCTACCAGATAATGTAAGCCATCTTTCTTTCCAAGAAAGTATTCTTGTTCTTATTCTTTCTAAAACCTTATTCCAAAACAAAGACTTATTGGAACCCATAAAAAATGGTATGCCCAGATAGGAACAAGGAAGTTTTTCTTTTTGAAATCCTAGAATTGTAACCAACTTTCTTGCTATAGCTGCTTTGGTATTAAAAACATATACCTTTGGCTTAGCTGCATTAATTTTCTGTCCTGATGCCAAGGAGTACTTTTCCAACAATGATTTAACCTAATTTGCTTCTTTCAAAGATGTATTACCAATCAACAATGTGTCATCTACAAAAAGAGAGTGAGTAGCTATAATGTTTGTATTAGGTATTGAAACCCCCTGCCATAAACCTTGCAAATGAGCCTTTTGAATTGATCTGCTTAGTGCTTCTGCCATCAGAATGAATAACACAAGGGACAATGGATCCCCTTGCCTCACTCCTTGAGAGGATCCAAAAAATCCAATAGGAGAGCCATTGATAATCACCAAGAATTCTACTCTTGAAAGACAAGAAATAATCCACTTGCACCATTTATTACTAAAGCCAAACTTTTTAAGCACCTTAATCAAAAATTCCCAACACACTCTATCATACACTTTCATCATGTCCAATTTAATGATGAAAGACAAAATGCTAGAGGTTTTAATAGAATGTATTACTTCATGGGATACTATAGCACCTTTTGTTGGTTCCCTTCTAGGTACAAATCCACCCTGTTTTGGTGACACTAATTTGGAGATGAGTGGCTAAACCCTCATATAAATAGATTTAGTTAAAATTTTATACACTTTATTGCATAAGAAGATTGGTCTAAACTCAACAAAAGACTTTGGACCCTTTAATTTTGGGATTAAGGCCATGTGAGTTGTATTAAATTGTTTTAGAACTGTCCTTGTCCTCCTTGATTCTTCTAGTGCAAGGAGAACACCAATACCAAAAAAATCCTAGCATTTTTGGAAGAACATAGCTGTAAACCCATCCGTGCCAAAAGCTTTGTCTGGTTGCATAGAAAACACTACACTTCTTAGTTCATCCAAAGTGAAAGGTTTCAAAAGATTGTCATTATCCTCCCTAGTGATCAAAGCTGGAATGGAGTCCAATAAGACATTTGCATTATAGAAAATGGTGGAGATTTATTATCTGGTGCTGACAAAAGAGAAGAAAATAACCTTATAGCTTCTTGTTGAATTTCTTCCTCTTTTACTAATTCTTGATCTGATATGGCATCTTGAATTTTGAAAATAGAATTATGTGACTTTTTTATCTATGTAGATGCATGAAAAAACTTTGTATTTTTGTCACCCTCCTTCAACCACAACTCCCGAGACTTCTGCTTCCAATATATTTCTTCCCTTGCCACTAGCTCTGCCCATTCTTCTTGCAATTTTTTTTGTTTCTCATATAGATCTGCATCTAGCCCTTGCCTGATTACTTTATCATTTATATCTAATAATTCCTTAAACACCCTTTCTTTTTGTTCAAAAATATTATTGAAAACGTTCACATTCCAAAACTTGATCTATTTTTTAACATATTTTAGCTTAGGAGCTAACTAAAACATCCTTGATCCCACAACAAAAGGAACAAAATTCCACCATTGGTTTAATAAAGGCATGAAAAGAGGATGACGAAACCACATTCTTTCGAACTTAAAGGAAGCCCCATGCTTTTTTACTTGATTGATTGTTTCAATGGACAAAGAGATGGAAAAGTGATCAAAATGAGATACATGCATGATTTCAGATATCAAGGTTTTTCCAGTGCCATACCAATTTGTAGAAGAAAGAAATCTATCTAATCTCTCTGTTATCTACAAAAAACCCTTTATAGGTATAATATTAGACAAGGCATTATCAAGAATGAAAGCCATAAAATCATCTATAACTTTTTGAGGAGGGATAATTCTGCCTTTCTTCTCCTGCATGCTAGCTATAGCATTAAAATCTCCTGCAACAATTATTTTATCCATTCTCATCTCATCTAGAACTTTCATTAAAGAATCCCAAAGATGCTTTTTGTCTGCTATGGCCGTTGGGGCATAAACATTCAACAACCAAAATTGAAAGTTGAATTGAGATACTTTGAGTAGTTGTCAATGCTTGTCACTATTTGAAAGTTCAATTTGAAGTAGTTTGGCATCCCATAAAACAATCATGCCCCCTGAAGCTCCCTAGGCAGGGGTATGAAAATATTTCCATTTCCTCCATTTCTGTACTGTCAATTGAAAAGTTTGGTCTGAAGTTTTGGTCTCTTGTAACATCATTATCTCTGCTCCACAAGCTTCTAGTTGTTGCTTGAATAGAGCTCTTTTGTCAGGGGAATTAATTCCCCTGACATTCCATGAAAAAATATTCATTGGTATCGAGGAGAGCAACATGCTCTCCTCGGTCATTTATTTTTAGAAAAAAAAAACATTGTGCTATCCAAAGTTGACTGAACTCCTGCTGCTATTTCTTCTTTCAATTTTGTAATGTGTGATTTTCTCCCCCTTTTACCCAGAGTCTTAGTAATAATCGGTTGGGTGCTTGGAAGTGGCTTGTTATTCTCAATTATTATTCAATATTTGTAGCATATTCATTTATTGTGCAAGTTATTCCATTAGAAGTGGTATCAGAGCATGATCTTGGCATTGTGACGACAAGACATTTTGTCAATTTTGGAGGTCATTTTGGAAGGTGCATATCTTTTAGATTTTGGTTATTTTTTTTCTGATTTTTAAAGGGTTTTTGAGGACCATATTAAAGAAGCTTTACTCCATATTTCAGACCAATTGGAGTAGAATTGAGCGAATTATTGCAAAATTAGGGTTTCTACACAATTTATTTGGAAGCTACACATCTCTCACATCTTGCTAAATTAGAGCTTGAGTTTTATTGGATTTTTGAGGAAATAGGAGAGGAGACTAAGATAAAAAAATACGGAGAAATTGAATTAGAAATAAGCGAGTTATTGCAAAATTAGGGTTTCCAAAAAATTCTCTCCCAGGGTTGCAAATTTGCTAATTTCTTGGAGTTTTTCCTAGGTAAGTGGTATCTTGACCCTAGTAAATTACAATAGTTTTTTTAGATAATTTAAGTTTCATTTGTGTGATTTATTTTAATTATTTTCTACCATCATGATGGGGCCTGCAATAAGAGGCAAAAAGAATGCTACCACACTGGGGAAATCTTCACAAAATGAGGGAGTAGAAAATGAGGATGTTATCCCTAAGAATGAAATAAACAAATTAAAGGGTGATATTTCATCATTAGAGAGGAATATTATAAGAGAAATGGGTGAATTAAAATTACTTATTCAAGGTATGAAGTGGAAGGAAGAAGATTCACCTCGCATAGTGGAAGATAATGCTTTTGAGGGACATGAATTCCTTAGACTTGAACTTGATTTCAAGAAGGACCCTTCCTTTAATAATCATATTCCAAGGCAATTCATACCTAATTTCGATGTGAGAAAGTTTTATGGAAAGGACCCAACCAATTGGTTATGCCAAATAGAGCAGTTCTTTGATATTCATCATGTTCCTAGTCAACAAAAGGTGGCTATGGCATCATTATACCTAGAACCAAATCAATTTATTTGGTATCATTGGTTATGGGATGAAAAGAGAAAAAAGGGTTGTGTGGTCACATGGTCAATTTTTCAAGAGGAACTTGCTATCCATTATGGATATAATTTTATGGATAGCTACTTTTTCCAACTCACTAATTTAAAGAAAATGGGCATGGTCAAGGATTATATTCAACAATTTCAAACCCTTTCTCTAAGAGTAGAGAATGTAGCAAAAGACAATATGAAGGAACTATTTCTATGTGGTTTAAATGATCACATAAAATATGAAGTATGATTGTTGCAACCATAATCCTTATCACAAGCAATAGTAATGGCAAGACAAGTGGAGGAGAAGTTTTTGGCTAGTAGGAGAAAAGGGAATATAAATTTTAGCGAAAGGAGATCTCTTCCACATTCACTACCACAACCTACTAGGTTGAATCCACAACAAATTAAGGAGAAGAGAGCAAAAGGGTTATGCTTCAATTGTGACAATAAATATAGTTGAGGGCATAAATGTAGTAAAAAGAAATTTCTTTATATTAAGGACCGAGTGAGGAAGAAGTGGAGGAACCAATATTAGAGGGGGATGGGGATTTAGATAATGAATCACAACTAATCATTTCTTGTCATGCAGTCTCTAGTTTTAGTGCCCCACAAACCCTCAAGGTAGTTGGGTTCTTAAAGAAGCAAAAAGTAACAGTGTTGATCGATTCAGGTAGTACTCACAATTTCATCAACAAAAGGTTGGCTACTCATCTAAATTGTTTTACATATCTATCTCCAAAATTTCAGGTCTCAATTGCAGATGGTGGTACTGTCAGTTGTTCTGGAAAGTGCCATAACATTAAATTATCCATGAGAGATTATCAGCTTGATAGCCCAATGTATGCTATCTCCATGGGTACAACAAATATTATTTTGTGAGTATAGTGGCTTACTAATTTGGGAACAATTGAGATGAACTTCCAAGAATTGTTCATGAGATTCCAATCATAAGGAAATATAATAGAGCTAAGAATCTTGAAAGAAAAGTCCCCAAAAATGGTGAGCTCTCGTCAAATGAAAAAGTTTCTTAAGAAAGGATTGGATGGATTTGTGGCCCAATTATGTTCATTAGAATTCTCACAATCTAATGCTACCACCCATGCAGATTTGTAAGCAATAATTGAGCATCACTCAATGTTTTTTGGAGATATGCCTAAAGGACTTCCTCCTAAGAGGGATCATGATCATGCCATACAACTAGTTCTAGGGAGCCAGCCACACAACATCGGGCCTTACTGGTACCCACATATACACAAAAGTGAGATAGAAAATATTGTTGAGGAGATGTTAGAGGCATGAATTATTAGGCATAGACAAAGTGCTTACTCTTCACCTGTGGTGTTGGTTCGAAAGAAGGATGAAACTTGGTGCATGTGTCTGGACTATAGAGTGCTCAAAATGTACACCATCAAAGATAAGTTTCCTATTCTAGTCATTGATGATTTGGTAGATGAATTGAATAGAGCTATGTATTTTACAAAGTTAGATATTAGATTCGACTATCACCAGATTCAAGTAAAGGAAGAAGATATTTGTAAGACAAAATTTAGGACTCATGAGGTTCATTATGAGTTTTTGGTGATGCCATTTGGTCTTACCAATTCTCTGATTTCAAAGTTTGATGAACTCCATCATTAAAAAGTTCTTGAGGAAGTTTGTATTAGTGTTTTTTGATGATATATTGATTTATAGCAAGACATGGGAAGAACACTTTACAAGTTCTTGAAGAGTATTAAATTTATGCTAAGCCATCCAAGTGCACTTTTGGTCTTCATGAGGTGGAGTACTTTGGACACATAGTTTCACATGAAGGAGTAAAGGTGGATCCTAACAAAATTAAGACTATCATGGAATGGCCTATTCCCAAAACCGATAAGAAATTGAGGGGATTTTTGGGATTGAAAGGACTATAGAAGATTTGTGAAGAATTATGGTTGTATAGCAACACCCCTCATGGCTTTATTGAAGAAGGATTTTTTTCATTGGAATGAATATGCTAATTCAAAATTTGAAATGTTAAAGGAGACTATGTGAAAAACTCCAGTGCTTGCCTTCCCGATTTCACAAAGGATTTTATTATGGAATGTGATGCTTCATGAAATGGTATAGGTGCAGTTCTCATGCAGGATGGTCAACACATTTCTTTTGAGAGTCATCAATTAAAGGGTAATAATCAACTCAAACCCATTTATGAGAAGTAAATGCTAGCTATTCTTCATGCAGTAAAACAATGAAGGGCTTATCTAATGGGTAGACACTTCAAGGTTAAGACAAATCATGATAGCCTAAAATATTTTTTGGAACAAAGATTATCTTCTAAAGAACAACAAAAATGGGTTACTAAGATGTTGGGATATGATTTTGAGATTGTATATAAGAAAGGGAAGGAACATATTGTGGAAAATGCACTATCGAGGAAGGATGAGAAGGATGAATCTTTACTGTGTGCCCTTTCAATATTACAAGAAGATTGGGTAGAAGAAGCCAAAGAAGAGTGGAAAAATGATATGGCTACTAGTAATCTCATTTAGCAATTGCAAATTAATCCTAGTAGTCTAGATGAGTTTTGTTGGAAGGGTGATACCTTGTGGTATAGAGAGCGATTGTATCTTTGCAAGAATTCTTCTCAAACAAAATATTCTCACAGAGCTACATGAGTCTCTAGTGGGTGGTCATTCAGGATTTTTGAAGACATATCATCGAGTCAAGAAATACTTCTTTTGGGAAGGGCTCAAGGGGGATATTTAAATTTTTTGGCAGAATGTTTGGTTTGTCAATGAAACAAAGGGGAGACAATTAAGACACCTGGTCTCTTGCAACCCTTAGTTATTCCTAGCCAACATTGGGAAGAGGTCTCTATGGACTTCATCACTAGGCTTCCAAGATCTAATGGTAAGAATGGCATCATGGTAGTAGTGGATCACCTCACTAAATATGCACATTTTATTGCATTATCACATCCTTTTATAGGAATTACAGTGGTAAAAGAATTTTTGGAGAACATTTAAAGGTTACATGGCATACCCAAGGTTATTGTTAGTGATCGTGATCCTATCTTTATTAGTAAATTCTAGACAGATTTATTCAAATATTTGGGTACTCAATTGGCTCACAATTCTTCATATCATTCGCAAACTGATGGACACATAGAGGTTGTTAATAAGCGTTTGGAAGGATATCTACATTTTTTCACTTTAGACAAATAGTCTCAATGGGTAGAGTGGCTACCACTTGTAGAATGGTGGAATAACACTTCCATAGTTCATCAAAAATGTCTTCATTTATGGTATTGTATGAATATAATCCTCCTTCCATCACATCAACATTAAAGTTGTCACCAACAGTTTACATTGTGGAGGACCACCTAATTCATCAACAAAAAGTAATTTGAATACTTAAAGAGAATCTATACATGGCACAAAATCGAATGAAGCAACAGGTAGACCAACACCATAGTGAAAGAAGTTTTGAAGTTGGAGATTGGATTTTCTTGAGATTGCAACCTTACAATAAAATGTCACTGAAGCAACAGTCAAAGAATAACAAGTTGTCTCCAAAATATTATGGTCCATATCAAATCATGTAGAAGATAGGTAATGTTTCCTACAATCTTGAATCGCCATCAACAACAAAGATACACCCAGTTTTTCATGTTTCTTGTTTGAAAAAGGTAATTGGGAATAATATCCCTACTCAAACAATATTACTAGAGCTTGATGAAAAAGGAAGAATCTTATTGGAACCAAAATGTATTATTCAAAAACACAGAAGGAAGCTAAGGACCAAAACACTCGCTTAGTATCTCATCCAATGGAAGAATTTACCAAATGAAGATGCCAAATGGGAGGATGAGGAGTTCATTTAAAAGTATCCAAAATTATCTGGCATTGAGGACAATGCTTATCTAAAGAGAGGGCATGCTATGCTCGTAATATTAGAGTACGTCGGGTTATGAATAGTTGACTTGTGGCTATCTTAACTCCTAATTAAGTCATATATCATAATTATATTGTTATTTAGTTGATTAGGTCAACCTAGGGCTTATATAGGGTTATCTAAGTCTGCTTGGGTGATATCATAGGCATAAATAGGTATATATAGGAGGTTGCGAGTCTTATTTCATCATCATATTGTGAATTGTGTTCTCATTGGAGATATTTGGAGGTTTTCCCCCTCAAAGTGGCTTGTTATTCTCAGTTATTATTCAGTATTTGCACCATATTTCCTATCATATTCTTCTATTGTGAAAGTTATTCCATTACACCAAATCTTGGAATTTATTAATTTAACACCCTCATTGGCAAAAAATACACCGAGTTCCCCTCCCTAATCACATGATAATTAATCCACCCTTGAGGTGGGATTCTCCACTCTACATTTTGTCTCCACTTCTTAAGGGGCTTGAGAGGAATTGAAATCTCAGAAACCATGTGCCAATTGACCGCCACCAAAGAATCATACCCTTGCAAGATTGTCTTTTGGCCAACTATAGAGGTATCCTAAAACCCGACTTTATAATTCTCTTTGATTGACCTTCGGATTTTAACCAAGACTTCTTCATTAAGCTTCACATCTCTAAAAATCCTATCATTCCTCTTTCCAGAGACCCTAAGCTATATGTGGAGCCATTAGATACCAAAGCAAGAGAAGGGAAGGATAAGATGAGGGACAAACCCACTGATCAAAAAAATTCTGAAAAGAGTTTGGGAACAACTAATCAAGATTCCAAAGGGAAGGAAACCTTGCACAAAAATAAATCTTGAAAACTTACATCTAAGGAAAATGTGGAAGGCATTTTCAACATCACATTCACATAAGACACATCTTTTAGGGAGGGTGAAACCTCTTATGCAAATATTGTCCAAATTTAAAAGCTTGTTCTGCATGAGAAGCCAAAAAAAATATTGACCTTGGGGGTAAGATATTTGTTCCACAATCTACCCAAAATTGAACAGGGTTAGGCTTATCCAATAGCCTACTGAAAGCAGAAGCCATAGAAAACTGTCTGTTAGGACACAAACACCAAATGACTTTATCATCCTTAGGGAGAGAAGGAATACATATACGAGAGAGGAATACCTAAAGAACAACAAGGGAAGGGTCCAAACATTGAAAATATTCCACTTTCCATCTTAGATATAATTAACCACCCACCAACCAAAGAGTCTTAAGCACAAATTCTAAAAGGGAGATCCCACTGTTGATCCACGAGCAACCCACCATCACACCAAGAATCATCTCAGAATATAATTTAGTTACCATTACCAAAAAGGCATCTTGTGTTGTCCTTTTTAAATTTTCTATTGGGCATAATATTCTTCCAAAAGCAAGAACCCTCAAGTAAAGAATCCTCTTTTAAAAAATCTCGAACCTTTCTAAATCTCGATAAATATTTATTCTTTAATAAGGAGTTCCATCCAACATCTTCATAGAGTAGACACCAAATGTTTTTGGATAAAAGGGCCAAGTTAAGGGACTTGATTTTTCTTATACCCAATCCACCCCAAAACTTTTGCTTGCAGACTAGATCCCAAGCCAAAAGGGAGATTCTGGTTTTGTCTTTAGTACCAGACCCAAAAAATGTCTCATGATTTGCTCAAATTTTTCCTCAAATTTCACAAGGATCTTGAATAATATCAAGGAATACATAGGTAAGCTCTACAGAGTGGAGAGAATAAGATGCAATTTTTTTACCTGGCTGGGAAGGTCACCTTTCTACCTAGCTATTTTTTTTATTAGATTTGTCCAAAAACTCGAGCCAAAATGACTCAAGAATCTTCGAAGTTCATAAAGTGGAAAACCTAGATAAGATGCAGGGAGAGTACCCAAGTTACAATTCAAAATCGTCACAAGCTTAGTTTGAAGATAAGCAAGGGTATTGAGAAAATACAACAGGATCTTCGGAAGACTGATCCTTTGACTTGAATCTTTTTCATAACCCTCCAATATATCTTTAATTAGCTTGACTTCCTTAATAGAATATTCCCCCATAATCATCATTTCATCAACAAATTGTTGATACATGAGAGGAGAGAAGAGAGAAGAAGCCTTGAGACCTTTCAAAGAACCCACCTCCATAGCTTTTTGAATACTCCTTCCTAGAACTTTCAATATTAGAATAAAAAGGAGGGGAAATTGATTGGATTAAACTATGGTCTTAGATTGTTCTGGTAATGGTTCTGAATTAATTCTTAGAAATAGCTTCCTCAATTCACCCTAAAGTGTCAATCCGGGAACATAGGCTTTTGAACAGTGTTGTGGCAATATGTCGAAGGGCTACAACTGATAAACTAAGATTTGATGATTGCAAACTAATGTAATCGATTTTTGAGGAAAAATATGGTTTGTAGACTTCCTCTCACATATGTGACAAGAACCTGTGAAGAAATGACACTACAACAAAGAACCGATCACTGGCACAGAACAAAACAGAATTGAAAATCTCTAACAAAATGAAAACCTTTCTGGTAATAAAATACCATAATTAACTATGCAATAAATAAAAGTACATTCTCTATGAGTTATGCTATTGAACATGGATATGCTTTCAATCTCGATTAAATATTAGATTCTTCAATTATAGTTAATAGATTATGCAAACTAATAAGTATTGAACAAACCAATAGAGATTGAATACATTCATTAAGTAAACTAATAAGGATCCGATAACACAATAAACAATATGAAATGAATTGAATAATTACGAAGCAACATACATTACCACACACAATAATGAAAAGATCACCAGCAACCGGGGAAGTGGGCCCTGCCTTCACTGGCTATTGAGTGATTAGAAGCTCACAATCATAGAATTATTCCATGCTACTTAGCATTCCTTCAAATCACAACAACAAATTATAAACATAGATTTAACACCAATATGTTATTTCTATTATCTCCATATACATTTGAGTTTCATCATACACACACATATATATACCGATCGTATTATCAGTACGTAAATAAGTTTCTTTGTTTGTTTGGCCTATTGGCCACTCACAAACAAGAGTTTAATGTTAAAAAAAAGCATCCTAAACAAAAATAATCGGTCACTAACAAAGTCTTGCTAATTTCATTCCATCGATCTCCCGAGGTCCTCATGCTTGTAGAAGCTTCAACTTCCTCTCAACTATCTCCTGCCATTTGGACACGAAACAATCAAAATTATCATGATTTTCAATAATTTATTAATCCTAATTTCTTTTCCATAATTTATTAAATATTAAGGTTCCTTTAAAAAATGGTGACAGGAATATGGACAAAGACAAAGGTAAAGAGGAAATTATAAGGTAAAAATAATGAAATATTATACACTCATCATTTCCCCCCAGTTGGACAATTTGCATGTCCTCATGTAAAGGTTACGAACCAGGTAGAGCTATGAGTTTCTGTAAAGTGCCTTTGAACTCATCAACCCATTGTTGTTGCATTGCCTGAACCTTCTACTTGTGTTCCTGAATAGACATCTAAGAAAATATTATTGTGTTAAGTTCAGCCTTGACTTCACCTATCTCTTTTGCTTGTGAATTGATAGTGGAATGAGCTTCTTGTAACAACCCATGTAAGGTTTGATTTTCTATATATACTTTACCTAATTCAGCTTTCACATCTTGAAATTCTTTTTCTGTTACACTTGGAGGATCTTCCTCCTCAAATTCCTCCTTGGCTTCATGGTTTTCAGTCTGAAGACTTTCATTCACATCATCAATAAATTCATATATCTTCTCATCCTCATGTGGGTCGGAAGAAAATAGATCGTCATGCTCTGGCTTCTCTTGTTCTGTCTCATGGGCAATGCCTTCCGCCATGATTTGTGTTTGAAGATTATTATCAGCATTGTCCATTGGTTCCTCTGGAATCTGTGCTTCTATCCCTGGGGTCACTACTTTTTTGATCTCCTATTCCTGATTCATTTCTAGTGGTGTCGTGACCCTAGCATCCTCTGCTTGCTCCTGTTGATTTTCTGTTGGCTCATTTTTTGGGTCAGTACTAGGTGAATCTTCTGGAGACTCACTAGCTTGTTTCCTGGATTCTCATTCTTTTTCCTTCTAGCATTTTGCCCTACTAAACTCCCTATGGAATTTCCCTCGTTTCCCCGTTACCTCAGAAACAACTTCTATTTCCTCATAACCCAACACACTACCAACTACCTGGGGTAGGTTATCTAACTTAGTTGAAACATCCAATTTTTTGTTTCCCTTCCTGTCACTAGATTGACCAGTGAGTGGTAGTTCCAAGGATTTCTTTTTCTCACGACCCTTCTCATTTGGGGGTGAGGGTTTCAACTTGTTGGACTTCGATGCAATTCGCCTTGTGGTAATTCATGTCATTCTTCTTCTAGGTTTTGGGGTTTGTACAAAGGATTCACCAGGGCTTCCTTTATTTTTCTTTTCACTAGCCTTCTTAGGTGACCCATCAGAGACAAACTCTCCATCCAAAGAATTGTCTTTGGAGGAACCCTCTGCAGAAGATTCCTCTTCCTTAGAGGATCTGATATCCTCATTGTCCTGAGAATGGACAAATGAGTCCCAATCATCAGGAGGAGAAAATAACTTCAATTCTCAGACTACCAACAATTTTATCAAACCATGGCGGGATAGACAATGGTGTTTACCACTTCTCACCATTTTAGACATTCGTTGCAGGGCACGATATAAAAAATATGGAATATTAATCATCAACCCTTGCCACAAATGCAACATTAATTTGAAACATTTGGAAAAAACATATTGAAATCTTCCTTCACAGGTGATATAATGAATGATGTACCTATCGACTTCCCTCCAATGTCTTGGTAAGGATTGTAAGTTGGTGCCCTGCCCAGAAACCATTTCCACAGATTCACCCCTCTAGAAGAATTTCTTCCGCATTGGCTATAGTTCTGTAGACTAATTGGACTTCTTGGGAAAATATTGTTCTCCTTTCAGTGGAAGTCCAAAAACTTCATCAATGGTTTCCATGGTAACCGTAATATCCAGCCCTCGAATAATAGCCTTCTGGTTGTGAAAATTATGGGTGAATTCTAGCGCAATTTTCTCATAAAACCCTCTCAACTATTTGAATAAACATCCCAATGGGCCTTCTGAAATTCTGCATATGCTTCAACATGCATTTTTAAATTTTGTAGAGTGATGAGCTCATGACACGGGCGGTGACCTTTTTCCATGTTCGCAAAAACTCACTGTAGCTCAATACTAGTGACTCAGACAAGTATGGTTTTGGTAAGGCGGTTTAATAGTAACAAATGCTAAATCCGATAATGACTACTTAACAGAGAATGATGGCAAATATAGTACTGAGGGGTTAATGCAAAAATAATAACAGTGACAAACCCTTGGAAGAAATGATGACAGTGATGACCCTTCCCCCCAGCTGATTGGTTGAACCGTCCATGGGGCAACATGCCATTTGACAAAAGGAAACACAAAATATAAAATAAAAGAAGGAAATAAACTAATAAAAAAAATTACCAATCACCACAAGTGAGAGAGAAACGTGACGAGCCCGAACAAGAAGCAAGTACGCCGCATGCCTCAAAATGATGGAATAGTGTACACTAGAGATGGAAGATCTACAGGGATATGATAGGAAATAAGGTGTATGGAACAAGTTGTACGTTGTACAACATGAATGACAACCGCTGAGAGCAAATCGTCGGGTATGGACAACTAAGTGACAATGATGGAGAGAGACGCGGTGTTACGAAGGATGAACGCTTCCAAGTGGTCAACTAGGAGATGACGACATCAGGACAGGTAGGTAGAGCATCTACTGGTAAAAGAAGATAACCAATGAGGGTTGGCCATCTAGCGATCAACCATGTGTGAAGAAAAAAATTTTGAGGTCGTCAAAGTTATGTGAATGGACCATGGGACCAGCCGCAGGGAATAAAAGTGAACAACTTGCAATGGACACAAAAATGATTCTGCCAAAGAGAAGATAGGAACGCGAGCCAAAATATATGTGCAACATTTCTTGGTAACAAAAATGATAGGAAGGCAGAGCAATCCTGGTAATGGTTGTTGGCTGTAAGTCACAAACAACCATTATGGCGTGAAGGGTGGAATCGAGAATGGAGTTGTGCGGAAACCAGCCAAGAACGGGGAATGATATGTATGGTGATAGGTCTAAAAACCATGGGCCAAGAAAACACCAAGCAGCAGAGGAACCTAAGCAGAGGTTCCTTACAAGAAAAGGACATGAATGGTGGTGCATGTGAAGGGCAGAAGGGAAAGCATATCACTGGGAGACATGGAAGTACAGGCCATGGTTATGAATAGGAGGTTGAAAGAAGACCCCGAATGAATGGAGTGAGGGACCCAAGCACTTGCAATTCAAAGTAAAATAGTTCTTGGCGGGAAAGTGATAGGAAGGTGGGGTGCCAACGGGTGAAGGTACTTATTTATTTTTTTAACACCAATAGATTGTCGGTTGCTTGGTTTTCAATCTACCACCGCTTAGTGGCGCCAAAAAATCGGTTTTCACCACTAAGGTTATTCAACGGGTAATGCTCGTCGGAGACCAGTTTTCAAACATTAACCAACCAACAACGCCCAAAAGGGTTTTCATTGTTGGATATTTTATTGCTTTTTTTTCATTATTATTGATCAATTCTGAAGGAGGCCAAAAGGAACAACAGTAAGTTCCTTTGCCACATCTAAAAAGAAAGCTTATTTGGAAAGAGGTTTTTTGTACAGTTTGGGGCGGTGACCATTGACAAGGAGAGTTCTTCTTTCGAAGTCCACTATACAGAGAAAAACAACACCATTTTCATACATAGTTTGAATCTCATAGGGATCGAGCCAAAGAGTTTGGAATTTCCCTTTGAAGTCCTAGAACCACGAGTCATAGAGTAAGGCCCAGTCCCCAGGTTGGAATGACCATTGTCAGATGTGATGGTCGTTCCATAGAGCATGCTATTTCTGAACAACCTTGGTGTGGAAGAGTGCTTCCTGGCGCAATTCATCTAAGGAATGTAGTTGATCAATGTGTGCCTTTTGTGCATTAGAAAGACTTATACCCAACTATAGTGCAATGCAAAGAGTATTTATCTCAAACTCAATGGGAAGAACTGCCTTCTTATCATAGACAAGTTCAGAAGGGGTCAGACCAGTGGTGGTCTTCCATGTTGTTCGATAGGTCCACACAACTTCAGAGAGTCATGCAGCCCAATTGCGCTTATGAAGAGAAACTGTCTTAGTAAGAATATTCTCAATCTCCCTATTGGTGACTTTTACCTGCCCATTGGCTTGAGGGTGATAAGGTGTAGACTTGCGATGGCGAATTTTATACTCACAAACCAAGGCAAAAATGAGCTCGGACGTAAATTGTGGTCCTTGATCCGTGGTTATCTCTCATGACACACCAAGCCTTGTGAAAATATTGGAGTATAGGAAATTTTCTACTTTTGTATCTTTGGCATGCTTCAAGGCTACCACTTCGACCCACTTGGTTACATAATCGGTACAAACAAGGATATATTCCTTATTTCTTGATGGCAGGTTGATCGAGCCAACAAAATCAAGGCCCCACTTCTCAAATGGCTCTAAGGAAAACTGCGGGTGTAAGGGCATCTCGTCGGAGTGTGTAGGGCGACCCATATACTAACACTTGTCACAATGATGAACATAGCGTTTACAATCCTTGTGGATTGTAGGCCAATAGTAGCCTGTAGTGATAATATTCTGAGCGGTCCTCTGAGCAGCAAAATGTCCTCCGCATGGCTCTATGTGGCATGCACGAAGTATATCAAATACATCATATTTGGGTACGCAATGCCATATGATATTGTCAATGTCAGTGCAAAAGAGCAATCTGTTGATCCATGTGTATTATCCATTGAGTCCAACCAACTTCCATCGTTCCCTCAGAGAGAAATATGGTGGGAACTTACATGTAACCAGATAGTTTGTAATATCGACAAACCATGGGCTCTTTGTTGATATGGCAAAGAGGTTCTCATCTAGAAATGCATTGTCAACTGGAGTAGGTTCATCTTTTGGCTGTTGTAACTTGGAAATTTTTTTTGCAACCACATTTTCTCGACTAGGATTAACAAGTATAGTTATATCAAATTCCTGAAGTAAAAGAAACCATCTAATAACTCTACCAGTTACAACAGGTTTATTCATTAAAAACCGAATTGTCGAATGATCTATGTGGATAAATACTTTATAACAAGTAAAATAATGACAAAAATTATTAATTGCATACACAACAACTAAAAACTCTTTTTTCAGTTACCGTGTAATTTACCTCGGATCCAGTGAAGTTCTTGCTAATGTAGTAGATGGAATAGAAGAGATTATCCTCTTTCTATCCAAGCACAACTCCCATTGAACAATCTGAGGCATCAGTGTGAATATGAAATAGTAGTTCCCAATTTGGACCTCTAAGGACTGGTGTGGTTACAAGTTTTGTCTTGATGGCCTCAAAGGCTTCTTGACACTCAAGTGTCCAAGAGAAAGCATCGTCTTTAGCTAATAAGGAAAACAAGGGAGAGGAAATCTTGCTGAAATTTTGGATAAATCTCCGGTAATACCCTGCATGACCAAGAAAACTGCGAACATATTTTTGGCTAGAGGGTGTAGGCAAGTCTTGAATAATTTGGATCTCTTTAGGATCCACTTGGATAACTTTAGAGGAGATGTAATGGCCAAGCACTATCCCTTTTGTCATAAGCATATGACACTTTTCATGACTTAATGACAAGTTGGTACCTATACAATGCCTAAGTACCTTTTCTAAATTTGTTTTAGCCTCTTCATAAGTATTACCATGGACAGTAAAATCATCCATATACACCTCAACACAATCATTTACAAGATCCACAAAAATGCTCAAAATTGCTCTTTGAAAAGTGGCAAGGGCATTACATAAACCAAACGGCAAGACACTATAGGCAAAGATTCCCCAAGGGCAAGTGAAAGTGGTCTTGTCCTGATCCTCTGGTGCTATGCGAATCTGGTTGTAACCGTTGAACCCATCCAAAAAAGAGAACTTCTTACCTACAAGAGTGTCCAATACTTGATCAATAAATGGTAATGGAAAATGATCCTTCTTAGTAGCTTTATTTAATGCTCTATAATCAACACAAATTCTCCACTTACCATTTTTCTTTAGAACCAAAGCTAAAGGAGAAACCCACTGACTATTTGAAACAAGATATATAAACCCGACATTTAACAGTTTTTGTAACTCCTCCTTACCTATTTCACACACAACAGGGTTGAGCTGACGTTGTGGTTGCCTAATTGGACAACTACCTTCTTCAATGTAAATATGATGGGTAGAGGTGTCAGGATGAATTCCACGCATGTCTTGGTATTCCCAAGAAAATTCATCTTTGTTTGTTCTAAGCATGGCGACAAGGTCTTGGATTTGTTCAGGGGTTAACTGTGGATTAATATTAAGTGTGCGGCTAGGAAAAATTTCCATAGCTTTTGATTATGTAGGTGATTTAATGGCTAAGACTTGGGAGGTGGATGGAATATCACTCAAATTTGCAGAAGATAAGAATGAAGCATACAAGAAATTATGGGGCAACAACTGATGCAATATGATAAAGTGGTGAACAAATCGTGAACTACCCACCAACGAAAAGTTCCCAAAAGGACATTGAATATTTAAACCTGAATGGAGGACCATGCTTTCAAAAAATTTATTAAACATATACCTGTTCTAAAGGAAATTAACAAGAACATTATCCTTCATAGGTTCCTCCATATGTAAGGCTTTATCAATTGTCAGAATTGGCAATGACTCATCTAAGTCATTATCAATCCAAACTGGGTCCTTCGTCTCTAACAAAGGTTGCGTTGGCGAGTATAGAGTCAATTGTTTCTTGTGCTCACCATTATAAATGACCATCTTCCCTGATCGACAATTGATAAATGCATCTGCGACTGCTAACCAAGGTTGTCCCAAAATTAGGGGTATCCCCCCAACTTAATTTTTGGCTGCAAAATCACAAATTCAGTTGGGCATTCCCACGAATCAATAGAAAGGATTACATATTCAATCATACCTTCGGGCTTGACCAAAGATCAATCTGCCATTTGAAGAATTGTGGGAGTAGGTATAAGTCCCTCTAATGACAATCTTTCCTTTGTTTTATTTGTCATAACATTAATTGCAACACCCAAATCCACAAGGGTATTAGGAATACTTAATTTACCGATAGATACCTTAATGACAGGACTCCCTAGATCTGAGTACTTTGGAATGGTTATGTTCCCGAGCATAAGATCTGCCAACTTTTCGATAACTTGGATGGTCTTCGGGTCTTGCTTCTTCTTCTGCTTCTGAGTACATAGATCTCGAACTATTTTTGTATAGACAGGGATGTCCTTGATAGCCTGCAACAAAGGAATCTTGATGTTAACATTGTGTAACTCATTAACAAGATCAAATTCAGGTTGAGAGACCTACCTTTGTATTGGTTTAGACTAAAATTATTCAGATAAGGGAGGTTCTTTGGCTGGCTCTACTTCTGCCTCTTCGTTGATTTCTATAATGGTGGGACCTTGAAGAGCCTTCCCCGACATTAACTGAACTCCATCTAGTTATACTATATTTATAGGATAGGTGGGGTAACCTGTTGCCTCATTATTATACACAGGTTGGGTTACCTTATTTTTGGGGTTCGGATTTGGCTGAGCTGGCATTGATGTAGCTCTTGGTGGTTTCGTTGGATGGTTTGTTGGATTGATGGGCTGAGCGACCGATGATGGAATGGCCAGAATAAGCTGTTGTGACTACTATTATGGGTTGATCATAGGAGGAGGTGGAAATAGTGATTGTGACGGAAATGGTTGTTGTTGGTATGGTGACGGTTGTGGTGATTGTGGCATTCATACCTGTTGCCACGACTGTGAAGTATATTGATATTGTGGCATCCATTGAGGGTATGGGAGTTGTTGCCAACCCCCATACCATCTCAGTTGATAATAATTGGGTTGGCTAGGTCCAGGGGAAAGATAATCATTCATCATGCTAAGGTACATTACTCGGGGTGGAAAAGGTCGCCTAGGGGCCATGTAATAGATGGGTTCCTTAGAATATTCCATTTCAGACACACCTACAAGAAGAGGCCTCAAGGTAGAACTCCTACTAAATTATTCTAGGGTTGAGATGTTTGTCCTATTGTATGGGAAATCCTCACTACCGTGTCTCTTGCGACACGTTGGACAAAACACAACCAAAGCCTTCTCGACTTCCTCTTGCTTCCTACGGGTATAAAGAGTGTCTATCTGTTTACCCATATGACTCAACAAATTTGTTTTAAGATCCTCAAGTAAATTGCCTATTTCACACTTCGTTATACCCATCGCATTGCCTACGGTATAAGGCTTACTCGGATAGTTCCTTCCCGAATGTTGAGACCTTGAATAGTTCTTGAAAATATCACAAATATCATCAAATCCTATTTTGGAGAGATTCCCTTTGCCTATTAAATTTTATGGTTCCATAACATCATCTCTTATCCCCCTAAGAAACAACATTTTAATAGCATCATCATTTAGTCCCTGTTGGCGAGACCGTTGAAGACTAAACATGAAGCGTTCAAGGTAGTCCTCCATGAAATCGTCTTCCTTTTGAGTCATGTGGAAAATTTCATCCCAAACCTCCTTTGTTTTGCAATATTCTTGGTACTTGGTCAGGAATAACTCCTTCATGACTTCCCACGTTCTGATGTTCCTAAGGTTCATAAACCATTGTAGGGCAGCATCCTTTGATGTAGCTAGAAATAGTTTGAGTTTCTGTGTGTCGCTTTGATAATCATAGCTATGGAACAACACATCAAATTCAAACAAAAACATGTCAGGATCCTCAATCGAAAGACCATGAAAAATAGGCAAAGAAGAATGAGGAATGTTCTTCATAGGAGCATCTTGTTCAGGATGTGTGATTGGAAACTCAAAGGTAATCACACTATTGTTGGCCAATGCCCTATTATGATTATTATTATTGTTGTTGTTGTCATTATTGTTGTTGTTGTTTTTATTTCTGTTGGGATCCATGACTTCTGATGCCCAAGGGGTAAAATAGTTTTTAAATGGATCTCTGGTTTCTGAAAATGGACCAACTTTAGTCCTGTAAGACTCTTGGAAGAATTTTTCAACGTTTTTGCATAATATCTTGGAAGAGCTTGGATGAGTACCTACATGCATCTCAACAATAGTGGTCTTAATAACACACTTCTCGAGATCAGGTTCAGGTAATTCTAATGATTGCAACTTAGTTTTCAATTTTTCTTGAGTTGAGCTACTTCCTTCAATGGATGGTTTTGACTTATTTTGTAATTCTTGTGTTTCCTCAATGGATGTTTTTGATTTGTTTTTAGATTTTCGGGTTGTGAACTACTTCCCTTTTCTTTTCTAATGAATCTTCCTCTACTATCCCTACTACGATTCATGCACCTAAATGACTTATGAAAAAGAAAACTAAGGGTAGTTATCCAAATGAGGTCGACTATCGCGTGGAATTTCTCCTTAGCGCAATGCTCCTAGCTTAGTTTACTAGAAATGTAGGCCTTTAACACCGTTCCCCAACAATGGCGCCAAAATGATTGGATTAAACTTTGGTCTTAGATTTTTTTGGTAATGGTTCTGAATTAATTCTTAGAAATAGCTTCCTCAGTTCACCCTAAAGTGTCAATCCGGGAAAGTAGGATTTTGAATCGTGTTGTGGCAGTATGTTGAAGGGCTACAATCGATAAACTAAGGTTTGATGGATGCAAACTAATGTAATCTATTTTTGAGTAGAAATTTGGTTTGCAGACTTCCTGTCACATATGTGACATGAACTCGTGAAGAAATGACCCTACAATAAAGAACCAATCACTGGCACAAAGCAAAACATAATTGAAAATCTCTAACAAAACGAAAAAACCTTTTTGGTAATAAAATAATAGAATTAACTATGCAATAAACATAAGTAAATTCTCTATGAGTTATGCTATTGAACATGGATATGATTTCAATCTCAATTAACTATTTGATTATTCAATTATAGTTAATAGATTAGGCAAACTAACAAGTATTGAACAAACCAATAGAGACTGAATACATTCATTTAGTAAACTAATAAGGATCTGATAACACAATAAACAATATGAAACGAATTGAATAATTACAAAGAAACATACATTACCACACACAAAAATGAAAAGATCACCAACAACCAGGGAAGTGGGCCCTACCTTTGCCAACTATCGAGTGATTAGAAGCTCACAATCACATAATTATTCCACGCTACTTAGCATTCCTTCGAATCACAACAACAAATTATAAACACAGATTTAACACCAATATGTGATTTCTATTATCTCCATATATATCTGAGTTTCATCATACACACACACACACACATATAGATACCAATCATATTATCGGTAAGTAAATAAGTTTGTTTTTTCGTTTGGTCTATCGGCCACTCACAAACAAGAGTTTATGAAAAATGACAAAGGTCGGTTGTAGGCCACTTATAATGTTAAAAAAAAGCATCCTAAACAAAAATGATCGGTCACTAACAAAGTCTTGCTAATTTCATTTCACTGATCTCCTGAGGTCCTCATGCTTGTAGCAGATTCAACTTCCTCTCTAACTATCTCCTGCCATTTGGACACGAAACAATCAAAATTATCATGATTTTCAGTAATTTATTAATCCTAATTTCTTTTCCATATTTTATTAAATATTAAGGTTCCTTCAACAAATGGTGACAGGAATATGGACAAAGAAAGAGGTAAAGAGGAAATTATAAGGTAAAAATAATGAAATATTCTACACTCATCAACAATTAGATCCCTTAATGAATACCCCTCAAGCTTCAGAACAAGGGAGAGGGAGAACCATTCACCAAGGCTGAAAATCAAGGAGTCGACACCAAATGCTCTACTAACTACACAAATTTCTGACAAAACCCAAAGCAAGAGAGCACCCTGAGAAGAAACCTCTAGCTAACTCTATTATAATCTTTTAGAAGATCCAATTTAGGAAAGAATCTAGACTTTTATTAATTGAAAGAGAGTGAGAAACTTCATGAACAATGATGATTGAATAAAAAATATAGCACCCCCGAACGAAGTCACTTTGCTACTTTGAAATGAATGAAGGAAGAATAGCTTGAAGTATAGTCACCAAGACCTTGGAAAAGATTTTATAAATAGTGTTACACAGGTTGATAGGTTTGAAGTCCCCAAAAGAGTTCACACCTGAGACCTTCAGAATGAGGACAAGAAAGGTGGGGTTAAGTTCTTTGAGAAGAGATTTGCAGCCAAAGAACTCCTTTGTGGCATTAACCACATTAGCAACCACAATGTCCTAGAAGGAATGAAAAAACAAAAAAGGAAAGCCATCAGGGCCGAGGGCTTTATTCCCCTCAAAAGAGAAAACTATCGATTTAATCTCCTCGGCAAAGGGAATGGCAGTAAGATTAATATTAAGCTCCTCAAAGATGAGACTAGGAATAACATATAGGAACTTATTTTTTGACTCTTTATCAAAATGTGAGCCATCGTTCAATAGAAGAGATATGAGGTAGAAATTTGGATAGCATATTCATCTTCTAGCAACGATTTATAAGCTATAATGGCATTGTTTTTATTGGTAGACTTATGTTTTAAAGAAGACAGATGAAAGAACTTGGTGTTACAATCTCCAATCTTGATCCAAATCACTCGAGATATTTGTTTCTAGTAGAATTCTTCCTTGGAAATAATATCATATGGAAAGGAATAAGGGCGTCTTCCTGAAGTTGGAGAGAATACTTAAACCATTGGATTGAATCTCATTTTGAACCTCATCCATATGTTAGACCACAATTTTTTTATCATGGAAAGTCTAACCAAAAGCTCCTTATTCCACCTCCTAATCATATGCTTTATGTAGGAAAGTTTCTTAGCTACTATGAACATATAACTACCATGAATTTTCACCTGCCACCAATTCTTATTCCAATCTTTAATATTGAGGTGTCTAAGCCACATGGCTTCAAATCTAAAAGGAAATTGTTTACTTTTCTTGATTCTATCCACAGATAGTGAGATGGGAAAATAATCAAACCCACACCTTGTAATAGTGGAGAGAGAATAAGAATACTTCATGAACCAATCCATAGAGACAAGAGCCCTATCCAACTTCACCTGGATGAGATCCACTCCAATCCTCCTATTCGACCAAGTAAAAGAAGTCCCCTAGAGATCAAGATCCATAAGAGTGTTATCATCAATAAGAGCCCTTAATTCTAGCTTGCTACCAGCTAGGATTTGAGAGCCTCCCAATTTCTCATTATCATTCAACAAAGTGTTGAAATCCCCCATGACTAACCACTAGAAGTCATGAATGAAGACCTCAAAGATCTAAGTTGGCCCCACAACTTCTTTTTGAATTTTTTATTAGGGGCATAAAAATTAGGTATTACCCATGATGAATCATCCTTAAGATGGAAGAACTGAGTTTCAATATAATTTTCTTCAGTGGACAACGCTAAGCCCTTGACAGTTCTAGTGTTCTAGAACATCACAATGGCACCTGAGTCTCCATCCAAGTTGAAACCATGGAAACCACAATCTTTAAAGAGAGAAATTTTAAGCCTTTCCAATCTATCACACTACATTTTATTCTATTGAATAATAAAATGTTCGATCTATGATCCCAGATAATGTCTCTCAGGAGGTCACACTACAATATTCCTCAACAATAAAAAGCTAGAAAAGCAAGAGACTCTCAAAAAGATATGAAAGCTCGAGAGAATTATAATGAGGGTTGAGTGCTTATAAGAGAAAAAACCTAAATGAGAAAGGGATTAGATCATGAAAAGTGTCAACATCACATGAGATGAGACATAATGATCTAATAATAGCCACTTTAAAAAAAAATAAAAAAAATCATAGGAAAAAATATGAAATCTTTTTATTTTATTTTTTACTTCGATCTATATACTGGGGAGGCCATATGACCTCTTTGGCAAAACAAATTTGCCTCATAAACTCTCAACGTGGATTTTTTCTGATTTGATAGATGATTTTAAGGTTTTTGGGCCTTTTGAGCACAATAGAAACCTTTGTTTTGGCTCAAAAAGAAAAGAAAAAGCAGGTATCCTCCAGATCTAGAAACAAAGCAACCACTTCAAACCCTCATAGATCTGGTGTCCAGAACCCAAATCAGGCAAAACAAAAGCCAAATTTGACTTTCTCGACAACTCTGGATCCAACAATGAGGTCCTTTTTTCACCAAAAATGCACCTAAAAATGCCCACCTCCAAAATTTGCATAAAAGCAAAGGGGATTTAGATCTAAAGCTTGTAACCCTTGTTGAAGAAAAAGACCTAATTAATTAAGAATGCCCTAATGTTCCACAAGATTATATTCATTTGAAAATAGAGGAGTGAACTTAGATCACATATCAAAAAGGTGTTTTTGGACCTCTTCAACAATATCTTTTTGGCACTCTCTTCTATTCTTTTGAGAAGAAGGCATACCCTACCCTCTATGGTCTGAGCCACAATCTCCTTTTTTCTTAGTTACAATGCCTTTTAGGCCAAAGGGGGAAGGAAGGGTATTATTTTTCCTACCATTCACAACAATGAAAGGCTCATCTTCTTTGATCAAAGGTATTTTAGTCAAACTAGTAACCTCAAGAGATAGGTTACCAACTTTCACCATTACATTCCTTAAAGGAGATGAGGGTAGAAAATGAGGGACAACTTCATTTTCAATCAACCTAATAGCTCCTATAGGATCCAAATCCTTTGAAATCAAGGAAAGAATAGGAAGGTCCTCAGGTTGGGGAAGAGGCCGCTCAATTAAAGCTTCCAAGTCCCCCGGACAAACATCCTCCTAGATCACCACACTCTCTAGAGTCGAAGCAAGGGGATCCATGACAACCCCTAATGATAACTTTGATTGAGGAGCCTTCTCCTTTCCCTTTTTCTCCTTCCAAACTTTAGGGGGAGGTTACTCAACCTTGAAAGGATGATTCTTTGCCCTGTGGCTTGATTTTTTGTAGTTGAAACAAGCAAAGGGAAAATATTCAAATTTAATTTGTTGCTTGCAACTACTTAGCTTGGACTTCAAAAGGATAATTTTTTGTAAGTCCACCTTATGGTGTACCAACACACAAATCCTAGCAAACACTAGTCTCCTTCTAGAGATCAACATATCATATATAAAGACAAGATGACCAAAAGAGATAGCAATACCTTTAAAAACATCCTCATCCTAATATTCCAGAGGTATGCCTAGAAGTTTGACCCAAACAAGAGCAGAGTTGAAAAAATATTAAGAAAGATCCATACTTGGTTCCCAAGGATGCAACACCAAGGTAGATTTCCCAACAGTCCACAAGCCTTTAGTAAAAACCATCCCCATATCCTCTTTGTAGGTAAAGGAGAAGGAAAAAAACTTTTTACGTAGCTGCAACTTCCACTTGCCCTTTCAAAAACCATTTCTTTCTAACCCAAGAGTGCAACACCTCTATATTCGATCTTAAACCAAGAAACTTCCCAATCAGAGAAAACTCCATAAGGGAGATGGTTTTTTGAATAATAGAGTCTAAGACAAAAAGAATAACTTCCCTATAATCCATAGAGGCTACCACTTGGTTGAAAGAAGACAAATTTTCCTTTAGGCTTAGTACTAAAAAATTCTAACCAATGATGGGAAAGGAAGACCTCTAGACCCATAGTACTGCTCTAACCAGCATCACCCTACCCCACACCAAAAGCCTTAAGAGTTGGGATAGAAAAACCAAATTTTGAAGAAGGGGTCTCTAGACAGCCGTCCTTCCTTGACACATTAGTGACCACCTGACCCACCACAAGGCCCTTAAAATTAAGAAAAAGACCCTTTGACACCTTATCAACAACAATCCTTCCAAGGACACTGTAAAAATAGCCAAACCACCATCAAATAATACTTCCTCCACAACCAAACCACCATCAGACACCAACCTTCCCATATCACCAGCACGAAAAGTAAAATTTGAACCAAGAGTTCTCACTTCACCCTCAATAGGATCCTTCACCTCTTCTGATTTATTCAATATAGGACTTAAATTTGTTATCTCAAATAATTATTTTATTTTATCAATAATAAAAATAATTCATTTTCATATAGCATAGTTATGATGTGTTTAATAATACTCTAAATGATTCTCATGTCTCTTCAAGGAGTAAATAGACATTTGAAAATATATAGAAAATATATAGTAATGGGTGTGCTATTCTTTATAGGTTTACTCCTTAGATAGTTTTTTAAGGTGACAACAACCCATTATAAGTAGGTGCTTTATACCCAAGAAGGTTAGAGTTTAGAAAATACACGAGGCTCATTAAAAACTAAAATCCAAAGTAACACTCAAGAGAGAAAATAAAATATAGTGGCCAAAGATTCTTTAAAAGTTTATGCAATTCTAATCTATATATGAATGTGCAAGATTTGATATCTGTTGTCCTTAGATTTTGATTCACTTTGTCATCCTTGTGTCTTTGTATAAGGGGATGGACTTTTTTTTGTCCTTTTTGATATAATGAGAATGAAAATGTTTGAGTAATATTGAATAAAAATATTTATGAGTAATATTGATCTCTTTAGATGGTTATGAAAAATACGTATCTACTTGATCAACATGTCATCCTCTTGAATCTCTTTATCCATTTGGACATACCTTTTTCACTTGTAGTATCGTGTGTTTCTTGATTATGTTAGTTGTAATATAATATATTCAAATAACTAATATCACATGTTATCAATCCCCCAGCCATATAAAATCATCCAAGGCTCTTATCAAATTATTTTATACACAATTATAATATAAACTTGGAGCTTGGACATATGACAAGGTCTTATGTGTATGAAAATGCAAATCATATGCCATCTCTTATTTTAGATATGATGATTCTCTTAACATCCAAGACAAAACATCCTCTATGATTATGATGAAAATCGAAATATAGGTATGATTTTAGGGTCCAAGTTGTTCCATGGTAACATATAAAAAATTGGTATATTTAAACTATTGATACCTAATCATAAGTATGAGGGTGTTGATACTTGATCATAAGTATGAGGATATAAAATAATATAATGTACTACATGTATGTGAGTTGTCCACTATGAGATGAAAATACACACGAGTAATTTTGGTGCCCTCACATGCAAACTTGTTTGATGTATAATGTTAAGTACCTTTGATGTATAATGTTAAGTGCTTCATATGTTAATATTGAAAGAAAGTTTTTAAAGATGGTCTTGAGTCCCTAAAAAGATGCCAAAAAATATATATATCTCATAAAAAATATGTATTTAAAAATAAAATGTTCCTATTTTTTCTCTTAAATTTAAAGTATTTTTTATCAATTTATATTTGATCTTTAAAATTTAAATTTTAACAAATATTCAACTATTATTTATAATAATGTAGAATTCATATACTCATAAAATAAACTTTACCTTAACTTTCCACATATATTCTTCAAATTTGTATTTGTATTAATTAATGATGTTCAAACTAATAAATTTCGTACTTTATTAAGAAGCTCACCCTTTTAAGGTTCAATCACTTTGAAAGGAACCATTGAAAAATACTCTATCATGTGATATTTATAAGATCTCTCTAGGTTTCCTTGCCTCACACACCCCATTAGCTGATTGTGCCAAATCTCTCTTAAGCTTTTTCTCGAGGATCACCCACCAAGTACATATCCTTGAAAGTTGGGGAGATTTTATGATTTTCATCTAATCGTGTAAGTAACATATGTAATGTTTTATATTAATTTTTTTAGTCATTTAAGAAGTCACAAGTGGATTTTTTTATAAAACTTGATTTCTATGTTTTCATGACCTAAACACTTGTTTTGTGTTTTTTCTAATTTCAAAAAGTGGTGTTAGTGCTATTAAGATGGAAAAGGATGAATATTTATAACAAATTTCTTGTGATTACGAAGAATATGGCTCCAAACTTTTGACAACCCCGCATTTTAGTGTATTTGATGGTTTTGAAGTGACAAAATTAGTCTCATCAATGAGGAGATATTATGTATAAGTTTCAATGAAATTTATTTATTTTGAGTTTTGTTGTATTTATATTAGTCAAATATGTTAAATAGGATTCAATATTACTTTGTATCTTGAAATTTTTGAGTGATGTCTGGATTTTACAAATTTTTAAATGATTTTTTGTTGATGTTATGGATTTTTTGTATGGAGCTTGTTATAACTATAAAGAAGATGCTACATGGTGTACAATTGTTCAAATAGAAGTAGTGGAATTTTGGATTGAGTTATGAGTATGTTATATTCATAGAGTTATAGAAGAATCATGTCACACTATTAGAAGTATATATACTTGCAATAATCTTGTACAACCTAGTAATGTTGATTATTCTTGTTTTTAGAATAGATTCAACAATATTTTAAATGATCACATGGAACAATGATGTTAGTATGGTTAGTATCAATGAGGCATTGATCATGGAGATGATTGAATAGATGAAATAATGGTGGTGGAAATCTCTACAATTTTGACAACTAGTCTATGTTAATCAATGAAAATTGTTAAAATGATGTTTCTAGAATGGCAGTTTATCATGCATGTATGCAAGACATTTGATTTTTCCATAGCTTGAGAATTTTTTCTGATATATATGGTAATTAATGTTCCTAAAATTTAACTCATTATTTTTCTCAATTTTTTTCATATTAGTTATAATTATTGTTTAGGAGGGGGGTTCTAGAAGCCTATCTATAGAGTATGAAAAGTGAACCACTACAAAGGATAATCAAATCCTCTGAGGATCCAAGTTTCAACCCTCCACTTAGGTAAGCCTTCTGATAACTGTGACCTTCAAGTTTACTTATTAATTAATTGATTATTTATTTTAATAGAGCATAGAGATTACCTAAAATCTTTAGACCTTAGAAACTGGAAGTACATAGCACAAAGGTTTTTCAAACAACTTGGAAAGATCTTTGTCCAAGACTAATATGCAAATATTGGATGATAGTGTGTTGTGTTGGTTTCCCATTTAGATAGAAAATGAAAATTATCACAAAGAAACTCAAAACACTATGTGCAATGTTTTGGACATGAAAGGATATGAAATATGGTTGTACAACAAATATAGAGTAACTGGAATGAAAATATTAAATGAACTTAAATGAAAATGATAAGGAAGAGTTTAGAACATCACCGAAGACATCTAGTAAGATTGAAGACTCTCTAAACAAATCCTTCACCTATACCTACACGCATAAGACCAAAGAGAGGGGTTGGGTAGTTGTATAGGATTTTTCCTTAGTCAAACCCCCATTTTAGTGTTCCCACCTCCACGAATAGCCTTAGAAAAGATGATAAAATAGACATAAACAAATGGAGAAAATAATATGCTCACAAAAACAAAGATAATATGCTCAGTATGAAATCTTATAAAGTTACCACTCCCAAGAATAGAAGCGAAATAGCTTTCTGGTGCAATGGAAAAGCAACAAGAATCGTCAAGATGAAAGAGACTTCCTTGAATGATAACCATATAGCTTTGTAGGATATCGTTGTGATTGTGGCAATGGTGGGACAAGGGAGTTGTAGAAAGATGTAAATGAGAGAAGAAGAGATAGAGAGTGTTGTAAAATGGGTCAAGAATTATGTCTCCCCTCAAAAGAACAATATTCTCACTCAAGAAGGAAGGTTTTTTCTCCCAAATAGCATGCCCAAATGATTCTCGATGAAAGTTTAGGTTGGAAGAGGCATTACTTTTCCAAAATGTGGCAAGTGTAACATCCCAACAACTAACACAGTCATGGATTTTTGTGGGACGCTAGCACGATGCATAGATGTTTGTACAACATACACCTATCTAAGAAAAAAATGGAATTAACCATCGAGGAACTAGACATACACATTGTTAAAGAACGTAATTATCTTAATTGTAACTAAAGAGGAAGGTGCATGTAATATGAAATTACATAGGATGAAATTTACATTTAGAACATTGTAAATTTTCACCCTTGGAAATTTCACACTATGTTTTATTACCTATAGACACTTAAAAATTGTCTTGAATAATATTGCACACTTGAATCTGATTATTAACACCATTTCATCTGGAAATTCATCTTCTTTTTGACTATTTAATTGAATAATCCTAGTTATTTAATTAAATGCATCATTCTCATCTATTAATCTAATTAATCTAATTATGTTAATTCTTACCCTTTCACACTAACATTTCATCTTGTTTAATTGAATAATGCAAACTATTTAAATTAAACCCCCTTTTGTCATCTCATTTAATTGAATAATCTAAATTATTTAATTAAATGTCACTTAACCCCTTTTTAATAATAAATAAATTATTTAATAATAATCCTAAATTTCTCTAATTTGCACAATTAAAACTTTGGTTTACTTATCAAATTCTTAATTATCCTCACCCTCCCACTTGCAAGGGAATATTCCTCTGCACATTCCTCCAAAAGGGAATATTATTATGGAATATTCCTCCCTATGCACTCATTCAAAATGAAAATATCTTAACCACTTCCTAATTCTTAGGAATTGTGTTTGTTGAGAGAAAATTAGGACCATTGATCAAATTGCTTGATCCTTGTCAACTTTTAACCTTGACTATGGATTGGAATCCTCAATCCATACCTAATTCTCTAATTGATTTTCATCCCTTGATTAAGCTAATCAATCCTGACCATTGGTTTGACAATTTTACCTATAAATAGGCCTCAGTTATATGAAATAGGGATCCACTTTTTAGAGTGAAGTTACTATAGTGAAATTTAGAGCAATCATCTTGATCATTTTAAGCATTTTAGTATCATCTTAATTAATTTAGGCATCCATTTTAGCTTAGTTTCCATTAATGGCTACCATCTTTGAGCATTGTTTCCACCTAGCCTAGTTTGCATCCATCTCCATTAGAATTTAACATTACCATTTTAGCATTTAAACATTTAATATCCATGTTAATCTAGCTTTGCATTCATTTTTAGCTCATATTTCATCAATTTCATCAACTTTCATCACTAGAAATCCATTTGACAACTTGTTTATCTAAGGGATTGGGAAAGGGCTGCATTCCACATCATATGCAACACCACTCCTCCAATGGAATGAAGTTTGGGTCTTAAATTAGGTTTCCTTCATTCTTTTATGGTTCATTTCATGTTTAATTTAATGGTTGCTTGGTTTGAAGCTTTCAATAATTTCATTGGGATTATGGATTAACTGACTTAATCTAGCTTAAATTCATATGGATCTAGTGGATTGAGGTCATGCTATGATTATAGTCACATTTTGGCGCTAGAAGGAGGGAAGAACTGACTAAATTTGATGAATTTCTCTTGAGTTTCCTGTTATTTCTAGGTTGCAGATGAAGCAACGCTTTTGTTTTTAACCAGAGCAACACCTTGTAGAACAACGATGCTTTTTCCATATAGGGGCGCTTTTGAAATTTAGTCACGTTTTTGTCTTTATGTCATCACTTTTGACTTTTTTACCAAAGAGTTTTTTTTGAATATAGAACTGCTTTTGACCTCACTGGTTTTTTACAAGTGCTGCAGAGTGACGCCTTTGAAATACAATGACACCTTTGTGGAACAACAATTCTTTTACTATTTACCAGAGTGACGCCTTTGTTGGCCAATGATACTTTGACAAGGTAAAACAGAGAGCTAGATTTTAATGTTTGTCTTAATTTTTCAATTTTTCCACTCTCTGATCATTTATCGACTTCTAATTTTTTTTTGTGAGGCTAACCAGTTTTTTAGATTTGAAAAAGGAGCGAAATATTGAAGAAAAGAAGTGTATTATCATTTGGCCATATATTGTAAAAGTGTTTTTAACACTTAGGGGATGATATAACCCCTCATATGCTACTTCATTTCATGTTTTAGGACAAATAGATTTCCATTGGGTTTAAAATATACAATGTAGTAAATCTTTCAAAGTTGGTTGAAATTGAACCCATACATCCTCACCATTGTGATATTGGTTAAAATTGAACAAATACAAAAATACACTTCAATTTAGTGTTAAAATGAATTCATCATTTCTTTTGACGATTAAAAAGAATGAGTGTATTGTGTGAGTGCTTTGCTTGTGTAGACTTGTAGTGTGTATTCACTCCCCTTGCACTTCGTGTGATCTTGGGTGAAGAGAAACACTCCAAGTATACAAACATTTTTGGTCACCCCCAAGGACTTGCTACCTATTCACTTCCCTCGTGCTTCATGCGATCTTGGGAAAAGGGAAGTAGCATTTTCTTGTCTTTTAGTAGAGAGCGCCTACCATGTGATACATCCCACAATGGATAATGCATGGTGACTCTCAAGACCATTTATTTGTAGGCTATACAAATCTTGTGAATGTGCCAAAAGGCAAGTTATTTGTATTCATGAATGGCTACTTCTCGTGCCAACTCTCATGTGAAGAAATGGGTCACTTAGGGGAAGCTAGAGACTTTAGTGTCTCACGAGTGTTGTACACCTCATTATGTTCATGATAGCAATATCATAATTTGACACATTGTGGAAGAAACCTCCTACTTATCTATGTTCATGATGTCACTAAAAACCTTGTCTTACTAACCTATACTTGTTTTCTGAAATGTACTTTGAAGTAGTGAATAGGAAGTGCACCACTCCTAGAAATTACTTGTCATGTTCAATTTTTGGTTGAGGCAATAAATCAAATAGGGAAGGGAATCTTTTGCTTGGCGTGTCAAGATGGTACATTTCCTTGACATAGCCTATTTGTCCATTCCATCTTCACGAATTAATCATTTCTTAGGGGATGATGGTAATCCTACCAAAAATTACGTACCTACTTGAGCTACAATTTTTATTTATTTTTCTTGTTGAGTCAATTTGACACATTGCTTGGCTCCCAAAAAATTTAAACAAACATCAACATTTTCTTCAAATTTTAACCTCTTGGGACTTAGTGTGAATACCTTTGAAAATTCCTATATTGTTGTTTGTCCCTAAGGATTTTATCTTTAGAGGCTTCTAAATATTTGGAATTATATCTTAATTCACAATTTCCAAAGTCAACATAGGAGATTATGGCCTTAGCCTCTTGATTTTTCACATAATGGACTTTGAGGAATGAAAGTTACTTAAGTCATAGACATTTTAGTTTGAACTTAATTAAGACATCTTTATGTGGTAATAAAGAAATATCACTAGATCAAAGTTTAAAACCAAATGAACACACCACACATTGGGCTTATCTTCAAAAAAAATTGACTCACAAGAAACAAAGTGAAACAAGGAAATTGTATTGCCAAAAATTGAATCCAAGTTTTATTTTCCAAAATATTGAGGTCTTAGGTTTATCACTTTAGGGGTAAATAATGTTTTTCACTACCTTGGTCTTGTGAAACAAAGGTTCCTTTTAGGTTAACACATTTTTGGTCAAACATTTCATCCATCTCACAATACATTTGATATCCCACTTCACAAACAACTTTAGAAACTTTGGAAACATCAACATTCTAGACTTAGGCTATCATCAAAGCAATCCCCTAACTTAGCTATTTGTGTGTAAATGAATCATTTTCCATATACTTAGTTGAGTTAGTCATCATCCTTTTGGACTATTCTATCTTAAAGGTCACAAGTATACCTTTAGATTCACAAGTTCATTAGCACCTTTTATCCAAGACATCAAAACATTCAACCTTTAAGTCTAAAATTGTTGTCCAACGTTTAGAAAGTTCATCCTCCATATCACTCACCCTTTTTCATCATCCACTTACACCATTGGTCCAAAAAAACTTAGAGGGTCCCTTTTATCAAAATTTGAGTCAACTAGAGAGTTCCAACAATAAAATCTCAACACACCTCTCCTATAGTTGATCCACAATTTATGGTAACAAGACCACAACACAAGAAAAAGATGGAACAAAAAAACCTACATCCAGCATAAGTGATCCTAACCCACAAGAATTCGATCCTAGGAGCCACTCTACTCCATCACAAAAACCACCAAATCCAATAGACATGGGGTATGAGGTAGAAGATGTCATGAAAAACCCGCTTGAGCTCATTGCAGAGGAATTTCTTGAATATCAACAAGATCCTAAGACAAGTCACATAAACTCTTTGATGAAAATGAACCCTACACAATACATGCTATCTTTAGCAAAGGAAGGGGCTAAAATCCCTTCAACATTTGATGTGAACACACTTAGGGAACAACCTTTAGAAAATGTGGCTTCAATTCCTCAAACTTCCATCACACAACCCTTGACACAAGGTGTGACTCAACCCATCATTCAACCAAGCCCATCACATGCACCAAGTCAACCATTGACAACTAGTCTTGCAATTCAACTTGCAACAAACCTTGGTCTCACTTCCAACCTAGGAGGTAACGCACTTTTTGGTACCCAAGACACCACCCTTCCACAAAACATAAATTGGGCACCAACATTTAGTGTCCAACCACATTCTTCCACCACCATTCTTGAAAATCCTCTACATCCACATGTACCACTTACATTCCATAACATAACAATGGACTTGACTTTTTGAGCACAACCATATTCATCCACCACCACAAGTACCTAAAGTGCTCCTAAGGTTACAAAAAGTCATGAAATCCAAGTACCCCAAGTGGAACAAAAATGTCAACCCTCAACACAACAAGGTCCATCTACATCGAACCCCCAAGTTGACACATCAAAATAATTGGTTCCACAAGCCACTCAAACCAACCCACAATACACATAAAACCTATTTCCCATGAATCCAAATCAAGGAAACCCATTTTTCATGAATCCCATCAACCAAGGTAACACCTTAGCCCCTAATCAAACACAAGGGAACCCTCAACATCAAAACAATAAAGGGAACCCTTCCAATCAATTGGTTCAAACCCAAAACATGCCACTAATATTGCAACACCAAGTGGCACCATCATCATCGCAACCATTGGTCCCCAAAGCCATGAAAAATAAAATGGGACCCCAAACCTACATTCCTCCATCCCAATCAACAATTTTACAAGGAATGATAGTGCAAAACAACCCTCAAAATCTTACCACACAACAACCATCTCAAATCAACCCACAACTCACTCTTACCATGGTCACTCAAAATCCATCTGATGTATCCCAAAATAAACACTTTTACATTGCAAGCACAACAAGCTCAAGCTCAAGCCTTGCAATAACAACAAGCCTATCAACAAGTGTTGCAAGCACAATAGTCTCAAGATCAAGCTTTGCAACAACAGAAATTCTATCAACAAGTGTTGCAACGGAAACAAGCCCAAGCGCAAGCCTTACAACAACAAAAATATCAACAACAAGAATTGATTGCACAACAACAACAAGTATTGCTTGCACACCAACAACAACAAGCATTGATAGCATAACAATATTCCCAACAACAAGTTCTTGTGCAACAACAACAACAAGGTTTGTTCTACAATCCCCAACAATACACCAACATGCAACAAAATGTCATAAATCCAAATGTGCAAGGAGCATACACACCTCCACCCCTATCACCATACAACACCCCCACATATCAAAATCCCACCTACATTTCATCTACCTTGCCACAGTACACCACATATGCTCCTCCACTAAATCCTCAAGATGATTTGTCATCACAAATTAGGGTTCTCATGCAACAAATCTAGGACATTCAAATGGGGAAAGAAAAGAAACCACATACATAAAAGAACTTGTGTCCATACCCCTTTGATAGGAACATCGTGATGGTACCTTTCCCACTTGGATTTGAAGTCCCAAAATTTGATAAATATAGAGGGAAAGGAAATCTAGTTGACCATATCAAAGAGTTTCATGTGATGTGTATGGAGGATGCTTACAATGATTCCTACTTGATGCGCCTTTTCCCATGTAGTTTGGTGAGCCCAGCAATCGATTGGTTCTCACAGTTTCCTCCGACAATTAAAAAATTCCAAGAGATAATTGATAGGTTCATAGAGCATTTCCCCTTCAATATTGACATGGATGTGAGCTTGGAAGAGTTATACACCCTCAAACAAAAAAAGGGTGGATCCTTTGCAAATTTCCTACAAAGATGGAGGCAAAGAGCTAGCAAGAGAAAATGGCCCATTCCTGAAGAATAACAAGTAGGAATCATCATTGCTAATGTTGAAATGAACTTATCCTTTCAATTAAATATTCAATGTGTCACAACCTATGATGACCTTATCCCTAGGGCCCTCAACATCGAGAGATCCCTAATCACACAAGTGTATAAAGACAACCACCCATCTACCAGTTTTAATGACAGTCCCTGTGTATGGGATAAGAACAAGAACATGACAAATGATGGTGCCGTTGATCCTAAAGTAGTCATAAGTGCTCCTAGACAAACCACTAATCAACCAGCCAACACACAACATAACGTACAAAAAACCACCACACCAACTCCAAACAACCAAATCAACAACACCAACACACAACAAAGAGGATCACCCAATTGGAATAACCACCCATAGAAACACAAGTACACACCATTTGGGGAACCCATCAAATCAATCATGTAGAAATTGGTGCAATCAAACCTAATCATGCTCCCCAACTACCAAAACTATCAAGAAACTCAAGTTAAACCACCATGGTATAAAAAAAAGGATCTTTGTGATTTCCACAAGATTAAAGGACATAAAATGGTGAGCTATATGAAGCTAAAGAACATTATCCAAGATCTCATCGAAAATGGGGATATGACCATTGATATACTAGTAGGTAACCAATACCTAAAGATATACAAGAACCCAATTCTAGATCACAACAAAGGAAATGACAAAGGTAAAGGGAAGGATTACTCTAATGTGGGTAATGTATATTTCGATGTGGTCACATCTTGTGACATTTTAGTAACGATCGTCACTATCAAAGGACCTAGTGTGGAGTGTGGATTCACCACATGACATGGAAAGGTCACAATCTAAGGAGCTTCATCACAACCTAGGACACAACCTACACTTCTGACGTCAAACTATAGCGGCTACAGTCTCCTAGACTAGTTAAAGAAAACCCCTGCACAGATCTCTATCCTAGAATTGTTGAAGTTATCCCCTGCACATAGGGATATATTAGAAAAGGCCTTATTAGCTTCCTTTGTACCTAAGAATATCGATACTGAGCAATTCCAAGCTATGATAGGACATATCACCACACCCCATCTTCTTACATTCTCTGAACAAGACCTCCCAACACAACCATCTCACAATCGTGCTTTGCATGTTGAGGGCATTATTCATAAGAATAAAGTTAAAAGAGTACCAGTGGATGGAGGTTCTGGTCTAAAAATTTGCACCCTTTAATTAGTCAAGAACTTGGGTTACTCAGAGGATATCATTGAAAAGACAAAGGGTATAACCATTAGGGTATACTATGATCAAGAGCGAGTGTCTCAAGGCATAATCAAGCTACCTATCCAAGTAGGACCCACTATTACTGAAACCACTTACCAAGTTATTGATCTTGACCTTCCTTATAACATTCTTCTATGACAACCATGGATTCTTTCCATGAAATTTGTAGCTTCCATGCACCAACAGTGTGTCAAATTTCCTTTTGAAGACAAAGAAGTTACTATTCATGGTGATCTTAAGCCATTCTACTATTGTGAGAACCTTGAGGCTAAATTTTACAAGATCCCATAAATACCGAAGAATGATGAAGGGATCACATCTTTCTCCTCATTTTTTGACCCATCTTCCTTGGCATGTACCTCAGAATCCAAAACACTCATTGTACAAAACATACCTGACATCAAGGAAGTAATCAAGAATAATAGATGTGGGGATTATAATCTAAAGAAGGATAATTTTGTGCTTGGAGAGTTACCCCTTTCCCCTAAATCTAATGGGAAACCCCAACCTATCAACAAGGTAGCTAAAACAATGAAGGTAGCATCCACCACCTTTACCAAGTGGGGAGACTTGAATAAATAGGTCGTCAATGAAGAAGATATATCCAAATTACTATATCAAGATGACAGACTTGTGTCTATTCTTCCAATGGAAGATGATAGAAAAGGATTATAGCTAAAGATGGGATGGGGGTATAACAAGAATGAAAATATTAGACAAAATGACAATGGTTTACTAGAACCCCCGTTCTTGAGAGATTTCCAAAGAATCTTGGCTTAGGATGTACCACTAGCAAGGTGGCCCTTATTGGCAATGGTACTTCTAATAAACGGGTGGAGGCTTCCTCTTGGTTACCTACATCATGTGATACTACCCTTGATGACTTTCCCCTTGACGTCACTGACTTGTTTGAGGATACCTCCATCTTTATGGTAACCACAACATCCTTTATCCCAAACATCCAAATCTCTGAAATGATGCTAGTACACCCCCAACTAATCGACTAGGACCAATGAGGACCACCAATTTTGGATGTGTTTGAAAATTATGAAGCGATCTTTGAATTTAAGGGAATTTGTGACAACTTTCCATGTGGAGATCATAAAGTAGGGTTTGACATAGAGCTAGATACATAGTCGTACTATGGGGAGATGATTGAGTCCCTTAGTCGCAAACTAAATGACATGAGAATAATGTGTAGATCTTTAAGTGAAAACCACACTGTGGCATTTTTTTATCACAAAATAGTAAAAAGAAAGGATGCATCTAAAGGTAAAAACCTCTTTGAGGCATTGGAGGATGAGGGATTCAATATTCCTCTTAGCGTAATGCATCCATAGAAATCAACGGTACTTGCAAAGAAAGAAAATCTAGTGAACGTGGGAATAGAGAAGGCACCTAAGATAACCTTTTATGTTGAATCATTGTTAGATGAAGAATTTATTTTTTTGGCAACATTCATTTAAGAGCGAAGGTAAAACTTTGGATGGTCCTACACAGATATTCTTGGGCTTGGTCCTGAAGTGGTCATACACCACCTAGCAATATATCTCGAAGAAAAACCAGTAAAACAAAAACTAAGAAAGATGCTCCCTCAAATAGAATTATTGGTTAAGCTAGAATTATATAAGCTCCTTGACATCATATTTATCCAGCCAATAGACTATCCTGAGTGGGTTTCCAACTTGGTGCCAGTCTCTAAACACATTGGGGGCTTCAAAATATGCATTGAATTCGGGGACTTGAACAAACCATGTCTGAAAGATGACTTCCCTCTTCCAAACATCAATATCACTGTCGATTTAACTATTGGACGTGAAATTTTATCACTCATGGATGAATTTTTAGGTTATAAACAAATCATGATTTCTAAGGAGGTCCAACATAAAACAACATTCACGTTTCCATGGGGAACATACTACTGGAATATGATGTTGTTTGGGCTAAAATGTTGGAGCAACCTATCAGAGGGCGATGACCCTAATCTTTCATGATATGATCCACAAAAATATTGAAGATTATGTGGATGATATTTTAGCTAAATCAAAGATAAGAAAGGGACATATAGAGGTATTGGGACCAATCTTCAGTTGGCTTGAAGAATACAAGGTACATCCAAATCTGAAAAAGTGTGTCTTTGGGGTCACATAAGGAAAGATTCTTGGTTACATAGAGTCACAAAGAGGGATTGAGATAGATCAAGCTAGGGTAAAAGAAACTCTAGACATGGAGCCACCACAAACATTGAAATAGATGTGAGGTCTACAAGGAAGGTTACAATCCATCAGGAGATTCATAGCGTAGCTATCAAACAAGATCCACCCCTTTTTTCACCTTCTCCATAAAGGGATAACATATAAGTGGGATGAGAAATGTGATATTCTTTCAACAAATCAAGGACTATCTATTGATACCTCCTGTTCTCATGCCACCACTACCAAACAAGCTTATGATCTTGTACATCTCAACCACATCAACAACATTACGTGCTCTTCTTGCCCAACATGATGAAATAGGAAATGAAAGAGAAATCTACTATATCGGTAGGACTTTGGTGGGATATGAAATGAGTTACACATCCATCAAGAAGGAATGCGTAGCAGTAGTTTTTGCTTTGCAAAAATTCAGACTATATGCTTACACATCAAATCAAGTTTATGGCTAAGATTGACCCATTGAAATATTTTTTGTCCAAGGTAACTCTCACTGGGAGAATGGCTAAATGGGTAATGATCTTAACAAAATTTAATAGAGAGTATGTGGAGCACAAGGCTATTAAGGGATAGGTAATTGCAGATCAATTGGTAGAGGCACCCCTCTATGTGGAGAATCCTTTGGTATCTAAGTTTCCTGATGAATCATTGTTTGTCATCGACATTGTAGATCAGTGGAAGATGTACTTTGATAGATCATATACCCAATGCGGATCAGGGGAAGGAATTCTCTTCATCACCCCAAAAGTGGATTGCATTCCAAAATCATACTTGTTATCCTATCCATGCACTAACAACATTGTCGAGTATGAAGCTCTTATAATAGGATTGAGAATTGCAACACAATGGCCAATCCATGGATTGACTTTCTACGAAGATTCACAGTTGGTTATAAACCAAGTCCATGATAATTATAATACAAAAGGTGATAAGCTCACACCTTATAAGAAGATGGTGGAAAATATTAAGGACTTCTTCATCGATATAACATTTGAGAAAATCCCTTGTGTCAACAATCGAGCACTAGATGCCATGGAAACCATTGAGTCCTTAATAGATATGTCGCACAATGTCCTTAAATGTGACTTCCTTGTAGAGTAGCTTCTTGTACCAGCTTTAAAGATACCTGACTCTAAATTTGTGTGTGAAATAATTGGTCTTGGTTCCCCGTGGTATCATGACATAATCACCTACCTAAATAGAGGTATCCTTTCCACTAACATCACTTCCGACCTTAAGAAAACCTTCATTAAGAAAGTCTCTCGATTTGTTATCCTAGGAGATACCTTGTACTATCAAATCATCAAAGGTACATTATTACAATGTCTCAACAAAGAGAAAGCCTTAACTGCATTAACGGAAGTACACTAAGGCATTTTCAGTTCACGCTCTAGTGGTATGACCTTATCCAAGAAACTGTTGAGGATGGGGTATTACTGGCCAACCATGGAACAAGAGACTCATCAACTTGTGAAGAAGTGTATATAGTGTCAATAACATGGAGACCTTATCCATGCTCCAACTTAGGAGCTCCAACCGATTGTCACACCTTGGCATTTCTCGTAGTGGGGAATCGACCTCATAGGAAATATTATCCCCACCTCATCTAATGGTCACAATTTTATCATCACGACCACTGAGTACTTTATGAAGTGGGAAAAATCTATCCTTATGACTTATATCACATGGAAAAATATATCCAAATTCATCTTGAATTACCTTATTTTTTGCTACGATGTACCATAAGCCCTTATCTTAGATAATAGAACACCCTTCAAAAATCATGATGTAAGAGAGCTATGCCAATGATTCAACATCCAACATAGGTTCTCTACTCCCTATTACCCCCAAGGTAACGATCAAGCTGAGGAGTCAAAGAAAACCATTCTTAAAATCCTCAATAAGATGGTTAATGAAATTGGTCATGACTGGAATTTGCAACTATACTCCACCTTATGGGCCTATAGAACTATTATTTGCATACCTATAGGTGCAACCCCATTTTCCCTAGTCTATGGATCTGAATCTATCCTAGACATTGAGTTCAATCTCCCCTCATTAAGAGTGTCATTGCAAAATTAACCATTGATGAAGAATACACGGTGTCTCAATTGAATGAGTTAGAGTTCCTGGATGAGTGTCATCTTGATGCCTTGAATCATTTGCAAGCATACCAAAACTGACTGAAAAGGAGCTACAATTAGAAGAACATGCCAAATCAGGATAGCAAAGGGAAGTTTGAGCCTAATTGGTTAGGACCATTTGTCATCACAACAAGCTATGGATTAGGAGCCTATTAATTATCAACACCTAAAGGAAAATCCTTGCAAAACCAATCAACGACCTACATCTCAAATAGTTTTATGCCTAGGCTTGAAGGGTATAAAATCCAAAAAATACAAAAAAATCAAAAAATCAAAAAAATCCAAAATTTATATATATAAGAAAAAGGATTGAAAATAGTAAATAAAAAAAATCGTCCTCTAGTGGAAACCACTTCGGTGGCACTTTGGGAAAGTACCTTGGTGAAAACCTAGCAAACAAGTACCTTGCATAAATAAGCACCTCCATCTATCATTAGCTCTTTAGCTTATCTTGCTTCACCATCTATCACATCCATCCATTGCATCCCCTAATCCTATTTATTCCATCACCCAGCTACATCGGTGTCATAGTTGGATATTACGTAAGTATCATATTCTCCTTTAGTACTACCTGGTACATTCCTAAGGTCAGTTTGTCCTTCCTATATCGAGGTAGTTTATCACAGCATACTAGGGGAAATTTGTGTATACTTGTAGCGGATTGGGTTCTTGTATATCTTAAGGTTATTTGGAATCTCTCAGAAAATCCCAAAACATTTGAAAAATTCATCAAAAAACCAAAAACACTTGCAAAATCCAAAAACATCAAAATCTTTTTTGTCAAAAATCCAAAAACATCAAAATCTTGTACAATCAAAAATCCAAAAATATTCAAAAAGTTGTAAAGTCAAAATCCAAAACACATCAAAATCCCTAAACAGGTCAAAACATCAAAAAATCCTAAAACATACCTTTACCTTGTCAAACTACGCTGTCTCTGAGCTTGAACATAGGCAAGGCCATCATTGATGTGCCCCCGAGACACTTTAGGTTAGGAGTCCATCATAATAAACTGACAATCCATCAAGTATTTATATCCCATCAATAAACAATTACTGGTCAAAGTCAGTCAAACTATGTGGTCTTTGCATGTATAATGTAAGCAAGGCTAATCTTTGATAAGCCCTTGAGGCCCTAGGTTAGTCCCTTTTAGGT
Source organism: Sequoiadendron giganteum (assembly GCA_007115665.2). Classification (NCBI taxonomy): domain Eukaryota; kingdom Viridiplantae; phylum Streptophyta; class Pinopsida; order Cupressales; family Cupressaceae; genus Sequoiadendron; species Sequoiadendron giganteum. The sequence continues at coordinate 428,454,341 of CM021106.1, forward strand.
CTTGGTCAAAACTCAAAAAACATAAAAAACTTGAAATTTTGAAAACCCAAAACATTGGGAAAATATTCAAAAAATCCCTAAACAACCTCACATAACCTAAAAACCCAAAACATTCACATAAACCCAAAAAGGTCAAAAATGACCTCAAAACATTGCAAAATACCAAAAACGTTGAAATATTCCAAAAAAACTTCAAAAAGCACCCATCCCATTTTGCTTCACCTACAATAAACCTCCATTCATAATAAATCAATTTTCATCATCAACCTTTGGTAAAACAAGTAGAAGACAAGTAGGGCAAGTCGTGAAGTGTGAACCTAAATGTCAAAATCTAAATTCTAGATCATGGGTAAATAATTTGGTAACATTTGTATCAACGACCTATCAAACAAATGGTCTTAGTCAGAACATCTAATAGGCATGTCCTAGGATGTATCCTTCCTATAATGGACATAATCATCAAAAATCACCTTAGCTATGTTACTTAGGGTAAGAGATATAGATAACTTTGACTATTTGTTTTGATATTTTCTTATGATGTATCTTGTTGACCCATTTTGAGGACCTCTTGATGATGTGTAAATGGTTTAGAGAGAAAGGAATGGGGCATCAATCATTATCTTTCATTTGTTGTGCTTGTGGGATTTTTTTGTAAAATAACTTTGGTGAACACTTAGTTGTGTGTAGGGAGGTCATTTTGAATAGATTGTTGACCATTGCATATGCTTTGGTCTAAAATATTCTAAACTTCTAAACTATATTCCAATGAGGTTTTCGTATGTCAAGGTGTGCATACAGATTATCTTATCTGTTTGCAAAGTCAAAGTCCATCACACTAGATAAAACACCATCCTAACTATTAATACCATGATGCATCGTGTCTAAGTGTTATATCAAAAATAAGGAATGAAGCACTGAAGTATCCCAATCCTTGGAACAAGAAAGTCATCAATCTCATCACCATATCTAACAAGTCTCAAAGACTCATAGAATTTTTGGACTTTAGAATCAATCTTGAAATCAATGGTAAATCCATTTGTTTTTATCTTCTTTCCGTGCTAACATGGTATCACGATAGTCAACAAAAATCATAATACATCCATCTGAAATCCACAAACCATTAGTATGCATACATCCTGCATAATCATATCGACATTATAACATATCATAAGCATGACATCATCATATAGGAAATACGCAAAAGAGAAAGGAACCACCTCATAACATGTCATATAGAAGGATATTGAAAAGGAAAATAAACATCCATCATAATGCATCCATAACATATATCATACATCACATATCATATAAACATCACATCATAGATCACATCATATCAAAAGGAATAAATAAATAAATGCATCCATAACGTGAACATCTGCATCCATACATAACCATAAAGCATGAAATAAATGGGACATCACATCACAAATAATAGAACATCATATCATAAATTGTATCAGGCCATCTCATATATATCATCAAAAAATGAATGTCATGATACAAGGTCAGAGTCAATGTGTCAATATCATCAAAAATAGATATACAAGAGGCCATCAAAAATCAGTCGATGAATGTGTATACATGTAATAAATTGGCGTTGTACATCCAAAAAATGTCTACAAAAGTATGAGCTATGCTCTTCTCTGCCTATCATCCTATTAATTCCCCCCCTCAAGGGTTGTCCAACTAAAGGACCTCTTGATGCACTCGGTGCTACCCCACTCCTATGGCAGAAGTATGGCTATTGTGGCTCTAGGGGAACTGACCTATGATACAAGTTATGGTAATATGAGGCCTCTACCATCGCATTCTCATACATTTGCACTAGAACCATTCCCTAACCTTGTGTATGAGTGTGGTGGCCTCCAACTACTACCTCTACCCAATCTCCTATGCCAGTTGGACTATAAGTTGTTGGACCTGCTTGTGGTCCTAGTCCCTCTCACCTATAATTTTTTTGTTGTTATGCAGTCAGCTATTGTACCTACTATAAAATTTGATCACTTTGTGCTATGAGGGATAAAATCTGGGCATCTCTAAGTTCTAGATCATAACCCTAATGTTGTTGATCTCGGTGGGGTGGTGGTGGTGGTGGTGGCAATCCCAATGACACATGCCTTGGCACCTGTCTATCATGCCCTACCTATTGATGATTCTTGTCTCTGGGCACCTATCCATTGTGCTTGTCTCTACCATCTTGACCATCTCTACTAGGATTTTTATGAGGCTACTGATACATGACCTCTTCCTTGCCCTTGTCTCCTACCCCTATCAAGTGCCTATATAACTACAGGGTCTGTCAAGTGAATAGGTGCAAACTATCTCCACCAAGAATCATATGCAAGTGTGGTCCCTATGTCATATGGTTCATGTGCATATGCCTATGGTTGTTCCATGAGTTGTCTAAAATCATTAACGACCACCTGTGGTGGAATCTGCTAACCCCACTCCACCTCTCTAATGGTATTGGAAAATATGGTTGTGTAATCATCAGGGACCATGTTCTACACCTCCTCAAAATGGAAAGCAGTGTGATCTAGAAGATACCGCTCTATCATAGAGTGCTCCATGCCATGCAAGTATTGGGTTTATCTCACATAAAATATCTATTAAACATCATCAAACCAAGGAGGTGCCTGCAACCATGGCCTCCAACAAAATACTGTCATGTCATCTATCACCTATCTCCAGTACATGATCACTATTGGCCCTGTGTGGTGTAATGTGATCATACCTCTATATTGATATACTATAAAATCATCCACATCAACATCTACTAATGCAAAAATTGGTCTAAGAACAACAATGTGCTCCCAAGCCCAGATGTGTAGTAATGTAACCCCAACCCCTATGCTCTACCCATCATGTAAAAAGCCTGATGCATATCATGATATAGGGATGTGAGTACCATGGGAACCAAAGAAAAAAGAGTCATGTCTGCTATCATCATAGACCATTTGAGTTCCCAACCTAGGCTAAAGCCTCGACTCTTCCTATCTAGTATGAGCACCCCAAAAATCAAAGTGTCAAAAACCAAAGTCAAATATGAGGCCTATCCTTTGTAATCCTCCAGATCAATTTGTCATGTCTCTATGTATAGGGTATCAGTACCAAGAACATCATAACATGCTATACCCCCAACGTCCACATCATAAATAATGCATTCACCATGGATTGACACCCGCAAGATGCACTAGACATCCTCTAAGGTGACCATCGCCTCTCCAATAAGAAAAAGAAAGGATGAAGTCTCGCTATGCTACCTCTCTATTAGCATTGTCATCATTGTGAGGTGGGTCTTGATCATAGGCATCTCAGCCACAAACCGGAGCCTAACTGCTCCAAGGAACATCCTCATATAATCTCTCAACCGAGGCACGATGGATAAGATACCAGGTCGATGCTCCCTTGAGTGAAGCGACTAAATGATCTCCTGCAAAATCAAAGAAAACTGCATCAAAATTATCAAAAACACTTGAAAAATTTCACGCTTTGAACCCTAATCTGTAAAAGCGACTATGTTTCTTAAAAGAGACAATATTTTTGAGCATCTTTGTACCAAAATGGAAAAAGAATCACCATTTGTATAAGTGTGTCAATATTTCAATAGTGGCACTAGAGAAAAAGAGAAAAAACATCACTTCTTGCAAAGGTGCATCAACTTTTCAAATGTGGCACTGAACCGATCTAACTCTAACTTCTTGCCTGCATCGCTCCTTACAAAGGCGTGCCAACTTTTCAAATGCATCGTCAGACATATCTAGACAAAAGCAATGCTATTTGCAGGAGCATAGCTACTCAATCAATAGCATCACCGATCGATTCAAAAGTGATGTTGTATAATGACACTTTTGTTTGGACTTTTTGACCCCTAATAAATGCTACAAAAACATGAAAAATGAGAAAAAAATTGGATTTGTGTATTAGGGATCCTGTGTCTGCTAGCCATTGGTACTCTCATACCCTATTTGTGAGGTGTTGTAGGAGCTCATGATCCGCCATTTCACCAAGGTCTTAGCAAAATAATGGTAGAGTTTCACTAGAGTCAAGAGTGCAAATGATTTGAAAATGACCCTTTAACCTCTATTTAAGCCTCAAAATTAGGGTCTTTTTCCCTAATTTGAGGGGTGAAATAGGGTTTTCATCCTTTTTGATGAATTTCTGAGCTTTGGGGCATATTTTGAGGTGTTTTACACATTTTTGAGCTTGTTTTTGCATCCTGAATATATTTTTGCACCTACATCAATGTTAAACCTTTGTCGCGACATTGACCCAAAAATTAAAATTTCCACCTAATCTCTCGAGGGGGCAGGGTATCAACTTAATTCCTTCCACTGGGGCAATAGTGGGGCATCCAAAAAATTAGGATTTTTTAAATTTTTGATCTAAGTAGTAGCATTAATCTGAAAAGTGTCAGTCTTTGAACCAATGTAATAAGTACCTCGCTTCAAAGAGGGGAAAAATCTAGACACTTAAAATTGTCCTAAATAATATTGCACACTTGAATTTGATTATTAACACTGTTTCATCCTAAAATTCATCTTCTTTTCGACTGTTTAATTTAATAATCCTAGTTATTTAATAAAATGTGTCATTCTCATCTATTAATCTAATTAATTTAAATGGGTTAATGCTTACCCTTTCACACTAACATTTCATCTTGTTTAATTGAATAATGTAAATTATTTAAATTAAATCCCCTTATGTCCTCTCATTTAATTGAATAGTCTAAATTATTTAATAAGATGTCACTTAACCCTTTTTCATTAAATTAATGAATTATTTATGATAATCCTAAATTCCTCTAATTTACACAATTAAAACTTTGTTTTAATTATCAAATTCTTAATTATCCTCACCCTCCCACTTGTAAGGGAATTTCCCCTTGGAATATTCCTCCTTTGCACATTCCTCCAAAAGGGAATATTCTTCCCTATGCACTCATTCAAAATGAAAATATCTTAACCACTTCCTAATTCTTAAGAAGTGTGTTTGTTGAGAGAAAATTAGGACCATGTTGGAAGCCTTGTAACATGAGCATGAAGTATGGATGGTTGTGTTGGTTGTTCCTGTGTTGTCATTGATTTCAATATAGTGATAACTATATGAGAAGTCTGCTTGGTTTACCATAAATTGTTCTCTTTCGATAATACTCTTTTGTGATGGATCAATGTGTTGGTATTTGAGTCTAGAATTCACCGCAAGATCTTATATGACTCTAATCTCTTAACAATATTTTCTTGACTCATTCAAACAACTATATCCTGGATCTTGAGACATCTTTTGTTGTGAGAATTTTTTTTATCTCTAACAGAGTTTAACTCTGTATCCTTCTATTGTTCTGTGTGTGGCATACTATGTGGGAGACTCCACATTCTACTAAGGTGAACATTCTTGTGTTGTGGTTTTGTTGATAGTCTCTTTGTTGGTAGTATGATGGGAAATTAATGTTTTCTCATATCCATAAGGTGTTTTCTTTGAGGATTATTTGTTGGTTTGGATAATTGTGTTCTAGTCTTGGCCGACTCAGTGAATGCAATATATTATGAAGACTAGTTATGTTTTATGGATGATAGCCGACTTGGTATAATGCACTACGTGGATAAAAAATTTAAATCTTATATGGTTTCGATGAAGAAGGTTTTGATTATTTTGTGTTCATCTAATTAGGCTAACCTAATTGATGAATAAGATATACTTGTATATATATAAGATGAAAGATATGAAAGAGATGTACATGAGAGTGAGAAGGAGAAGTGAATGCGAACAAAGGAGAAGATCATAACCTAAATGCTTTATCAGTTGTGATTAGTATAGGTTTTTTGAGCAACTATTGTGTGAGGTATTACTTCTTATTTTGAGCTTTAGTGGAACTGAACCCTACACATTGAAGGTGTATCCTATCAATTCAATCTTTTGGAAGTGAGCCACTATCATTGTATCTTGGTAGTTAGCCATGTTTTCTACTCAGGAAGTGAGCCTTTTTAAGGACAGTGAGTCTTGGGAGTGAGCCCTGTAATATTTTGTATCTAGCTATAATATATTGTGAATTAACCATCACCGTGGTTTTTCCCATTTTGGGTTTTCCACATAAAAACCCTATTGTTAATGTGTATGGTTGCATTGACTTGTTTCCATGTTCTCTCTTGTTGATTCAGTTAGAATTGTGATAATTTTTAAATGGATTTTATTATGGTTTTATGGAGTGGTGATTCACCCCCCTCTCAATATTCTGGATGTTCAACAATTGGTATCAAAGCTTGGTTACTCGGAAGGAGCCTAACAACTTGAGGAAGGTCTCAAAATTTGAGTATGAGAAATTTTTTCCTTTGGAAGTAGTCTCTACCAAATGTTCAAAAGAAATGGAAGTTTTGAAGGACGGGTTGATAAAAGCAAATGAGTACATTGAAAAGCTGCAAAGTAAAAGTATGGAAGCATGCAATTTGTTGGTTGAAGGAGAATAAATCATCTCTAGCTTGCTGCAACAATTGGATGAGAAGAAAAGAACTGAAGAATGTCAGGAAATTGAAATTCAAAGGAAGATGGATGAATGCATAAAGTTAGAAGAAAAGCAAAAATCTTGAGATATGATCTAGAAAAGGAAAGAAGTTTTGAAGAAAAATTTAAGATAAGCTCCGTGATGCTTGATGAATTGATTACCTCTCAAATACCGAAAATAGATAAGAATGGTTTAGGGTTTGAGGAAGGTTAGAGTTTGAAAGTGAAGAAAACCACTGGTAAGAAGATGTGGTACAAAAATAGACAAATCAAGGAGAAAAGAAGCAATTCCGAAAAAATTCCTATCAAATGACATGATGCTAAAAGGTATTTATCCTTCAATGGTGTTTGTTATTCCTACAAGAAATTTGGTCATAAGGTAAAGGGCTGCAAAGTTAAAGTGAATGATTCTCTATCATTCCTCGACAAATGTTCTAAGAGAAAGAAGAATGGATATAAAGTTAATCTGTTGGATAAAAGGGAAAATGGAAAGAAGAATGTTGTTTGTTTTAAGTGCAACAATCTAGAACACCCTGGTAGTAACAGTGGAAGAAATAAAATATCTATTTGGTGAAAAAGAATGATCAAACCTTTGATCTAGAAAAAGCAAGCAAGGAAATGAAAAGGATTTGGAGAAAGGAATCATCAGTCTTATATGTTCCAACCTTTGATGCAGTTACTCCCATCAATTTCTAAATAAAATAAATGGCTAAGGGGGAGCAATTATCAGAAAATATAATAAACCTCCTCATCAGTACTTGTGTCATATCATGAAAGAAGTATACTTAATGTGGTAACAAGGTTAAGGTATTTTCTCAATGGAATGTGTGAAGGATGATGTAGAATTTGAAAGAATGGAGGCGTACACAATTTTCAAGGCAATCTACCTGCAAGTTGAAGCATTTATTGCAAAATCATTCGAATTGAAAGGAATAAATTTAGATAATTTTAAAGGCTTATGTATTTTCGGAGAAGCGTGCAAAGGAAGTTTAGAATGAAATTCATAGCTTTAGATTTTGAAGAAGATAACAGGCGGATTTGAAGCAAGCTTCGGAAGTAAAATATCTATAGATTTCTTGTTGGAATTTTTAGAGGTATTCCTATTTGCACAATCTTTCACTTTTATTTCTATGGATAATTCAAAGGTTGTGAATTGTGCAAATAAAGCTAGGTTGAAGAGATATTTGAGGAATGTGTCAAAAGAGTATTTTGGTGCATTCTCTTGCATCCCTCTAAGAGTGTTTCCTATAAAATATATCTATGCATTTTTTATAGTAAGATTGAAGAGATGTCGTCAGTTCAGATGAACATGCTTTGGGAAAGTGAATTGAAAGAGATCCATGATGCCTATAGAGTATTAGTTGAGAAAAAGTTGTATGTTTGGAGGAAAGTTCCCTTGTTTGAATTTGAGAAGAAATATATTCAAACAGTGTTGTGCAAAATTCATGATGAATCTCTATGGATAGATGAGGTGCATTTGATTTCGAAAGAATCTATTAGAGATGTAACTGGTTTGTGTTCCTCTGGACCAGTTCCAAAACTAAAGGCTATGAATTAGAAATAAATCATTGAGGTTACAAGTGTGAGTTATAAAGGGAAAGAGATTGATTGTTGATCTAGTAATAAGTATGTTGTTATGGTCATTGGTCACAAAGTTTTTTATCCCTAACAATGACCTTACAATTTCTACTATTGTGGTTCATACTGCTATTGATATGGTAATAAGAGGTATGGAATATGACTTGTGTGAATTACTTCGTATACATATTTTGAAGAATTTAAAGGAGATCAAGAAGAGTAAGAATAATACATTCCAGTATGGCAATTTGGTTGTTTGTTTACTCTTTTACTTTTTGAGAGAATTACCAGTAATAGGAAGGATAGAATGGTCAAATTTAGAGCCAATGGTCAAAATGGTAATTGGCTCTAAATTTATAGTTTTACTTTTTGTTTACTCTTTTACTTTTTGAGAGAATTACTAGTAATAGAAGGAGAGAACAACTTTTGGTATAGTGGTCAACATGGTGATAACTATATGGGAATTTTGCTCAGTTTATCAAAAGTTGTTCTCTACCAGTAATACTCTTTTGTGATGGATCAGTGTGTTGGTATTTGAGTCTGAAATTTGCCGCAAGATCTGATATGACTCTAATCTCTTAACCATATTTTCTCGACTCATTCAGACAATTATATCCTAGATCTTGAGACATCTTTTGTTGTGAGCAGAAAGTTATCTCTGATAGAGTTTAACTCTGTATCCTACTATTGTTCTGTGTGTGGCATACTATGTGGGAGACTCCACATTACTAAGGTGAAAATTCTTATGTTGTGGTTCTGTTGATAGTCTCTTTGTTGGTAGTATGATGGGAAATTAATGTGTTCTCAAATCCGGAAGGTGTTTGATTTGAGGATTATTTGTTGGTTTGGAGAAATGTGTTCTAGTCTTGGCCGACTCAGCGAATGCAATATATTATGAAGACTAGTTATGTTTTATGGATGATAGCCGACTTGGTATAATGCACTTCATGGATAAAATGTTTAAATTTATATGTTGTTGACAAAGAAGGTTTTGATTATTTTGTGTTCATCTAATTAGGCTGACCTAATTAATGAATAAGATATACTTGTATATATATAAGATGAAAGATAGAAGAGAGATGCACATGAGAGTGAGAAGGAGAAGTGAATGTGAACATAGGAGAGGATCATAGCCTAAGTGTTTTATCAGTTGTGATCAATACAGTTTTGTTGAGTGACTATTGTGTGAGGGAGTACTTCTTATTATGAGCTTCAATGGAACTGAACCCTACACGTTGAAGGTGTACCCTACCAGTTCAATATTTTGCAGTGAGCCACTATCATTGTATCTTGGCGGTTAGTCATCTTTTGTAATCTAGCAGTGAGCCTTTTTAAGGATAGTGAGTCCTGGTAGTGAGCCCTGTAATATTTTGTATCCGAATATAATATATTGCGAGTTAACCCCTCACCGTGGTTTTTCCCATTTTGGGTTTTCCATGTAAAAATATTGGTGCTCATGTGTATGGTTGCATTGACTTGTTTCTGATTCAGTCAAAATTGTGATAATATTTAAATGGATTTTATTATGGTTTTATGGAATATTGATTCACCCCCCTCTCAGTATTCTAGATGTTCAACAGATCATTGATCAAATTTGTTGATCCTTGTCAACTTTTAACCTTGAAAATGGATTGGAATCCTTAATCCATGCCTAATCCTCTCATTGATTTTCATCCCTTGATTAAGCTAATCAATCCTGACCATTGGTTTGAAAATTTTACCTATAAATAAACCTCACTTCTATGAAATAGGGATCCACTTTTTAGAGTAAATTTACTATAGTGAAATTTAGAGCAATCATCTTGAGCATTTTAAGCATTTTAGTATCATCTTAATTAGTTTATGCATCCATTTTAGCTTAGTTTCCATTAATGGCTACCATCTTTGAACATTTTTTCCACATAGTGCAGTTTGCATCCATCTCCGTTAGCATTTATCATTACCATTTTAGCATTTAAGCATTCAATATCTATGTTAATATAGCTTTGCATTCATGTTTAGCTCACATTTAATCAATTTCATGAACTTTCATCACTAGAAATCCATTTGACGACTTGTTTATCCAAGGGATTGGGAAAGGGATACAATCCACATCATATGCAACACCACTCCTCCAATGGAATGAAGTTTGGGTCTTAAATTAGGTTTTCATTATGCTTTTATGGTTTATTTCATGTTTAGTTTAATGGTTACTTGGTTTGAAGATTTCAATAATTTCATTGAGATTATGGATTAACTAACTTAATCTAGCTTAAATTCATATGGATCTAGTGGATTGAGGTCATGTTATGATTATAGTCACACTCCCTCCTAAGTACATGGACCTAATTGTACATCTAATGTCCTCAATTATGCATTTCATGGCCCATTTGGACATTTATCAAGAAAAATCGTTTACGAAACCAAACATTTAATATTTTTCTCCTAATACATTACATCCCATAAAATAGGGCTAGGAAAAAGTCACCCTAGGCAATTTGGTCCCCTTATTTGGCCTTCAATTTTAGTATGTAGAAGTTGGCATTTTATTATTTGAATTTTAAATGTTAAATGTTGGCTATCAAGATTTATTTTTTGGGAAATTAGATTAAGTACCTATAAATACCTAGTCATTACACCATTTGAAATCTAGTAGGAAATATCTAGCAAGAATTTGAAACCAAGAGCATTATCAAGCAATCATTGTCAAGTCAAGAGCTATCAAGAGAAGATTTATTGTAGCATTTCAATATTGAAGCATCATGTCAAGTTTTATGTGAGTTTGTTCATGTTTATGTTATCATTTTGTTTGTGAGGACTAACCCTTATAGGTATTACAACCAAGCCAATTTTCATTCTCGTCTTAAAGTGATGTAAATGACTTCATTCCTTCAAGTAAATTAGATTTCGGTGGTAAGTTGCAATCCATTGTTAATTCATCATTCATTTTTCATTTAGCCTCTATCCCTCAAAAGGATAAGCTCTCTATTATCAACTTTTCCATTGTGGAGGTGGAAACACCAATATAGGGTTTGACTAAGGCAAGACCTTATATGGCACAACCCTTCATCTCTCTTTGAATGTGCAGGTTTCAAATATGAAGAAGTTTAAAGGAAGATTGAAGATCATTTATTCATTGTTGCATTCAAAACCTACAACTTGACAAGATATAAAAACTCAATTATCTCAATATCCGACAAAGATTCAACAGTGAGACCTGAAAGAAAGAAAGAAGGCTTTGAGCAAGCTCTAGAGGATTGTGAAATTAGTTTTTGGATTTAGCTACTAGGACATAGTTGCCCTAGGTGACATGGTCCTCCAAAATTAGCTCCAGATTCATACCACAAGTGAATAGAACTTTGTCCAGACTATTTTTGAATCCTAAATTTGTTTGTGACTTTCTAGATTTACTATTTTTTCATTGAATAATAGGTTATTTGCATCATTATTCAATTGCATCCTTGCATTTCATACGAAATCCATTTCCAAGTCCTTAAAAATTTAGATCCTAGGATTGATTGGCTCACCTTTTAGGTTGCAATTCAATCTCATATCCTAGCCAATCTTGAATTTAATGATAAGAGGCACCCACCATTGTGGAAAAGAGCCCTTTGAAATCCTAGGCCAAATATTAGGGTTTCAATTTTTCACCTTATCATTTTGGTGAACCTGACACATTAACATTATATACCTTTTGAATTTGGAAGCATATCATCCTAGATCTAGGGTTAGTATCACATTATTTTGTATTGTTCATTTAGGCATTCATTTTTGCATCACAAAAAGTATAAAATTTTAAAATGTTGCATATCATATTGCATCATACATTGCAATAGGGGTAATTTCACTCATCATAGGTCAGATTTTCATTCTAATTGCATATAGAAATCTACATTAGGTCTGAAATAAAATGTAAAAGTGTTCATCAAGCATCCACTTAAGTACTTTGTGTATAGTTCAAAAGGTGAAAAATTGTATGTTTTGTGTCAAAAATTTATAAAAATCATCATTTTCAGATTTTGCATATTAGGGTTAGTTAATTGCTGCATTTTGCATCGAAAAATTATATTTAAAATTGTCTTCTATTACTTCAACATTATGAAAATTATTGTATACTTGTATTTTGCATTGCATAATATTAAATCAGTCAACATTTTGGAAAAATATTTATTGTCACACCTGCACATATAGAAATAGGAACTTAAAATAGTATTACACATAGTCAAATTTTGAATTTTTCAAAAATCTCTACCAAACATAGGTGCTTGGGTGACCTTTTCCAAGATAACTTTTTCTCAAATTTCTATGACAAAAGCCTCTCAAGATCCTCTGTCAAGATCTGCTTTCAATTTCCAAGATATTGTAGTATAAAAGTCTCAAATTCATTGAAAATTTATTATTGTCATAATGGCTATATGTTTTGGTAAAATATTGATTTCCTTGAAATATTTGGTTGATGTTTCATGCTGTGTGTTTTGAAATGACTAATACAGATGATGAAATCCATATTTCTTCATCCCCCAATGTATATCTCCTTAATGAGGATATCTTATGGCAAGAAGAGGAAATCATGAATGAGTTCATAAATAATACCTTTCCTAACCTTGATAACAATGTCATCCTTTATCCTTCAACAGAATGGCCTAATCACCATACCAAAAACAAGTACCACCCATCATACCACCACTTGAAATTTTTTGCACAACACATGGGGAAGGTGATTTACAATCCATCCCTAAACCTAGGCACATGCAGAAACTTATTGACAACAAAAATGATGAGTCTATACCACCCACTGCATCTCCATCCTATGAAAATAAAGTTACTAATACACATATTAGCTTGGAATAATGTTATGGCCAAGGTTTTAGGATCTTGACAAAACAAGGATGTGATATAAAGAATGAACATGAAATCATTCCTTTTGGAATAAATACCATCCAAAGATACAAAAGACATAGGTTACTAGGGTCCTCCAACTTTACATCAAACATTTTCTCCATGATCCAAACCATGCAAGATTCATGGTCCTATTAGAAAATGTTTGTTACCCACCGCACGTCCTTTATCTAAGACTGGGCGTACTTTAGCTACACTTTTCCAATTAGGATTCATTACATTACCACATGTTCATGAATGAAGAGATACTAAATGAAAGCATAAAGCACATCCTATTGTGTGTATCATAGAATGTTTGGAAATATTACTGATGAATGTCATGTTTTGAAAAAGAAATTAGAAGAATTTTGGTGCAGTTACGGTAGGAGGGTTCCAGAAGGAACAGTCTGAACTGTGCAATAATGAGTCATCATAGCGGAAATAACACAGAAAACTAATATTTGAACATGAATCTTCATTAATATGGAGTTATTACATACAAAATTGGCCACAAGGGTGAATCACAAGGGATCACAGGCCTTGCCACAAAAGCTTCAACAATACAACTGGCCAACATGCCTTATTACATGCCCCCGAAGGGTTATTGTGTGAAATAAAAATGAATCTAGAATATCTAACTTTTAAATAATGATCTACAATAATTTAAAATGATCATAAATATTTTCCTCAAGGGTTAATAACTCGATGATTGATCAAATATGCATGTCAGCCTCAAGATCTAAAGAATTAGCCCCACATGAAATGAATTAACTTGTGAATCTTCAAGATAGGTCCCATCTAACTCAATATTATTGTATGATGCTCCATTAAGCTCTGCATGGTTTAGAATAGGTCTGCAATAAGAATTTGGACCAGGTCAGCCCCAAATGCTCTAATTGGTAATACAATGAAATTCTGAGAGCAATAACTTTCAATAAACAACTCCAAATGATGTGAAATTTGGGTATTGTGATAGATGTTGATTTGTAGATGTTATATCCTTCTCTGAAAGCTAAGAAACAATGATTTATTAAAATGAGTAATAAACTACTAAAATACTACTGAATGTAATACAAAAAAGAACTATTTTTGGTTGATGCAGGATTGCTTTACAACTAGGGATGCTCCTGCATTAGACACCTGAGGTTGGAAGGAAAGTGAGGGACTCACTTTCTAGGGCTAAGAGGAAAACCAATATGGTCCACCTCATCCTAAGAAATCCAAGATGAACCCTCCACTAGTCTGCCTTTCCACTTCACAAGATATTCTTTATACTTCTTGTTCCTAGTGCTTCTTTCAATTTTGGTATCCAAAATTTGCTCAATATCCTCTAGTTTCTGATGTGGTAACTACTCTATCAAATCCATTTTATCATTACTACCACTTGATTCTCCTGTATGAAACTTACATATGTCTACAACATTGAAAATAGGCTATATACCTAATGTCTCTGGTAACTCCACTTCATATGCATTTCCAGAATCAAACTTCCTTAGTATCTTACACGGTCCAAACTTCCCCATCTTTAACTTATTGTATGTACCAACTAGAAATATCTACTTCCTCAAATATACCATCACTTCATCTCCAACAACAAATTCCTTATGTCTTTGATGTTCATCTCCCTTCTCCTTATACTTATCATTCATGTCTTCCAAATGCTTTCAGACCTGATTATACAATGCCTCCATGAAATCTGCAAACTCTTCTACCTCCACACTCCTTTTACTCTCCACACTGATGTCTCTTAACTCTATAAATCCTCTAGGATTAACTTCAGTAACAATCTAAAATGTTGTTTTCCCTATTCTCCAGTTTACTAAATTATTGTATGCAAACTCTGCCTATGGTAAAACTATATCTCAACTTCTTGCCTTGTCTCCAACCAAACATATCAATAAATTACCCAAACTTATGCTCACTACCTCTGGTTGTCCATCCAGCTGTGGGTGATATGCTGAATTAAACTTCAAGTATGTCTTTATCATCTTCCACAATATCCTCCAAAAGTATCCAATGAATTTGGTGTCTCTGTTTGAAACAATACTCTTAGGTAATCCATGCAATATCACAATCTTCTTCAAAAATAAGTTAGCAACATGCAAATCATCATTAGTTTTCTTACAAAGAATAAAATGTGTCATTTTAGAAAATATGTCTACTACCATGATAGAATCATAACCTCTCTATGTTCTTGGCAATCCCAATATGAAATCCATGCTCAAATATTCCCCAAGGTCTCTCTGGTATTGTCAAAGGCTTGTACAATCCAGTATTTTGGCTACTCCCTTTTGCAACTTGACAAATTCTATAAATTTAAACATACTTCCTTACATCCTTATATATTTGCGGCCAAAAATAATGTTCACTTACCAAAGATACTATCTTATCCACTCTAAAATGCCCTAATAATCCTCTGCTATGATTTTCTTTGATCAAATTCTCCCTCATAGAACTCCTTAGTATACACAGCTAATTTCCTCTAAATAACATACCTTCTTGAACAAAATAATCCAACCATTGGCTCTAATCTGTCACTATTGGTTCCTTACATTCTCTCCAAGATTCCCCAAAATCTACATCATCTTCATACATATACTTCAACTCTTCAAATCCCAATACTTGTACCCTCATCTCTGTCAACAAGTTCCTTCTCCTGCTCAACACATCTGCAACTTTGTTTGACTTGCCACTCCTATTCTTCATCACAAATGTATAACTCTGCAAGAACTCAACCCATCTCATATGTCTTTGATTTAAATTTCCTTGACTATTCGGTATTGCAAAGCTTGATGACCTGTTTACAACACAAAATCCTTAGGCAACAAATAATGTCTCCACTTCTTCAAGGATTGAATTATGACATAGAATTCCTAATCATAAATTTAGTATCTTCTTTTGTCATTATTCAACTTCTCACTAAAATAAGCTATAGGTCTTCCTTCTGGACTCAACACTGCTCCTGGAATTGCATTTCCACTCGCATCACAGTCTACTTGAAATACTTTGTCAAAATTTGGTAATGCTAATACTGGCTACTCTATCACTTTTTTCTTCAATAATTCAAAACTCTTTTGTGCTCTTGCCATCCACTTAAAATCCTTCTTAGGTGCAAGTATAGTAGGTACCGCACATGGGCTCAAAATTTCTCTAATCAATCCTTTCCTTAGCAACTCTTCTTCCAGTTCAACAAAGCTCTCCTCATCACCAATGATTCACCTTTCTCTGGTTACCCAACTGAATTAGGGGATCCAACATGTTCTTCTTCCATATACGTTTTTCTTCTAGTATGCTCAGGTTTCTTTTCGATACTTCATTGATGACACTCGAATGCTCTATGTCCTTCACCTCCACACTTGAAATAGGTTCATTTGAATGGTATTCTCTTAGATCTTTCTTCCTCTCTTTAGTATCCATCACTGTGGTAAGAATTATGACCTCCTCGATCACTGTGGTAGAAATTTTGATATTCTCTCCCTCTGTGGTATGGTTTAGCATCCTTTTCTTCACTCTGGTAGGGTTTCAAATCTTTGTTCTGCTCCACATACTGTATCCTTTCTTCGGACTGGGGTCCATTCTTTTGAAATATTCCTCTTCCACTTCTCTACCTTTGTTCAAAATTATTGTTCAACCTCTCTTCTATCTTTAATGCAAACTGGTATGCTTCTTCAACAGATTTCATCTTCACCAATCTCAATTATTCTTGAATGTTTGATCTCAATCCATTGATATATTTGGCAACCTTATCTTTTCTTGCTTCACTATGACCAGTTTTGATTATAATCTTGTAGAATTATTTAATGTACTCTTTCAGAGATCTTTTTTGTCTTAGGTTCTGAATCCCTTAAACAATTCAAGTTCATAATCAGCTGGTATAAATTGATTCTTCAATTTTTTCATCATTCTATTCCACTTGATGATTTCTTCCTTGCCTCTTCTATTTCAAGCTAATTGATATTCTTTCCATCATAATGCAACGTGACCTTTCAACTTTGTTTTTTGCAAATCCGACTCTTTCTGAATATTCAATTTCTTCATATTTGAAGTATTCTTCCATTTTATTTATCCAATCAACCAATTCTTCAGGATTTAAATTTCTGATGTAATTTTGAATTTCAACTCTAGGTCGCTTGTCAATCTTTGAAATTTATTAACATCTTCACTTGATTTGATTCGTCTTCTTCTTCATCTAGGGTTTTTTCAATTTGAGTCACATGCTCTACTTCATCATCACTTTCATCATTTTTCCTAGGGTTTAGGCCTCACCTTTGATCCTCTTCAACAACATCCAACCTAACTCACATATCACATGTCATTTCTAACATTTCATCCATTCTTCCAACAACATTCACAACAACAAGTGCTCTCCTTGGTGGCATATCTCCCCTCGAATCAGTAGAACTACCTCAATTCGGCAATCTGGCTATAAGGGTTTCAACTACCTCACAATCGGTGATTGGTTGAAAATGACTAAAGTCTACCTCATTTTGATGATCTTTTCACCTCAATGAATTCCTTTAGGAATCGAAAACTCACTCTGATACCACCTGGTGCAGTCATAGTAGGAGGGTTCCAAAAGGAATAGTTTGAACCGTGCAACAATGAGTCAACACAACAAAAATAACACATAAAACTAATATGCGAACATGAATCTTCATTAATACAAAATTCTAACATACAACATTGGCATGAGGGTGAATTACAAGGGCTCATGGGCATTGCCACAAAGGCTTCAACAATTACAACTATCCAACATGCCCCCAAAGGGTTTTTGTGCGAAATAAAAATGAATCTAAAATATCTAACTTTGAACTGATGATCTACAATGAATTAAAATGATCATAAACATTCTCCTCAAGCTCCAAAATAGGTCCATGCTAGAATCAATGGTTAATAACCCGATGATTGATCAAATATGCATGTCGACCTCAAGATCTGAAGAAAGCCCCACACGAAATGAATTAACTTGTGAATCTTCAAGATAGGTCTCAGCTGACCCAAGATGCTTGTATGATTCTCCATTAAGCTTTGCATAGTCTATAATAGGTCATCAATAAGAATCTGGACCAGGTCGGCCCCAAATTCTCTAACTGGTAACACAGTGAAATTCTAAGAGCGATAACTTTCAACAGACAACTACAAATGATGTGAAATTTGGATATGTGATAGATTTTGATGTGTATATTCTATATCCTACTCCGCAAGCTGAGAAACAATGATGTGGTAAAATGAAAAATGAACTACTGAAATTACTACTAAATGTAATGTAGAAAATAACTACTTTTGGCTAATACAAGATTATTTTACAACCAGGGATGCTCTTGCATCAAATTTGATCCTTACAGTGATAAATTTAATTGAATATTAGACTAAGATATATGCATTTTCTCCTTGTCATGTGGTGGTTTTAGCCTTGCATGATGCTCATTGCCATGCATGAAGGTATAAATTATTTTTTACGCAATCATATTCATCATTCAAGGAGCAGTGTGCCATCATCCATTTTAGATCATCTTTGTCCCTACGCTTGGGGGGGAAGGGTTAGGTAGCCTTATAGTGGGTGCATTCCTTCCCACAAGGGATCCTTGGGAATCTCCTTAAAATATTAGTACCCTGCACATTGTTTGCATAACAAATGGTCCCTTTTTAGTGATGGTAACATACATCTCCTAGAAAGTGTGGCCTCCTTAATCTATGTCAGTGTCTCCTTTGTGGTGATATTAGGCTTGATATCCCCTAAGAGTGTGACTTCTCATGACATATGATGTCCCCTTTGGTGGTAATGATATGACTACTATTCCCTAAAGTGTGACCTTTTGTCCCACGACTTGTCCTCTCTAACTAGGTGGTATCATGAATGATGTTCCTAAGGTGTGACCTTTCATATAATGAGTAGTGCCCCTTTTAGCACCATTTTTTGTGGTGTTTCTTATAACATCCCTTGATGTATGGATTTTTGTTTGTCCCCTTAGAAGTTTTTTGTTTCATCCCCTTAGATGTTAAAAATTTTGTGCACCTCGTGAGGTGTTTGTCGTTTCATCTCCTTAGACATTAATTTTTTTTGTACCCCTTGAAGTGTTTGTCATTTGTCCCCTTGGACATTAAAACTTTGTACACCACTTGAGGTGTTTTTCATTCATCCCTTTGGATGTTAAAATGCAATTTTTTGCAAGATAGTACATGGATTTGGCATAACGTAGCTTGTTGATTCATGAAATTGAGCACCCCTTTATAACATATCCACCTAACATAACATAACTTGCTTGGTAGTGGAACCATGTGTTTCATGAGTTTCTTAGCATAACATAGCTTGCTAGCCTTTTTCATGCCCTAAGCTTATGTACACAAGGAAAAAACACAACCAACATTTTTTTTCAAAACAATAACACACAACCACTAATAATTGTTAATCAGGCATGCACATGATAGCATACTAATGCATCAAACAATGGTGAGCATGTATTTAACACCTTCACTGTCTCACTGAGAATGAGGAGTAAGGGTAAGAGTATGCGAGTGAACAAAGAACTATGTCTGGTACCAAAATAAGGGTAATACAATCTAATTTGATTGACTTTGTTTCTCTTATTGGATTTAATGGCATTACAGGCATATACACTATCAATACTTGAGAGAATTAACTTGGTACTACAAGGGAAAGAAATTTTCTTTGACTGCCTACTCTAGTATTACAATCTTTTCATTATTCAGTAATAATAAGGATATTGTGCACATCTTATAGGATCTCTTATAATTCTACCATTTACTACTTATTTTTTAAATTTATGTTATTGATTACTTTTATTAATATTAATGTTAGTATTGATTAAATTATATTAATATTAATATTTCTCTCTATGTTAATATTAATATTAAAATTACTACCATTAGCATTATTATTACTTTTAAACTTACTCTATCTAATAACTCCATTATTAATGATTTTAATTACAATAGTAAATAATACCAATATTAATATTTTTAATTACAATATCAAAAAATAACAATTGATATTAATTGCACTACCTAATGAAAACCAATATTAATACTCTTAATTAATAAATCCATTATTATTAATCTAAATTACAGCATCCATTGATACCAATATTAATTAATCTTAATACCTATTCTTTTGTAAAAATAATATCATGAGTGTTGGAGTCATTCTTAAAGTTAATAGTATTATAGTTTTACCAACTATTATTTTATTATTTTATTTTTTTTACTTACTATTACTATTAGTTTTACCAACAATCAATTTTTATTTTTTCTGCACCAACTAGTAATTAGGTAATAATCAAACCTCTTAATGTAAATTATTACATATAATTTTATATATAATAATGATAGTTAATATTAAGATTAATTTTAAATTTCAATCTTATTATTCTTAATATTAAATCAAGTATAGATAACTACATAAAAGTTGGCAAACATTTTCAAGATCATTGAGAGACATTTAATGTTTAATCCATTTAAATTTAATCATTATTTAAGTCGAGTTAAAATTGTATATTGTATCATAATTTATTTTTATAGAATTTGGTAATAAAGAAAGTCTAATTATGTTTTCAAGAAATTAATTTTAATGGATATGTTACTAACTATATAGACTCTTAATAAGCTTTATATCCAAAGGTTTCCTCTTCTAATTCCATTAACTTGATTTTAATTTCACAACCTTTAATTTAAAGATTCTTAAGTCAAAACTACCTTATACTAACTATACACTAATTCTTTAACTTATTGATTTATTTTAAAATTTTCATCATCTCTCTTTTGTATTCACGGGAATGGTGAATTGGGATTTATTTCTACCTTTTCACATATTAAAGCATTTTCACTACTTTTGTTGCAGGAAAGATTCGGGAAGAAATGGTTGAAGACACATATTCATTTCCAGATTTAAAGATTGTTGTTTGAAGATTTCACACAAAAATATGTGTTGGCATAATGTTGTCATTGATGTCAAAAGGTGTCATTGATGTCAAAGAGGGTTCAGTGGAAGATTAAGTGTCATTAGTGACATTGGATCAATGTCTAGAAGAATTGGTGAAGATTGATGGAGAGAAGAGCATGTTTTGCAAAAATTGAAAAGTTTCTCAAATGTTGCAATGTTGTCATCAAATCTTTTCATGTTGTTTCAAAGGTCACTTCTAGAAGTCAGGGAAGAAATCAAGCTATAGATTTGATATGGGTTTTTTGAATGGATTCAACTAGTGTGGTCCACATGATCAAAATACATGCAATATGCTCATAATTGATTTGTTTCTGCTCTTTGGTCGAACTTGGGTTTTGTAGTTAAACCCTAATATATTGCAGTCATGGCGTTGGTCAAAATTTCTATTTGAGCATTGACTGGATGTTGGCGATAGAAAGTCACTTAAGTGGCAACTTAAGCCTTCAATTTTGTCAATATAACTGACCCCTTTACCTAGCATTACTGGTTGGTGGATTTGTGTGTGCATCACACCTCGGCTTCACATTGCATCTAAAACTCTTCATATGCTATGCACTTTTGTGATGTGTGATATGCTCCATGGAAGATCTAATGGTGTGCGTTGGTGGTTGAAGATTGAACATTATTGCTTTAGTGCTTCACATCGTAGTTGTGAAGAAAAAGGGTGGTGTGCAATGAGTGATATGCAATGTAAGTGTTCACATGATATGCAATGAAGATGATCAACGGTGAAGGTTGGTGCTTGTAATATTGGACGACCATCGTATGTAGTGTTCACATCGCATTTTGAAGGTTACCTCAGCAAGGGTCTTATGTGATATACAATAGCTAGTGGAGTGTGACATCAGCGTGGACATTTGGTGAGTCATCGCATCATTGCTTCACATCATAGTTATGAAGCAAAAAGGATTCATGCTTTATGTGATGTGTGATAGGAAGGAGCTAGTGTAACATGATGTCAGCATAGTCGGGTGTCAAGTTATGGTTGCATTGCATGTGTTGTTCACATTGCGTTTTTAATTTTACCTCAACATATGATTTGAGAAATATGCAATAGAGACAAATAAATGGTAGATAATAAACATAGGAGATTGAACAGTCATCACATCATTGCTTCACATCACTATTGTGAAGCAAAAGGAAGGAAAGTAATCTATGATATGCGATGAAAGGAACTTATGGGTCTTCATTTTTATAACTATGATGGAGTGATAATGTTGAAATGTGTACCAAAGGATAGGTGGTGACATGTGATTGCATCGTTTCATTTATTCACATCGTTGTTGTGAATAAAATAGTGTTAGGAAAAAATTGATGTATATATATTGCACGATGGAGATCAATAGCTAGGATTTAAAAGGGGCTAATTTGATGACTGTGTTTTAAAGATGAAATATTAAATGAGGAATAATGGATTATGGTGTAAAGGCTAAAAATATATGGTCAGTGTTTAAATTTGGACTCCAAAGGCTATGTTAGTGCGAACAAGGGTTTTGAATGGTAGTTGCAATCGAGCATACAATTAATGACTGTAACCACTCCAACTACCAAGTTTAATGGTGATTGTTTTGTTTGGGTGACGATGATCATGTTCCTAACAAATAGAATATTGGATACATAGAATGTGCATTAATGGACATAAACCCTAGATCAATTACATGTTAAAAATGGCATTGGTACAAAATTTGATAATGATTGGGTTTTTGGCTTGATGTATAGGAAGCTTACTAGAGAAGATAGCATGTGATAAAACCCTAGCAAAATTTTCCATATTGAAAATAATTTGAATATGAAATTAATCTAGATGGTGGTGCATTGCTTGAGGTAGGAGTAATGGTTGATGAAGATATGAGAAAATAAGACAATAAAAAATTAGTTAGTTATTTTGATGTATGCATGTAGTAGAGTAAGAGAGCAAGAATTAAAGCAGATAGAGTATGCACATGGTGAGATAGATTCAAACCCCCAACAAATAGAGATCATTATCAAGGGTTTGTATTCAAGGCACAGAACAAAGAGAGGTGCAACGCAAAGAATTGAGTTGTAGAGATTGCAACAAAGAGTTGAGAAATTGCAAAAGAGTTGAAACATTTAATTGGATTCAATAGAATCAAATTGTAACTATTTTCATTGTAAATCTAATTGGTGGGTACCATCAAATAACTAGGTAGGTGCTCAGTGTAGGTAGTTGGTGCTTCCTTGGAGTGGGTGCTCCTAAAACTAGGGGATTGATGTCTCCTTAGGGTTGGTGCCCTTAAAAATTTGTAATCAGAGGTCATTGTGAGACTGGATTAGGATAGTAGATCCTAACAACTATTATCACCATGGTTTTTCCCATTTTGGGTTTTCCATTTATATGTTGTGTTATGTGCAATTGTGTGTGAATGTTTATTTCTCTACATGTTTAGTCTTAATCTAAAATCAAATATCTAAAAGAAGTTAATCCGCTTTAAGTGTTAAAGGGATAAATTTTGATTGATCTACTGATTCACCCCCCTCTCAGTATATTTTTGTGTTCCAAAAATTGGTATCAAAGCCTTGGTTCCCTTGGAGAAGCCTAATAAACTTGGGTGGATCTTGGACAAGTGAACACAATGGCCAATTAAGACGGTTCATCTACAAACAAGGCACCTTTGTTTGATGGATCTGATTATGCTTTTGGGAGCATTAAGATGAAGACATATTTGGCATCATTAGGGTTTGATGAGTGGGTGTTTGTTAAAAATTGATATACACCTCTTGCTACTGCTCCTACCGATGTTGCAGGAAAATAATACTATAAGAACAATGCAAAGGCAAAGCATGCTATTCTTTGTGGATTGGCTAGCTCAATGTTTGTCAAAGTGATGCATTGTCAAACTGCGCATGATGTCTAGATTAAGTTGAAGAGAATCTATGAAGGAGATGATAAGGTAAAACTAGCAAAGCTACAAACTCTCATAGCCAAGTTTAAAAGCCTTGGGATGAGTGAATAAGAAAATATTACAAATAATCTTCTCAAAGTTGATGAAATTGTGAACTCAATCGAAGGGTTTGGAGGAGGGGTAAAATATTTAGTCATTGTTTAAATTTTTTTAAGATCCATGTCATCTAGGTATCACCCCAAAATATCTACAATAGAGGAAGCAAAAGAAATAGATAAACTCACTCTTGATGAATTGCATGGTATTTTCTTTGCATATGAAATGCGAATGGGAAACGTAGATTCATCCAAAAGATAAGTTGCATTTAAGGCTACAGATAAAGAAAAGGTTGAGGCATCGAAGTAATACAAGTAAGAATCCTCTACATCCGAACATGAAGAGACTGATGAGGAAGAAGAAAACTTCATCAAAAGACTAAGGAGGGGCTCCAATAATTATAGAGGTAAGCTACCCTTTCAAGTGTTTTGACTGTGGTAAAGTAGGACATTTTTCTACCAAATGCCCTTACAATAAGAAGGATAACTTTGAACAAGAGGTAGATAGTAAAAAGAAGAAACTCTACTTTACTAAGAAGAAAAATTTTCAAAAGAAGAAATTTTTTGTACATCCAAGAGGAAAGTGATTCATCTAATGCTAGTGATAGTTCAGATGATGAACAAGATTATGCTTTGGTAATGAAAGAAAAATAATTTATTTTCATGGAAAAAGACTTTGAAGAACAAAAAGATGGAAAAGTTGAGAATCTTGGTGAAGAAGGTGAAGAAGAAGGAGAAGTCTACCTTGAAGGTGAACTAATCTATGATTTAGAAGAGATTCATAACTTGAGAGAGGAAATTGTTAGTTTGAAAAGGGAGAATAAGCATCAGAAAAGGCTTACACAAAAGGAGACTAAAAAGATGACTAAAAATCTTGAAGAATCCAATTAGATAGTAGTGAGCTTGAAGATACAAGTGGAGGAAGCCAAGAGAATTGAAGATGTAATCAAGTCTAAAGTTGACAAATGTATGCAGCTAGAGGTAGAAATAGTTTCCCTAAGAAAAGATTTGGAAAAGTCTAGAGAACAAATAGAAAAAGTCTTGAAGCTGAAGGGAGGCTCAAAGATTCTTGATGGATTATTAAACACACAAAATCCTTCTAAAAAAGAGAAATCTAGTTTGGGTCTTGAGAAAGGAAATAATTTTACCAATGCATCTGCAAAATTGTATGAAATATTTAGAGAAGAAGAAAATTATGGTACAAATGGTGAATATAGAAACTTAAAATTGTCTTGATTGATATTGCACATCTGAATTTTATTACTAACACCATTTCGTCTTGAATCACCTCTTTTCGACCATTTAATTAAATAATCTTCATTATTTAATTAAATTTATCACTTTCATCTATTAATCAAATGATCAATATTATTTAGCTAATTCATCCCCTTTCACGCTAATTTTCATCTATTTAATTAGGTAATGTGAATTATTTAATTAAATTTCTTATGCCCTCTAATTTAATTAAATAATCTTAATTATTGAATTAAATATCATTTAACCCCCTTTCATTAAATAAATTAATTGTTATCCTAATTTCCCTCTTGTAGACACTGAAAAATGTCCTAATCAATGTCATACACTCGAAACAGGTTTATTAACATCATATCCTCTTTAAACCATCCTCTTTTCACTTAATTAATTTAATTAACCTAGATAATTAATTAATTACATCATTTTTCTTCCATTGGCCTAATTAATTAAATCAGGTTAATTCACCTCTTTTCAGACTAACACTTCATCTCATTAAATTAAATAAATCAAAATATTTAATTTAATCTCCTAAGTCATATTATTTAATTAAATAAGCCTAAGTTAATTAAATATCATTTCACCCCTCCCCTATTTATTAAATCATCAAATTTAATAAATATCTCTAATTCCTCTAATCCCCTAATTACATAAATTAAACCTTTTTAATTAGTAATTAAACTAATTTTCCTCTAATCAAAGGGAATATTCCCATGGAATATTTTTTATCCTTTTTCACAATTAAAACTTTGTTTTAATTTTTAAATCAAAGTTTTTCATCCAAAAGGAATATTCTAAGGAATATTCCCTCTCCTCCAATCAATTCACATAGCTTTAAAAGCAAGTTAACCCTTCAGCCCCTAAGAAAATTACCTTTGACCTGTGTGAGTAGGTCAAAAGTGTGTTTTTTAAGGAAAATGCAAACCCTTGATCATTTCCTTGATCCATGCCTCTTCTTTCTTTCATCCCCAACCGTTGATTAAGCTTTTCGATCTCAGTCCTTCATCTTTCATTTGCTCTCTTATAAATAGATCATTATTTAGAGACAAATGGATGAATAATTGAGAGAAAACTTATGTTGTTAAAATTAATTGCATCCATACTCTCAATATACACACATTTAGGGTTGATTCAATAAGTTGGGTCCATAACAAGCTCAAAAAGTGGAAGTGTTTTTGCTGTTTTTCAGAATTTGTCACACTTGGACTGAAAATTTGAGGCACTTACACAATGAATCTTAAAAAAATTAATTTTAATGAAATTTATAATTTCGAATCTAGTTTCCAAATATGTAATTTATTCAAATACCCAGAAGATAGAAATTAAATTTTGATAGGGATGTATAAAAACCACTTTTTAAAAGTCTCCGTTTTTTTACCATACCATGCACGTGTACGAACACCACTTTTTGACCCAAATAAAAGTATTTTTCTAATTCCTTTTGGGGAAAGAAAGCTAACAACATGAAGATTGATGAGGAATTTTTTTTGTAATTTTTTTGTTATTGAATTTTTATTGGCCTTAATTGTTGTTTTTAAAAATCAACGTGTATGGACATCATAATTGGACCTAAACTAAACATTTTTTGAATATTTTTTTTCGTTGTGTAGAGAATTGTCTGAAGATTGATGCCATATAAAAAAATTTACAAGAAACTTAACCAAAAAAAAGTTATTAAAAAATTTAAAAAACTTGATATTTCAAGTTTAAGGACTAGTTTTCTTAGAAATTAATTAAAAAATAACAAATATAATCCAATCTTAATAAAAATTATATATTTGGAAACTAAACATCGTGTTCTCTAATGGTTTTTAACTTTATAGATTGATTTAGAAAAAAAAAAGTTCATCAACCATATTGCCAAAGTTGGACATTCTTCTTCAATCTACCTTAGTTTTTTAGTTGCAAGTCAAAGGCTAAGGGTCGGATTGTCAAGCCTTTCCCAAACCTAAAACCAAGGCTACATGTGGGTTGGAGATTCAAATTTTTAATTAACGCTTATGCATTTTAAAAAACGTGTATGCATTACAAAACACATATGTGTTCTTTATTTCCATTGAAAAATTTAATGACATCATCTTTTTCAACAACTCCCTTTTCTATACCAAATCAATCATGATCTCAAACATACATTCCTCCACCTCATTCTACCATATTGCAAGGAATGTTAAACCAAGGGAATCCTCCACCATTCACCACCAGTCCACTAACTACTCAAAACATCAATATGCCTAATCATTCATAGATGTCTCAACAACCACGTGATCACACATTGCAAGCACATGCCTTAGCCTTATAGCAAGTACAAAAAACTTACCAACAAGTTATACAACAATAGCAATCACAAAAATTAGCCTTAGCACAACAACAACATCAAGCTCAAAAAGAAGCCTTAGCAGCTCAACAAGCAACCTTCACTCAACAACAACATCAAGCTCCGCAAGTAGCTTTAGCACAACAACAACAACAAAAATAGAAAGCAACCATTTCCCAACAATCTCATCAAGCAAATTTAGCAAAACAATAAGTTACACAGCAACAACTGTAATGCCCCGCCACACAACCCTAGAGGAAGTTGCAATTAAGAGGAAGTTGCAATTAACTATTCAAACAAACTATTTTTTTTTTTGTTTAAGAATAATTAATATGCAAGTTCACTACACATTGCAACAACCTCTAAGGTTACGAGATTGAGATTACTTATTAACCCACGAACAACATAAACATGAGTTGAAACCACAACATTTAATTACTTAAGAAATTAAGGACACATACATTCCATACAAGATAAATTCATCAAAGAAAATAGATATACCATAAGATCTCATTTAACAATAAGATTACAACTCTCTTATTCCCCGAATGAGGTAAATCCAATAAGCATGATTACATTTTACAGCTTCCACCTCGATTACAAAGAGGGGTAATAAATTACAAGAGCAACGAAAATGAAAATAAGCATAAAGATTAACTAGATCCCACGAGCTCTCCAACTGGAAATCTCGTCAATACGAGCAAGAAGAAATCCCAACGGAGTAAGGTGCACGCCACCCAACCAAGTGGAACCCAAAGGCCCACCCCCCGTGCTAAGAGATAGAAACAAGGATTCCTAGACAAGACCCTCTACCTCTAGACATAGGCTGACTCAAACTGATACAACCAAGCACATGCACCACACAAGTACAACTCAAGTACAACTCTAACATGGTTACATTGCTTCCAGAAATAAACAAAATAGGTATGTTAAGAAAACCATACACATAACAATCAAGTACCAACTACAAGTACACCATCCAATCACCAAGGGTACCAAAGTGCAAACAAACAAGATATCACGACCACCCCTTTCTCAAGAGGCGACATAAGTCAAAACCCTCTCCAAACACTGGAGGTAACAAAGATAACAATGCCACTCCTTACAAGGAGCCACAAATCGCATAATCCACTCCTTCCACATGAGGCACAAAACATCCCCGTTCGTGGAAACCGGGTAATTCATTGACATGACTTCAAGCACTAACCAAGGGAATTATCAACAGTTGACCTCACAAAACGACAACCCCCAACCTCTAGGGTCCTCTGGAAGACTTACATATCAAAGACACTTAACCCATTCCAACATGAACACAGAGGAATCAATCACATAAAGCATTTGCATAAACAAATTTTGGATTTATTAAATCCATTTCCCTTAACATTCATTCCATAGTAAAGAAAACAATTTCCCTAACATAATAATTACATAAAATTATTCTTTGTCTTTCTAATTACTGATAAGGGAAAACTAATTTTAATAAATAATCCAAATCCATGATTACCAACCTTAAATCACCGCCTTTAATAAAATTCACTAGTTCATTGTCTCAATTAAACTAATCTAACAGTATCTCTTCTAGACCAATGATGAAATTTAAACTCAAGATTTAATTCCCTAATAGCTTATAAATAATCATAAAATGAACATTTACTTATGCAATTCAGGACATATCCTTTTAAAAATAACTTTATGTCCTTTGCAAAATAAATCTTTTCTTAAAAGACGACTAATCTCGCTATTAAAACATATTACTTTTAGATCCAAAGCATGTCATTTTAAACTAAATAACTATTCCTTCTACTCAACATAACCCTTTTAAAAATACTTAACTCATCTTAATAAACATGTTATTTAAAATCAAAATTATTGTTTTCATCAAAATATATCCTTTTTAAAATGACTTCATTAATTCAACTATAACATGTTAATTTAAAAATTCT
Source organism: Sequoiadendron giganteum (assembly GCA_007115665.2). Classification (NCBI taxonomy): domain Eukaryota; kingdom Viridiplantae; phylum Streptophyta; class Pinopsida; order Cupressales; family Cupressaceae; genus Sequoiadendron; species Sequoiadendron giganteum. Next base: position 428,483,704 of record CM021106.1, read on the forward strand.
CCAATTAAATTTAAAACATACCAATATTTAAATCCCCAACTCATTATATATATATTTAAATAAATACATCATCATTTAGATATATTTAAGTATTTAAATCATCTTTTAAAGTAATTATTAAACCATGCCATTATTTAAATCGATAGTTTAATATAAATATTTAAATCATCATTTAAACATTTAAAATTTGTCCAATTTCATTTAAAACATTTAAAATTTTCTCCATTACCTTTAAATATACCATTATAAAAAAACAAACATTAAATATATATATATTTAAATACATATATATATATATATATTTATTTAAATATATATATATATATTTGATATGCAACTCTAATATTTTAATATTATAAAATATAATATTAAATATTACTTTTAAATATTTTAATATTATAAATTATAATATATAAAACATTAATTTTTTTTTAAAAAAAGCCAAACGTCAGATGCATAGGGGCGCACGCCATGCATTTTAGGGCACACACTTGGGAAGTCGTGCGTGTTTGTGTTGGGTGACAGACGCGTTTCTGTGTAGGGTGGCAGACGACATCACCCACAGCCGACCCCTGTGTATGGGACGACTACTGTGAGCACAGCCGACCCACCAGTATGTGGGCGGTAGTGCTTAGGCGGTCGCATGGGGGCGCGCTGGGCGTGGCTCCCCACAGTGCCTCCCATGAGGGGGGCAGTTGTGGGTTGAGCCCCCAACACCCCCAACAATCCAATTTTTATTTTATTTTTTATTATATTTTTTTATATATATAAAACCCCTGCGGTTTTTTTGAAATCCACATTTTATGACAGGGGTAAATTTTTCATATAATTTCATTTTGCACAACATAACCCCATATAAAAAATATATATAATATATATATGTATATATATATATATCCCAATAAATAGATATTTATATATATGTGTATATATTTTAAAACCCACATATGAAATTTATCAAATTAATTGAGCAAATAACTATATTTCCAATCTTATTTTGAGAAACACAGTTTGAAGAGAGAGGTTTTCTTCAATTTCATACAAGATTTCATGTAGAAAAATTATGAATCTTATCAAAATAAAATAAATTAAATAAGTAGAAAACCTGATTTCCCACAGTCTAAGAAGATGCCAAAGGGTGCACTAATCCTTCTTCAGATTCCAGTTCCTCCAAGCAATTCCACAAAGTTTCTTCACCATCCCAAATCCAAAACCTACAAAACTAGAAATTCCTTTGCTTTTCTAAATCTCTATTTTTCATCCTCTCCCACAATTTTTATCCAAAAATCCAAATAATAGCCAATAAAAAAAAAAAAATCTATTCAACCACCATAATCAATTTTTTGAAAACAGAAAACATAAAATATCTCAAAATATCTATTTTTTTCAATTTTTGCATTTAAAATTTTCAAAAATGAGATTAAAACCCTTTTTTCAATTTTCAAACTTAATTTCAATTCAAAATATCTATTAATTTCCAAAATTAATAAATTAGTTCAAATCAACACAATTAATTTAATTAATCAATAAAATAAATCCAATCCAAGATTAAATTATTTTATTAATTAAATTAAATTAATTAATAAATTAAATAACATTTTTCACGTTATAACTAGATTCATTTAATCAACAACTTAACTACATAGGCCATTTATTAAACTTTTTCTAACTTGCAATTTAATAAGATCTAGGCAAAATAAACAATATTAAAACACCCGAACCAAACTAAAACCGACAACACACTTATGAACAGGGTGATGACTTGGCATGAAAAACCTAGCTACTATCTCCCAATCAAATATTGTTGGGCAATGGACACGCTCAAACCTGTGAAACCAGGTGGAGTCAATGTCCTGTACCTGTTAACTTGCGAACAAAAGTATATTGCACATGTATATTTGCATCATATATAACACACTGTGAAGAGGGAATCACATAATCGCAAGGTGCTCGCAAGTGAGTGATGCAATCTCGTCCCCTTCACCAATACAGTGTTACAAACTGACGAGTCTAACATTAATAATTTAATCAACAACATAAAGCATTATTAATTCGAATATTATCTATGCTAATCTAAAGCATGCCATAATGATACATCAAAATAAATTACCATCACATCAAAAGAGAAAAATGGAGGGGTATTTCAACAACAAGCCTATCAAGCATCCTTAGTAGCACAAAAACAACATCAGGCCCAATGGCAAGCCATCATGACACAAAAACAATAGCAAGCCCAAAAACAAGCCCTAGTGGCGCAACAACAAGAAGAAGCTCAATAGCAAGCCTTACTAGTTGAACAATACACCCAAAAACAACAACAAGGTTCCTATTTTCCTCATACAAACATCATCAATCTAAATGCATCAGGAACATATTCATCACTTTCACAAAATCTCACACCTTCATACACCCCATATAACTCATCTGTCATCCCACCATATGTTCCTCCAACCAATCCACAATACAATCTAGCTTTACAATTAAGAACACTCTCACAAGAAATGCAAGACCTTCTCATGGGCAAGACCAAGAAACCTCATACATAGAACTTGTGTCCTTACCCATTTGATCGAAACATAGCAATGATACCATTCCCTCCTGGTTTTGAAATCCCCAAATTTGACAAATACAGAGGGAGAGGAATCCCTGTGGACCACATCAAAGAATTCAACGTCATGTGTATGGAAGTGGCTTACAATTATTCATATCTAATGTGCCTCTTCCCTCGAAGTTTAACAGGCACTCCTATGGATTGGTTCTCTCATTTTCCTCCTGGCATCAAAACTTTTCAAGAAATCACTGACAAATTCATTGATCACTTCTCCTTCAATCTTGACATGGATGTTAGTCTAGAAGAGTTGTACACTCTCAAAAAAAATACAAGGTAAACCGTCACAAATTTCTTACAACGATGGAGACAAAGAGCTAGTAAAATCAAGTGGCCTCTTCTTGATGAACAACAAGTGGGAATCATTATAGCCAACCTTGATCTAAATTTATCATTCCACTTAAAATGTAATGCATCACATCCTATGATGAGCTTGTTCCAAGAGCCCTTAATATTGAAAGAGCCTTAATCTCACAAGGAAATACTCAAGCTTACAAAGACAACCATCCTTCAACTATTTCAAATGAGAAACCTCGTGTATGGGCTAAAAACAAAAATGTAACAAACGACTGTGTAGTGGATGCTAAGGTCATACTAAGTGCTCCTAGACCCAATAATAATCAAGTTTTTAATATTCAATCAGCTGTAAAACAAATGGTACCAACTCAAAACAATCAGATCAATAACAACAACATGCAACCAAGGAAAATCAGTAACATGAACAACTATCCCAAACACAAGTACACACAGTTATCGGAACCTATCGAAACGATCATGAAGAAATTGGTAGAGGCAAATTTGATAACACTTCCTAACTTTGAAAACTACCGAGAACCCCAAGAAAATCCATCCTGGTACAACGAACGTGATCTCTGTGACTTTCATAAAATCAAAGGACATAAAATAAAAAATTGAATGAAACTCAAGAATATCATCCAAGATCTCATAGACAACAATACCATATATGTCGAAGTACCTGATGGAAACCAGGATCTCAAGATATACAAGAATCCTATACCTGATCACAACAAAGCTAACAATAATGGTAAAGCTAAGGATTACACCAATGTTCAGTACACTTATTCCATGTAGTTGCTTCCTATGATAGTGTTATCACTATTTTCACCATCAAAGGAGCTAGTACGGAATGTGGAGTCACCACATGATGTGGTACAATAACCCTTCAAGGAGTTGTCCCAGCTCAATCTAGGACACAACCCACTTTGCTCGCATCTAATCCTAGCAAGTACAATCTTGTAGATCAGCTAAACAAACCCCTGCTTAGATATCAATTTTGGAACTCCTGAAACTATCTCCTACACACATGGAAATACTAGAAAAAGCCTTGTCTGAGTCATTTTTTCCCGAGAACATTGATACCGATCAGTTCCAAGCTATGGTAGGGCATATCTCCAGCCATCTTCTTACCTTCTCTGAACAAGATTTACCATCACAACCTTCTTATAACTGTTCTTTACACCTTCAATTTGTCATTCATAAAAAATAAGGTCAAAAGAGTCTTGGTAGATAGAAGTGTTGGTCTAAACATTTGTACCCTTCAGTTGACCAAGCATCTAGGCTATTTAGAAGACAGTATTGAGAAGACAAAGAGTACCACCATCAGAGCATATGACGACCAAGAACGGGTATTAGAAGGAATCATAGCACTCCCTATCCAAGTGGGACCTCTTATTGCAGAAAGTACATGCCAAGTACTGGATCTTGATCTTCCCTACAAAATTCTACTTGGTCAACCTTGGATCCATGCTTTGAAAGCCATAGCCTCAACCTATCATTAGTGTGTGAAGTTTCCTTTCGAGGGCAGATAAATCACTATCCATGGATATCCCGAGCCTTTCTAATATTGCAAGAGACTTGAAGCCAAGTTTTATAAGATCCCACAAATACCCAAAAATGATGAAGGACCTACACCATCAAGCTCATTTGTTGACCCGTCATCTCTAGCCTCTACTTCAGCATTGCAAGAACCTGTTGTAAAAAGCATACCCGATGTCAAAGCAGTAATCCAAGATGATGGTTGTGGAATTTACAAAATATTGAAAGACACCTTTGTCTTAGGAGAGTTACCAATTTCTCCTCAAACACATGGGAAACCAACATATAGCACCAAAGAACCAAAAATTATCAAAATGGAAGCTACTACCTTCACCAAATGGGGAGATTTGAATCAAGATGTCCATGAGCAAGATATCTCTAAACTCCTCTATCAATATGAACAAAATATTCTTGTTCTTCCCATGGAAGATGACAACAAAAGTCTACAACTAATGCAGATAATGGGGTATAACAAGAATGAAAAGCTAGGACAAAATGAAAATGGTTTACTAGAACCCATGTTCCTGAGAAATGACTAAAGAATCTTGGCTTAGGTTGTACTACTAGAAAGGTCACACTTATTGGAAAAGGTATTGTTTCTAAACAAGTTGAGGATTCCTCTTGGTTACCTACATCGCGTGATACAACCTTAGATGACTTCCCCTTGATATGGGTGACCTATTTGAAAACAACACCCTCTTCACAATATCCATAACATCCTTTATCTCAAACAACCAACCAATCAAAATATGCCTGGTATACCCGCAATTCATCAACATGAACCAACAAGGACCACCGGTTCTAGATTTATTCAAAAACCATGAAGCAATCTCAGAATTCATGGGACTCTGAGATAACTTATCATGGGAAAATCACAAATTAGGCTTTGACATAGAGCTTGATATAGGGGCATACTATGGGGAGACGAGTGAATCCTTCAATCGCAAAATAAATGAAATGCAATTAACTTGCAGATCCTTGAGTGAAAACCACCTCGTGGCACTCTCTAATCCTAAAATGGTAAAAACAAAGGATGCCTTTGATGGTGAAAACCTTCCTGAGGTTCCCCAAGGATGAGGGATTCAATCTCCCCCTTAGCGCAATACATCCAAAAAAACCAGTACTACTAACAAAAAAAGATACACCAGTCAATGTGGGAACAAAAAACCTAAGATCACCTTCTATGTTGAATCCTTATTAGACGAAGAACAAAAGAACCTTGTAGCATTCCTTAAGGAGAAAAGAGCTAAATTTGCATGGTCATACATAGATATGCTAGGCCTTGATCCAAAAATGGTTGTACATCACCTAGTTGTCTATCCTGAAGTCAAACTAGTCAAGAAAAAATTAAGGAAGATGTACCCTTAGATAGTACTCTTGGTAAAACTATAACTCCAAAAACTTCTTGATGTTGGAATCATTCAACTGATATATTATCCTGAGTGGGTTTCAAACCCGGTACCAGTCTCAAAACCCAATGGGGGCAACATAATATGCATTGATTTCAGGGATCTAAACAAGGCATGTCTGAAGGATGATTTCCCTCTTCCCAACATTGATCTCATTGTGGATTTAACAGTTGGGTATGAAATTTTGCCTCTCACAGATGGCTTTTCGGGCTACAATCATATCATAATCACCAAATAATATCAACATAAAATTGTCTTTACCTTTCCATGGGGAACCTACTATTGGAATGTGACGCCATTTGGGTTGAAGAATGCAAGAGCTACCTATCAAAGAGCAATGACCCTCATCTTTCACGACATGATCCACAAAATAGTTAAAGATTATGTGGATGATATTTTAGAAAATTCAAAGAAGAGAAGTAAGCACATACAAGTCTTAGGACCTATCTTTGATAGACTTGAAGAATACAAAGTACAACTGAATCCAAAAAAGTGTGTGTTCGGAGTCACATCGGGGAAACTTCTTGGCTTCATCATTTCACAAAGAGGGATAGAAATTGATCCAGAAAAATTAAAAGCTATCTTAGACATGGAACCACCATAAACATTGAAACAAATGAGTGGATTACAAGGAAGGATTCATTCTATCAGAAGGTTCATAGCTCAATTATCAGATAAGACTCACCCCTTTTTGCATCTTCTCCATAAAGGGATAACTTACAAATGGGATGACAAATGTGATAAAGCTTTCCAACAGATCAAGTATTATATACTAATACCTCCAGTGCTCATGTTGTCGAGACCAAACAAGCCACTGATCCTATACATCTCAGCAACACAAGCAACATTAGGAGCTCTTTTAGCACAACATGATGGAAACAAAAATGAAAGAGTCATATACTACATTAACAAAATCTTGGTAGGCTATGAGATGAAATATTCACCCATTGAGAAATCATGAATATCAGTAGTTTTTTCTTCACAAAATTTCAAGCATTACATTTTGTCACACCAAATTAAGCTCATCGCAAATATTGATCCATTAAAATATTTGTTATCCAAAGCAACCCTCATAGACCGAATGGCTAAATGGGTAATGATATTGACAAAGTTTGAGATAGAGTATGTGGAGTGCAAGGAAATCAAAGGACAAGTGATCATAGACCAGCTAGTAGAAGCACCTATCTATGATGAGAAACCTTTAATATCTGAGTTCCTTGATGAATCAATGTTCCTTATTAATCTAACAGCTTAGTGGAAGATGTACTTTGATGGATCATTAACCCAACATGGATTAGGAGCTAGAATTATTTTCATCACCCCCCAAGGTGAATGCATCCCAAAGTCTTACAGGCTATCATTCCCATGTACCAATAACATTGTTGAGTATGAAGCCTTGGTCACAGGTCTCAGGATAGTAATTCAATGGTAGATATAAGAGATGAAAGTCTATGGAGACTCATAGTTGGTTATCAGCCAAGTCAATGATGACTATCAAACCAAAGATGACAAGCTCACTCCTTACAAGAAGATGGTGGAGAATCTCAAAGATATTTTTATAGACATAACTTTTGAGTAGATTCCTCGCATGAATAATAGAGCAATAGATGGCATGGTAATAGTTGGATCACTACTAGACATGTCGAACAACATTCTTCAATGTGAATTCTTGGTAGAATATTTTCTCGTACCAACTTTCGAAATCCCTGAATCTGAATTCATGTGTGTTAGTGTTGTTCTTGGATCCCCTTGGTACCATGACATCTTTAGTTACCTTAATAGAGGAACCCTTCCATCAAACATCACCTCGAACCTTAAAAATACCTTTGTCAAAAAGGCATCCCAATTTGTGATCTTAGGTGATACCCTTTATTGTCGAAGCATCAAAGGGACATTACTACAATGTCTTAACCAAGAGTAAGCCTTATCTAATTTAATAGAAGTGCACAATGGAATATATGGGTCCCATTCTAGCGGTATGACATTAGCTAATAAATTGTTGAGGATGGGGTACTATTGGCCAACCATGGAAAAAGAAGCTCATCAGTATGTGTGGAAATGCATCCAGTGTCAATAGCATGGGGACATGATTCATGCTCCAGCTCAAGAATTACAACCAATGATCACACCATGGAATTTTTTGCAGTGGGGACTTGACCTCATAGGAAAAATCACTCCAACCTCATCCAACAACCATAAGTGTATCATAACCGCCACTAAGTACTTTACTAAGTGGGTTGAAGCCATTCCTATGACCTACATAATGGGGAAGCAAATAGAAAAGTTTATCCTGAATTACCTAATTTTTCGTTATGGTATACCACAAGCCCTCATCACAGACAATGGAACCCCATTCAAAAATTAGGATGTGAAAGAGTTATGCCAGAGATTCAATATCCAACACTGATTCTCTACACCATACTATCCCCAAGGCAATGGCCAAGTAGAAGCAACAAACAAAAATATCTTGAAAATCCTAAAGAAAATAGTTAACAAAGTTGGTCGTGACTAGCATCTGTAGCTAAATCCTACTCTTTGGGCTTATCGAAACAATATTCGCACACCTACAAGAGCAACCCCTTTTTCCCTAGTCTATGGATTAGAAGCTATATTTCCTATTGAGGTTGAGCTCCCATCATTGCGAGTATCACTAAAGAATCGAATAATTGAGGAAGAGTACAGAGTGTCTCGACTAAATGAGCTAGAATTTCTAGATGAGCGTTGTCTTGACACCCTTAATTATTTGCAAGTGTATCAAAACTGACTGAAACAGAGCTATAACAAGAGAATCAAATTTCAATCATTACAGGTAGGGGATCTTGTCTCAAAGAAAAATCAAAAGAACCTTCCAAATCAAGATAGCAAAGGAAAGTGAGCCTAATTGGTTGGGTCCCTTTATTGTCACAACAAGCTACGAATTAGGAGCATACCAGCTATCAACCCCTGAAGCTGAGCCCTTGTAGGAGCCAATCAACATCTTGCATCTCAAAAAAATTTATGCCTAAACATGAAGGGTGTAAATCAAAAAATACAAAAATGATAAAAATCGAAAAAAATGAGAAAAAGGATTGAAAAAATTAAAGAAAAAAATCCTCTAGTGAAAACCACTTCAGTGGCACTTTGGGCAAGTACCTTGGTGAAAACTTGGAAAATAGGTGCCTCGCATAAATAAGGTATCTCCATCTATTCTTTGGCTCTTTTGACCTATCATTCTTTGCATCGCCATTCATCCCCCACCCGTGTCCTTATCATGGCTTATCATTGTAAGGTATCATGAGCTCTTTAGCACTACTTGGCATATTCCCAAGGTCAGTTTGTCCCGCCTTTATCAAAGTAGGCTAACATATCACAATGGGGGAATTTTGTTATGCATCACAATCAGGTTCTTGTTTACCTCGAGGTCATGGGACATCTTATCAAAAAAATCCAAAAACATTCATAAAATCTTATCGGAAAAATCCAAAAACATTTAGAAAATTGAAAGGAAAAATCCAAAACATCCAGAAAACATAAAAAATCCCTAAAAAATTTGAACATCAAAAAATCCAAAAAATAGTGCCTTGTGTCAAACTACATTGTCTCTGAGCTTGAACGTTGGCAAGGCCATCATTGATGTGCCTCAAAGACACCATAGGTCAGTCCTTTAGTAGTTTGTTGTAATAAGTTGGCATCTCTTGTCTATTCATATATTTGTCATGTAAGTGGGTCGAGTCAGTCGAACTACGTGGTCTCTGCATGTATAACGTATGCAAGGCTAATATTTGATCAGGCCTCGAGGCCCCCAGGATAGGTATTTAGGTTAGGTTATTGGTCGAAACTCAAAAATTATCGAAAACCCCAAAACATCCAAATATCTCGAAAAACCTCAAAACATCCAAATATTTCAAAAAACCCCCAAAACATCCAAATATTTCATAAAACCCCAAAACATCCAAATATTTTAGAAAACCCAAAAACATCCAGATATTTAGAAAACACAAAAACATTCAAAAAATAGAAAACACAAAAACAATAGAAAACGTTCAAAAGACCTAAAAAGCCTCAAATATTTTGAAAACCCTAAACAGCCTCAGAAAATCGAAAAAACCTAAACCTTCAAAAAAACCAAAAATAGCCTCAAAAGATTTCAAAATACCAAAACATTCAAATATTCCAGAAAATCCAAAATTCCATCCATCCCATTTCACTTTCACCCATAATAAATGATCATCACCTTCACCCTTTGGCAAAACAAGTAGAAAGAAAACATAGCAAGTTGTAAAGTGCAAACTCAAAAGTCAACATCTCAAGTTTAAATCATAGGTAAATGTGTCAGTGAAGTTTACGGTAATGGCTCATTTTACCATCATCATCCTAACATCAAACAACCCTTTGATCAACATGTCCTAGGATGTATCCTTCCTACAATGGAAATCAACATCAGATATCACCTAAGCTAAACTTAAACTAGGCAGGAGCTATAGATAACACTAATTGTTTGTCTTTGATCTTTTCTTATGATTTATCCTAATGACCCATTCCAGGGACCTCTCGATGATGTCTATTTAAAACGATTTAGAGAGAAAGGAATGGGGCATCGATCATTATATTTCATTTGTTGTGTTTGTGGATACTCTTATAAAATAATATTGGTGCATACTTGCTTTTTTTTGTGTAGGAAGGTCATTTGGAGTATGTTGTTGACTATTGTGTATACTTTGGTCCAATATGTTCTAAACTTCTAACTTACATTCCAACATCATTTCTATATGTCAAGGTGTGAACAAGAACTATCCTATCTATTTTTCAAGTCAAAGTCCATTACACTAGATACAACATCGTCCTAGTTATCAATACCTTGATGCATCATGTCTATGTGTTATATCAAATAATAAGAAATGACAAAAAATCCCAATTCCGATATGTGAGCACCCATCCTGCATTTCATCCTGCATTCTTTTATGTTCTCTTGTCACCATCTCTAATAAAGTCTTGATGGATCATGGACTTGTTGGATATTTTGAAGCAATCATTATCGACAATGGTTATTCACTCTTTATTCTTCTATCTTCTCTTTATACTAACATGATATCATGATACTCAAAAACATCATCAATGCATCCACCCTACATCCACAAACCATCAGCATACATTTATCTCATGATCATATAATAAACATAAAACATCCATCAACATAATCATTTGCATATCACATCACAAATTCTGCATTATCATATAAGTTGTGATGAATAATATAGATTTTTTATTCTAAGCATCTTAAATCGTTGCATATCATAATCATTTGCATTTATCCATATATATGCATTCATCATCATAACATATATAAAATATACAAAAAGAAATACATCCATAACATTTGCATATCATAAAAATCTATCCATATCATATCATGAAAAGATAATAAAAAAAAACAATATAACATTGCATCCATACATGATCATGTATAAGCATCCATGTCATATTAATCCATACATGAAATAAAATCAACACATCATAGCATGAATCATCTATATCCATATCATATATATATCAAAAATGTGTCATGGTATAAAATTTGGATCAATGTATGTATATCAAAAATAAGTACAATATCCACAAGGCTATCAAAAAGGAGCCCATGAATATATCAATATAAAGAATTGGGAAAAATTAAAAGGTTTTTGTACATCAAAAATTCTAGCCCTAGTGGATACTACCCTATCCAACCTAGTGCTCAGGCTGATCCTCAACATGGGGATGTGCATCACTATGCTGTGAAAAATCGAGCTATCGAAGAGCTGCCAAAACATCCATGTGATACTATTGCATGTAATATGCAGCCTTTGTAATAGCCTCTCGGTACAATCTAGCCAAAATTGTCTGACCATGTGTGGCTAATACCATAGACTCTATCTGTTGTCATCTCACAACCTCATGGTCTCTCTCTGGTAACAACCTAAACTCTCTGAGGAGCCACATCCCTCTCAATTTTCACTATGACTGGTTGTTTCCGACTCTGGTCTCGCTCAATAGTCACAACCAAAATCTGTTGGTGGACCTGATCCCGCTCACTTGTCAAAGCTTGCACCTGTTGTTGCAACTATTGTATTTGTGCATCTCTGGCATCTGGTGGTGGTGGTGGCACTGGCTGTTTCTGCACTACTGGAGGTTGCTAAGGAGTTTGTTGTCTGACTGAAGGAGCCCCCAGAACCTATCCATCATGGCCATCCTGGCCTCCCTATCCTCTTCCCCTAACACCTCTACCTTGTGGCCTCCCTCTAGGAGAGCACCTACAGGATCTATAACTCGTCGTGGTGGCACAAACCACACATCATAAGAAGGCATCATTCGTGCGTCCGCTTGACCCTCATCATATGCCCAAGGCTGGGCGACCAACTGGCAAAAACTCTCAACGACCTCTAGTGCTAGAATTGTTGGTCCCTAGGTGGGAACCTCTCTAGCAGATCTCACAAAAATAGCCCTGTATGCATCATCGGGCTTGTCCTATACATCGCCAAACTATCTGGCCACTCTATTAGGAAGGTACCGCTCAACCATGGTATTCTCTTGACCCTGCATGTATCAAGTCTCTCGGATGAAGTAAAGCTATTGTACATCATCAAACCATGGCAACATCTAAAGCCATAGCCGCCATCGGAACACAGTCATATCATCAATCACTCGTGTCTAGTATGGGAGCCCAATATGTCCTATGTTCCTAAGTGTGATGGCACCATGGTATCTCCATGTGACGGGGTCATCTAGCTCCATGTCCACTGCATGTACAATTGGTTGAAGCACTGCAATGTGCTCCCATGCCCAGATTGAAGAAGATCCACACCTTCACCAAGGGCTATCCCATTGCAATATACAAAGTCATGTAAATCATGGTACAAGGAAGCCAACATCATGGGCCCCCAAGAAAACAGAGTCCTCCTATACAACATCCGCTGCCAAGCCCCATCTTGGACTAAAGAATCAGTCGTGTCTGTCTAGAGCCACCAAACCTGAAATGATGCCCACAATGATCAATTTGAAGGTTAGCACATGACCTTTGTATGTCTCTAAATCAATCTATGAGGTGACCAACACAATTTGGTCCATATCCATCACCTCTAGGCAGACATCAAGTTTGGTATTAGGATCGTAGATCACACGATCACCGTGGATAGGAAACTGTAATAGTTGCCACACATCCTCTAAGGTCATTGTCACCTCTCCCATCAAAAGGTGGAAGGATGAGGTCTCTTTGTGTCATCTCTCACACAATTTTGTCATCATAGAAAAATTTGTCCTCACAACAGGAGCATATGCGATATACCACAATCCAATATCTCCTAGGTGCTCCTGGCACAACTCTAATAGATCACCCAAACTCTCCAGTACTATGGGCCTATGCTCTCTCGACATCAATGGTGGGAAGACCTCTTGCACCCATGAAGTGCATGGCGTCAATAAATCATCCAAATTTGAAGTTATTTGGAATTTTTGGCTCAGAAATCACAAATGTGTCGCTATTTACAACTGTGTCACTTTATTCAAAATCCAAATAGCGATGTCGGATGCATTTCAAAATTCAAATTAACAAATGCATCATCATACAAGATGGCGTCGTGAATTATAATTTGGCCTAACCTAACACTAACTTTCAAATCGGCAAGTGCGTCACTTGACAAGCCTGTGTCACTGTTTAAAATTTGAAACCGTAAATTCAAATCTGGAAAAGCATCGCCCTGGACATATGTGTCACTATATATCATTTGTGTCACCGATTGAAGTTTGGGCATCGCTATAGAGCAATGCCCCCAAATTCTAAATTCTAACGCCTAATAAATGCATCAAAATTTCAAATTTCAAATCAAGTCTTGAATCACATACCGGTGGTCCTACACCTGGAAGCCGTTGGAGGTCACAAAATCGATCAGAGATGTGTCAAGGAAGCTCACAACACACCATTTTGTTGAAGGGTCAGAGCTCAAATCGCAAGAATTCTTTAAGTGTGAATGCACAAATGACCCCTCTTGGCCTATTTAAGCTAGAAAATTAGGGTTTTTTGCCCTATTTAACCTTATTAATGGGCTTTATTATCATTTTCACCAATTTTTCCAATTCGGACCTAATTTTGCATTATTTTTTGCATTTTGGCATTATTCTTGCATCCTGAAACCTTTCTAACCCTTGGGGCAGATTTTGAACCTTTATCAAGAAATCAACCCAAAATTTGAAATTTCTGACTGATTTCTCAAGGGGGTAGGGATTTAGCTCTATTCTTCCATTGGGGCATCTAAAAAATTAGATTTTTTTTATTTTTTGATTTGTGCAGTAGTTTTTTCATTTGAGAAGCGTTGTTCTTTGAATCGAAGTAGCAAGTACCTCGCTTCAGATAGGGGCAAAATGTAGACACTAAAAAATGTCCTAATCAATGTCATACACTCGAAACAGATTTTATTAACATCATTTCCCCTTTAACCCATCCTCTTTTCACTTAATTAATTCAATTAGCCTAGCTAATTAATTAATTACATCATTTTCATCCATTGGCCTAATTAATTAAATTGGGTTAATTCACCTCTTTTCACACTAACACTTCATCTCATTAAATTAAATAAATCAAAATATTTAATTTAATCTCCTAAGTTATCTTATTTAATTAAATAACCCTAAGTTACTTAATTAAATATCATTTCACCCCTCCCTATTTATTAAATCATCAAATTTAATAAATATCTCTAATTCCTCTAATCCCCTAATCACATTAATTAAACCTTGTTTAATTAGCAATTAAACCTTGTTTAATTAGCAATTAAACCTTGTTTAATTAGCAATTAAACCTTGTTTAATTAGCAATTAAACTAATTTTCCTCTAATCAAAGGGAATATTCCCTGGAATATTTTTTATCCTTTTTGCATAATTAAAACTTTTTTTAATTTGTAAATTAACCTTTTTCATCCAAAAGGAATATTTTAAGGAATATTCCTTCTCCTCCAATCAACTCACTTAGCTTTAAAAGCAAGTTAACCCTTCACCCCCTAAGAAAGTAAGTTACCTTTGACCTGTGTGAGCAGGTCAAAAGTGTGTTTGTTGAGGCAAATGCAAACCCTTGATCATTTCCTTGATCCATGTGATCTTGCATTCTCATTTGTTGATGAGAATCCTTGATCCATGCCTCCTCTTTCTTTCATCCTCAACCGTTGATTAAGCTTTTCGATCTCAGCCCTTCATCTTTCATTTTCTCTCTTATAAATAGATCACTATTTGGAGACAAATGGATGAATCACTCAGAGAAAACTTATGTTTTAAACTTACTTGCATCCATACTCTCAATTTGCACACATTTAGCTTATTTTTCAGTTTATTTTAGTTGCATAATATTTTAGAACATCCATTAATGGTTTTCATGCATTCATCTTAGTTTGTAAATAAATTAAGATTTCATCTTTTAGCATCATTTTCGCTTAAATTAGCTTATATTAGGTTAGCATTAGCTTATCAATTGCATAATTAGATCAATTATAGCATAAAATCATGGTAACTTAGCTTGCATCATGTTCATTTTTAGCATAATCTAGGTTTTCACACATCAAACACCATGGTTTCATTGATTCTCTTCCATAGAATCGACTTAAACAAGCTCACTATCACGGGATTGGGAAAGGGTTGTCGGTCTACATCAATGCGACACCAATTCCACAACAGGATAAATTTCAATAGATTAGAGTAGATGTTTTCTATAAAGCTTTCATAAATTTAGCATGTTAGGTTTCTTGATAAAATGTTTACTTTCAATTTTGATTGATTGATCTTGTTGAGATTCGAGTACTCATGGGCCCATGGCACCATTATGCTTTGATTCTTCATGGATCAAGTGTAATTAGGCCCATACCATTATCCTCGTGATCGATACCTTCATCTTGCATAATTAAGTAATTTCTTAAATTATTTAATTGGCTAATTTCTCTCACCCTCCCGCTTGCATGGGAATATTCCCTTGGAATATTCATCCATTTGAACTCCAAAATGGAATATTCCTTTGTAACAAACTTCCTAATTTTTAGAAAGTGTGCTTCTTTGAATCAATGAGGGCCATTGATTAAATCCTTGATCCTTGTCAACTTCCATTTGCATCCCTTGATGAGAATCCTTGATCCATGCCTTAACCTCTCATTGTTTGTCATCCATTGATTGATCAAATCAATCCTGACCATTGATTCACCATTTTCTCCTATAAATTCTCCTCATTATGGAGAGAAACGAATCCACTTCCGTTTTAGCAAAGTTATGCTACACATTTGAATACTCACTTTCGATATATTGCATCCATTTTAGCTTTTCATCCAATTTTAACTTAGTTTTCATCAATGGCTACCACCTTTGAGCTTGTTTCAATCTATGGATTGGGAAAGAGCTAAAATTCCACATCAATGTAGCACCAATCCCCCAATGGGATGAGGTTTCAGGCATTTAATTAGTTTCCTTTATGATTTCCTAATAGCTTATGTTTAAATGGCTTCTTTGTTCTATGTTTTCAAGTATTTCATTGGGAGTATAGCTTAACTAGTTATATATTGCTTAGAATCTATTGGATCTGGTGTGTTTAGTTTATGATATGATTATGCTCACATTTTGGTGTTAGGAGGGAAAAACTAACCAAATTTGAAAAAAAATCTTGAGTTTCTCGTTATTTCCAAGTTTTAGGCAGGGCGACGCTATTGCAATTTACCAAAACGATGCTTTTGTAGAATAGTGGTGCTTTTGATATACATCAGTGTTATTTTTATATAGTGGTGCTTTTTCGTTATGGAGCTGCTTTTTTTTAAAAGAGTGGTGCTTTTGATATTGAAGTGTTTTTTGATCACTCTGGGTTTTTCAAAGGATCAACAAAGAGGCACTTTTGAAATTCACCAGAGAAGTGCTTTTGTATCACAGTGACACTTTTGCTATACAGGGGTGTTATTTCTATTTGATAGAGAGGTGCTTTTGTGGTACTGCGATGCTATTGCAAGGTAAAATGGAGAGTTAGATTTTCATGTCTGCTTTAAATTTTCAATTTAATCCACTCTCTGATCATTTATTGACTTCTAGTTTTTTTTAAGGCTAACTGATTTTGTAGATCTGGAGAGGAGTAAAATCTTGAAGTAAAGGAGAAAATTATCACTTGATATTTATTGCAAAGTGTTTTAAAAACTTATAGGATGATATAACCCATCATATTCTACTTTATTTCATGCTTTAGGACAACTAGCTTTCAATTGGGTTTAAAATTTACAATGCTATAATTTTCAATTTTGGTTAAAATTGAACCCATACATCCTCACCATTGCAATGTTGGTTTAAAATTGAACAACACAAATTCATACTTAAGTTTGGTGCTATTAAAGTGAAGTCATCATTGTCTTTGACGATTTAAAAAGAATGAGTGTATTTCATGCTTGTCATGCTTGTGTAAACTTATAGTTGTATCCACTCCCCTTGTGCTTCGTACGATCTTGGATGAAGAGAAACACTCTAAGTTTACAAAAAAAATTGGTCACCCCAAAAACTTGCTACGTATCCTCTCCCTTTGTGCTTCGTGCGATCTTGGGTGAAGAGAAATAGCATTTTTCTTGTCTTTTTTAGATAAGGTTTTGCTAATGAGGTACAACCTGCAATGGCGAACTCATATAAGCAACTCTAAAAGTACATTTACCGATGGGCTATATAAAGTTTACAAAATAAAAAGAAAGTTGCTTATATCTAGGCAAGAATTGCATACCATGCTTCATACTCGTTTGAATGTAATGCCTTGGGTAGGAACAACTAAAGCCTTTAGTGGCTTACATTTGATCTATGCATCGTAGTGTTCACAATTGTCATTAAATACTTTTTCTTAGAAATCTATCCTTATTTTTCGAAACATAATTTGAAGTAGTGCATGGGAGGTGCACCACTCCCAAAAGTTACTTACCACGTCTGGTTTTTGGTTGAGGCATAAATTTTAAGAGTTAATTCTCTTGTACAATGCTAGGCATGTCAAGACGGTACATTTCCTTGACATGGCCTATTTGACCTCTCCATCTTCATGGATTACGTAATTCCTTAGGGGATGATTTCGGCCTACTAACAAGTACATACCTACTCCTTAGGGTTGTTATGTGACTAATTTTGTTGAGACCAACTAGTCAAGCTTGTAGAAGAATACTTGTGAAATATCTCCAATACCCATTGAGTCAGTAAATACATTGCTTGGTTTCAAAACAATTCAAACAAACATCAATGTGTTCAAACCCTTTGGTTAGTGTGAATACCTTTGAAAAGCTCTATATTATTACACATATTTAAGGATATCTTATTTTTTTCAAAACAATATCTTTGAGGCTTCTTAATATTTGGGCTTATATCTCAATTCACATTATTCAAAAGTTAACTCAAGGACCTATGGCCTAGCTCTTTGATTTCCACAATTTCAAGCTTTCATGGGAAACATTTTGCCTTCTCATAGACATTTTAGTTTGAACTTAATCAAGACATTTTGGTGTGGTAATAAATCGATCTCATTAATCAAAGCTTAACTCAATTTAACACACCACACATTGGGCTTATTTTCAAAACATCTAGACTTCCAAAGCAACAAAGTGAAAACAAGAAAATATATTACCAAACATTGTATCAAAGTTCTATTATCCAAACATTGAGTTCCTAGGTTTATCACTCTAAGGGTAAAGCATGTTTTTTACTACCTTGATCTTGTAAAAAAGAGTCCCTCTTAAAACATTAGGATCAATCATCCCATCCATCTCAACATTTGACATCTAGATTCACAAAAAACTATGAAACTTTGGACACATCAACATTCTAGACTTAGGTTACTATCAATCATTCCCCTAGATTAGCTATATGTGTGTAAATGAATCCTTTTTCATACATTTAGTTAAGTTATCCATTACCCTTTTGAACAAGTATATCCTAAAGGTCACAAGTCTACCTTTAGGTTCACAAGTTCATTATAATTTTATCTAAAACATCAAACATCAAACCTTTAGTCTAAAGTGGTGTCCAAATTTTACAAGTTCATCATCCACTCACACCATTGATCCAAAACACCTTAGAGGGTCACTTTTACCACAATTTCAATCAACTAGAGAATTCCAACAATATAAATCTCAACGCACCTCTCCCATAGTTGATCCACAATTTATGGTAACAACAAGATCACAACACAAGAAAAAAATGGATCAAAACAAAACTACATCTACCACAAGTGATCCCACCCAACAATAATTTGATCCTAGGAGCCACTCAACCCCATCACAAAAACCACCAAATCCACTAGACATGGGGTTGTAGACACCCAAAATTGTCCATGTCATAACATTAGCTAGTCAATACATGACCTTGTAAGAAATCTTGTAATATTTTAACCTAGGTCATTACATTATCCCACTTATCCCATTTATTCCACTTAATCACCTTCCCAATTAATTAAATAAATATCATTTATTTAATTAATTCCCCTTCATATGTCTCAAAATAATTCAAATCTAAATATTTGAAATAATCCGTCACTTATTACCATATTGCAACATGTGTCACATGACTACAACTCTTCGCATGCACAAATAATTTAAATAATTTTATTATTTAAATTATGAGATTCCCACTCACATCCTATTTTTAGCCCCACTTATTTTTGCATCATAGACATCTTTTCCTCCAAAATAAATAAAATAATCCCACTTTTTCCCTCACACCCTAATTTTGAGCCTCATGCCATAACCCACTTAATGTGTGTCATGGGCACTAAAATCAACTGTTAATCCTAGCCATACACATCACACATTTAACTTTTAATCTTGGTCATCGAATAAAATCAGCTCTTTCCTATAAATCTAGCCTCACATAGGCCATTTGGGATCCATCTTCTTCTAGTATCCTCACTCTGCCAAAATTCTTCCAAAATTCTCATTTATCTATCTATTACCTACCATCTATCATCTTCATCTTAATGTTATATTAAAATAGTGAGAAACCAACATTCCTCCATCAAAAATCCTTTAAAATCTTGTATTCTCATGCAAGGTTGAGAAGAGCAATGGAGATAAATTGAGTTTAGCATGGATTTGGGTTTGCATTCACTTGTTATTTTGATTTTCATGCTTGCTTGTACTCTATTGTGCTAGTTAGGGTTTTGATATCTTCTTGTTTTAGTTTTATATCTAATTTTACCTATCTACAAAATGGTGAACCCGATGTGAATCCTTTGATCTAGCTTGCATTTTGCAGGTTTCATTAACTTTTTCTTACAGGTTTATGTCATTTTTGGACAAAACCCTCATTTTTACAAATTTCTTCATATCTTCCAAACAACTACGAATTTTTCTAAAATATTTTCATAGATTATTTTGCATCATCTCAGGAGGCTACAGAAGAAAAATTGCATGTTTATCATCATTTTTTAGGAGTTATAATGGTTTTATGTTTTTTCATAAATTAACTTTCTAGAAGCAAATCAACGAATTTTTGAGAAATTTTTATATTTGTGGAAAGATCTTGAAATTATAATGGGGATCTATTTTTTATAGATTTTATTTTGAGGTCAAATAAGGTGCTAAATGATCCAAGCTTTTTTTTCTAGGGTTTTCAAAAATCCACATTCCTGGGCACAAAATGGGGAATTTTTCTAACTTCTTTACATTTTTGGAAAGCTCTTAGAAAATAGTAGGGGTATATTCTTTGATTTTTTAGTTTTCAGATCAAAAATGTCTTGAAATAATTAGATATAATTTGGTTATGTATCTGAAATTACAATTTTCCTTGTTTAATGAGCTTTTTTTTATGGCTGCATTATAATATCATTTTCTGATTTTGTAGGTGAATCTAAGGAGTTGGAACAGCATTGGAATCAGCATCTATAGCAGATTTAAGGACAAAAACAATCAGGTGCACACATTCCATCTTCCATCTCTAATCATTGCTTATCAACACACTTCAATTTGGGGCTTAAAAAGAACAACTTGTTTGATCACACACTTGGATTTTGGGCTTAAAAAGAACATCTTGTTTGTTGTCACATTATTGAAATTGAGTTAAAATGAACAACTTTATTCCTACACATTTGGCTTTGGGATCTAAAAAGAATAAGTGCTTGAATTATTTTACACACATTTTGATTTTCTAAAGGGAAATTAACAACTATGAGTGTGAATCAAGTGCGTGTGTGTGTGCTCTCTCCTCATATCGCAAGGTGATCTTGGAGATACAAAAAACACCTCACTTGGTTTGCTTTTGGCATACCCTTCTTAGGAGGCCTACTTAGAGACACACCACTCTGAGGGATGACCCCAATTGAGGTGTGAATCGAAAGACACCCTCCTTTGGGAGTTGAAATCTTGTCACTCTTGGCTAGGCCCCAAATAAATTTATACCTTTGGGAAGTGAAGGTGAAGGGTAGGTCACCCCTTTCTCCCGGCTGTGTGGAAATATTTTTCTTTCAAATAATCCCTCGTCAACCTCATGCATCCTAGCTTAAGACCTAATTGGCCATACCCACTTGACTAACATTAGCCTTGTTGTTGTGTATTCAAGTTTTTGCTTAATCATAACATTTAATCTTGAAAGAAAAATTTATCATTGTGTTTGGTGTGTGTGTTCATGCATTTACATGTGAGATCTTGTGTTTGATATTTCCCAAGTCAAATTTTCAATAAAAAATTTCCACATCATCCAATATTTCCAAGCCAAATCATCCTAGTCATTCAAGTAATCACATACTAATCATTTTAAATCATCAGTGTAATCTTAATCAAATATTTTCCAAAAGTGACACCATGCCAACATTAGAAGGCCTAGCACAAGAGCTCATTCACATACTTCACAAAACTCAAACAAGCCAATCACATTTAAATCAACAAACCATTCAAGGAATCCATGACATGATCCAAAAACTTCAAACAAACCAATCACATCAAATGCAACAACTCATAGCACAAGCCCAATACCTCATGACCACTTGTCAAATCCAACAAGCATAACATCAAATCTAATCACCACATCAACAAATTTCACATCAATCCTATGTGTCACCTATATCATCATATCAACCTCATCCATCCACATATCATTTTACCCCTTCATCAACCTATCACACCTCTTCCAATGTCAACCCTTATCCATATCAATCCACCTCTCAACAACCAATATCCTATGCAACCCCTCCATCATTATCACAACAACAAATCATACCATAACAATTCCAAACACCATTCCAACCTAAACACATTCAACCACAATCCTATGTGTCACCTTCACTATCATTCCAACCTAACCCATCTACCTATCATGTCAATTCCACATCAACATATCCACCCATATCACAACAAGAACATAGGATCCCAAGTCCACCTTGGCAACAAGATCAAATTCCCTAAACTTCATACCAATCCCAAGATATTTTATCTACATATTCCACCACTTTACCTTACCACAAAATTCATTCATGAAACTATCAATGGCCTTCACAACAAGAACATGCGCACCCAAGCCCATATTTGGAGTAAGACCTAATAACCTTTTCCAAGGGAGAAACCAATATAGAGTATGTATCCTATGAGTCACCTTTATTATCCAATCGCATGCCAACACATGAGCCAACTAGTCCTATCCCAACACTTGCATGTCATCCAAATCATAATCCTTTGATCCATTAACCTTCTAATCATCAAGCCCTCCACTAAAGTATCCCTTAGAGATGACCCTACAAAAATTGGTCCTAGCAAATTTGATTGAGCTACCACCGATAACACCCTTTGAAGAAATCCACTTTAAACCCCATTGGTATAACAATGATGAATATTGTGCATACCATAGGCATAAGGTCCATCACATATCCACTTGTATACAATTTAAAATATTGGTCAAGAACCTAGAAGATTGTGGTAAGATTGTGTTAGATAAAACCAATATATCCAAACCCATTACACCTCCATCTTATCATAATCCTAAGCCTATAACACCATCCACTATCATTGTCCATCCACTATATTTCCCATTCACACATACCCTTGCAAAGGATGTGACCCATTGGCTATTAGCCAAGAATCAATCATTTCCATGCCATCAAAGTCCTATCCTTGAGACTATCCAAGAGCCCTCAATTAACATGCCTAGCCCTTCAAGCCCATCATGTGAATTACAAGCCATTGATCCTTTTCAAGAGCGTCATATCATGAGCCCAAGTCAAATTCCATCATATTATCTTATTGATGAATATCAAGAGCCCATAAAACTTATCCAAGAGCCTCCCACTCTTGTTTCCATGAAACCACAACAGTTATATCAAGAGTTTACTCCCAAGCATGTGGAAACATCAACCCCTTGTCTAAGTCAAGATCAAATAATTTCAATGCAACCCATTCATAACATATATCTCCTCCATGATCAAGATGAAACCCATGATGAAGAAGCTATTCCTGAGCAACTTGATCCTATACCTATCCACACATAACCAATCCAAATCAAACCTTTCCATAACCAGTTTATTTTCTATGATCAACATGATATCCTTGAAGATCCTATCTATGAACACCTTGATCCTATCCATTATCCTATAAGTATCCATGAGAAATATATTTAAATTGCTCCTATCCATCCTCCATCTAGTACCATCCATGACCTTCAAACATCCACTTCCCTTGATGAGACACTTGCCTCCAAAGCCAGCACAGAAGATCAAACCAATAGTGTGGATCTAAATGAACATAATCAAGATCATAATGATCCTTCCACATCCACTATCAACCCCATTTCAAATCCACAAACATGTTATATTGGTCTATCCACCTTTATTCATGAATATTCCTCTGTAAGAAAGAAGCAACCATTATCCTACACTTCACCTTCTCCGTCAAATAATGAACTCAAGTCTAGTATCCAGACTACACCTAGTCCCATTTTCCATCAAATACTCCAAAACATGAACTATCAAGGTAAAGGTTTAGGCCTTCATAAACAAGGTATTTTGGATCCCATCCATGTCAAATTCCCTCCATGCTCATTTGTCCTTGGATACTCACCCCAAGGTAAACAAATTAAAGATGTTGGTACTTCCTCCATCCAACCTAAGTCGTCTTTCAACCATAAATCCTATCATACACCTAAATATATGTTTCCATCCCTCGACCTCCATCATCTTACAAATGTCAAAAGCATGTGACTATACACCTTCCATCATCAACTTGTCCACCATTGCTTCCAACTCCTAATATCCCTCCATCTAATCTACCTTCGTTACTTCCAACACCTAATATCCCTATCCTCCAATCCCCTTATCCATCTATCTATAAATCTTCTAAAAATCCTAATCATGACCAACAAATGCACACATTGTCTAAACATAAAGCTTCCACTCATTTCACCAAACCCAAGGGATTCCAAAATAAAAATTTTGATGCCTCTACACATAAATTTAAAAATCCTAAAGGTCTTAATGCCTCAAGATACAATTGCAAAAATTCAAAGCTAAGTACATCTAAAAATCTATATAATACCATACCTCCAAAAGAAAAGGCCAAAACTAAAATGGTTTGGGTCCCTAAGAAAAAGGAAAGCAAGTCAAACAAGGCATCTACATCTCAAAAATCACAACCATCCACTTCCACCCCACATTCTCATTCCATTCAAAAATCTCAAACTCCTAAATCCCACAAGCAAAATAAAACTCATAAAAATTACTAAGTCTATGTGGGTACCTAAAGCATTGCATCAACCATCTCCTAAGAAAACATTGTCGTTGCTTCCTACACCACCTTTCCATCAAAAGCTTCAATGTTTAACACGATGTGTGCAACTGTTGGTCATGATTCCATTCCCATGTACCTCCATATCCCCATCCTTCAACTACTATCCTACACATCTTCCCAATCACCTTCCTATGGTCCATGCTTTTGCATATACCTTTCATCCATCCTTTTGCATAATTCTTATACAATCCACATCATAATCCACTATTCCCCATCCATCCTTGCATAAGCCTTTCATAATCCACCATCTACCTAATCCATCTCACACTCATGCAATTCCTTACCAACATCTATGAACACACTTGACATGGTCCATGTGATGACATCCTTCTAGCAGGACTATCACCTTTCATGGAACTGGACACTTGAGTCCCTCCTATCCTTCTCCTATTCAGAAAATAAATAAATAAATAAATAATAATAAATAATAAATAAATAAATAAAAAGAGAAATCCCTTCGTCCAATGGTGAAAACTTGGTAAATAGGCACCCTGGATAAGTACCATGATGAAATCTAGCAAACAGGCGTCATGTGTAGGTTGATCTTCTATGTCACTTACACTTGGGGGCACTTTGTCTCATTCGATCTATCTATCCTATCATGTCACTTCTTATCATATCATTTCCATCCCACCTACCATCTTTAGCCATCATACATACCTATCATATTGAGTCCACTTATCCACCCTTCTCCTTTTGATCTTCATGAAGACATAGGGGAAAAATGTTGAAACATTTTTTTGGGTATCTCTTGACATACCTCATATTTTCCAATGCAATCTGATCACCATCTTATTGTTCTAAGCATTGTCAAAATAATCCTAATTATTATACCTAGAATGGGGCATGTTATTCCTATGCGACATAGTCTTTGGAGATCACATCCTTGCTCTCTTATGATGTATACATCCATTTCATTCACTATGACCTATCCTTTTTATCCATCCATCTATTATGAGCCTTTTATCCCTTATCCTATCACCCACCCTTTCATCCAGCAATCCCATCTATCTCCTTGCACCTAGACTTGGTTTTCCCTTGTCATTGGTATCTAGTAGAAAGGCTACCTAAATAGTCATCCATTGACATCTCAAAACATTTCAAAAAATTCTTGAAAAAACACAAAAATATTGAAAAAAGGTTCTAAAAAATCCCAAAAAATAAAAACATTTCCAAAATAAAAATAAAAAATCAAAACATTTCCAAACATCCAAAAAATTTAAATATTCATAAAAAATCCAAAAAATAAAATATCCATCAAAAACCTAAGCAATAAAATCAAATAAAAAAAATCATCATCAAATCAAATCAAATCTTCAAATTCCACAAATCAATTCACCACTTCTTCAAATCAATCCTTCAGATCAATTTCTTCATCAAATTATCCAATCACATCACTTCTTCTAATCAATCATATCACTTCTTCTAATCAAACACATTCTTCTAATCAATCCAATCATTATCATCAAATCAAATCATTTCTTCATCAATCCAATCAATCAAAATCATTCCAAGCAATTCAATTCATCAATCATCATCCAAATCTTCAAATCAATCATCTTCAATCATTCCAAGAAATAATCCAAATGCAAGTCAATCCTTAATCCATACCAACCAAGCTAATCAATCTTGCCAAATTATCCAATCACATATTTTGGTCTT
Source organism: Sequoiadendron giganteum (assembly GCA_007115665.2). Classification (NCBI taxonomy): domain Eukaryota; kingdom Viridiplantae; phylum Streptophyta; class Pinopsida; order Cupressales; family Cupressaceae; genus Sequoiadendron; species Sequoiadendron giganteum. The sequence goes on from CM021106.1 coordinate 428,509,972, forward strand.
GATCCTAATCTTGTTGTAAAACCAAACAATCAATCAATCAATCATCCTTGTGTTGATCTAGGGATATATCATTCCCTATAATGATAACACTATCATCGTTAACCAATCAATCAATCAATTAATCATTGGTTTACAATTTGACGGGGGAAATACCTTATTTGTTTTCGTATCATTTGTGCATGCTTGCTTACTTGTTGGTGTGTGTTATCATTTTTATCTTGCATTTGCATCAAATCTGAATCACTCCTAGCTAATATTCATATCTTGTATGTAGACAAGGTTGTATTACGCTGGGGCATGACACATCTTCACCTTGGTCTTTATACCTTGGTGCATAACGTCTAGTGTTATGGTTATTTTTTTTTGTTGATTCAAGATTTGGTTTGAATGATTATTACTTGTGGACAAAAGAACATGACTAGACTCAACAAACCCTAAAGGACTGGCCTAGGTGGCCTTAGGGGCTCATCGATTGATGGCCTTGCCTACGTTATACACACAAAGACCTCATAGTTCGACATGGCTTGACTTTTTTTTTATTTGACAAAAGATTGAATCATGATTTTATTTTGAAAAACCTAAAATGACTGACCTAATGTCTCGGGGGCCATTGAAGATGAGCCTTGCCTATGTAGAAAATGCACAGAGACAACATAGTTTGACCACTCTAACATAGACTGACTTGTACACGATCTATGTTTTTGGAAGTTTAAATTTTTTTGATGTTTTTGGGATTTTGATGTTTTATGATTTTTTGGGGATTTTGATGATTTTGTGATTTTTTGGATTTTGATGGTTTTCTGATTTTTTTTTTTTTTTCGATTTTGATGTTTTTTTTATTTTTTTGGATTTTGATGTTTTATGATTTTTTGGATTTTGATGTAATGTAGTTCATCTTAGCTTTGATATCTTATAATTTTTTAGGGTGTTGATATCTTGTTGTTTTAGTTTTATATCTGATTTTCCCTCACATAGGCCATTTGGGATCCATCTTCTTCTAGTATCCTCACTCTGCCAAAATTCTTCCAAAATTATCATATATCTATCTATCCTCTACCATATATCATCTTCATCTTAATGTTATGCTGAAATAGTGAGCAACCAACATTCCTCCATCAATAATTCTTTGAAATTTCTCATTCTCATGCGAGGTTGAGAAGAGAAATGGAGATAAATCAAGTTTAGCATGGATTTTGGTTTGCATTCGCTTGTTATTTTTATTTTCATGCTTGCTAGTACTCTATTGTGCTAGTCATGTTGCAATAATGGAAAGAGGAATGAAATTTTTGTCATTGATGTCAATCAATCAGCCGGTTATCTACTAGTTGTTGTTGATTGTATATGTTGAGGATATTTAGAAAATTATATTAAAAGAAGATTACACATTGTCAGCTATTGAGGATGTTGATTTGGTACTTGTGAAATATGTTTTTTGTGTTCTAGTTGAGGTCCAGGAGAATTTATGTTGATCTGTATTTCTCTTTGTAGTTCTAGAGTTGTGTTGCCCTAGTTCTATTGAAGATGGTTTCGACATTCAGAAGTATCGAGCTTAATTGATCTATGTGTTTTATGTTGGTTTGGTTGACTGTGGGTCAAGCACTATCTTTGAATTTGATGAAGCATGTTGGATCTATTATGGGTCCCAATGAAGCATGTGTTTGGGTTGCCCTCATTCTAATTCCACCCTAGGATGTTTGACACTGACCTAATTTAAATTCTGAGTTGGATCGCCGACTTTGTATCTTTTCAAAGTTGGAGATGGTATAAATAAAGAATGTGCTAGCAATGAAAAGTGTACATAAGAAAAGAAGGAAGATAAGTGAAAGAGTAGACACAAATTTGATGCTATTCTGAAAGTGTGTGAGTTATGTGTGTGGTTGATCAATGTGAAGATTAACATTGATTTTCTAGATGTAGTGAGTAGAAGGCGAACTTTGTCATTCATGCAAGTGGATCAGTGATTGTGATGGAATCCTTTGTTACATTGGGATTGTTGTCTCTCTGTAACAATTCTTCTTTGTCTTCTTTGTATCTTTGTGGCAGTGAGCCATCTGGGTTGTAGCCCTATGGACAGTGAGTCCTTATTCTAGGAAGTGAGCCTTATTCCAAGAAATGAGCCTTATTTCAGGTAGTGAGTCTTTTTGTAATTGATTTCAATATTCTCTATAGTGTGATTTAATCCTCACCATGGTTTTTCCCTCATTATTTTTTCCACGTAAATCTAGTGTTATTGTGTTTGTGCATTGGCATTTGATGGTTAATCACTTAATCAGTTTATGTGTTAGTTCCATTAATTAAATTTAAGGTTAAAATCTGTGACAACTGATTCACCCCCCTCTCTTAGTTGTCCTATTCAATAATTGGTATCAGATCTTGGTTCCTTGGTGAAGAGCTTAACCACTTGAGGAAGGTTCCCAGGATGGATAGAAAAATGATCTATGATTATCTGAGGTTTGATGGAACTAATTATGGTATCTAGAAAGTATTGATGGAAAAATATCTGGAGTATTGTGGATATGATGTAGAGAAAGATTATAAGAAACCCTACACTCCTCCTGCTAATGATCTGAGTACACTTGAAGAAATTAGAGCACATGGAGCGAATAATAAGGCAAAGTTCATCTTGAAGAATAGTTTAGTACAGTTTGAGTTGATTAAGGTTCAGAATTTGAAGACATCAAAGGAATTTTGGGATGCCTTAGAAAGAGCACATGATGGTGATGAGAGCATAAAAAAGGAAAAATTATATAATTTGGAAACATAGTTTGATCTTTTACACATGTCCAAAGATGAGAATGTAAAGCCTATGTACAAAGATTGGATGTGGTAGTGGCTGGAATGCAATCCCTTGGCGCTACTATAGATGAAACTAGAATTTTAAAGGAGATTCTCATAACTCTTCCTGATGATTATAGTGAAAAGGTGAGTGTTATTGAGCATAATATAGATTATAAGAGTTGTACTAAGGATCTATTGCTAGGATTTTTGACATCTTATGAGATGAGGAAGCCGAATCTAAGAAGTGGAGGTAAAACAAAGACTGCTTTTAAAGCTATAAAAACTAAAGATCTGGATGAAGAAAACTTTGATGAAATCGAGGCTAACTTTGTAACAAGAATGAGAAATTGGTTACTATGCTGCAAAGTGTCCGGAAAGAGCTGAAAGGAATAAACAAATATATGAGAAAGAAAATAAAGGAAAGAAGATTAACAGAGCTTACTATGTTAATGATAATTATAGTATTTTAGATGAAGATCCAAATGACAATGAATGCTTGTTTTTGGCGATTAAGGATTAACCTATTTCTACTAAATCATAAAAAAGGTCAAAGGAAAGTCCTCTGAGGAAGGAGAAGGAGAAGGGAAAAAATGAAGGTGTAGTTATCTCTACCCTACATGTTAAACAGGAAAAGAATTTTTGGCGAGTTGATAGTGGTTGCTCACATCACATGACTGGTGACAAGAGTAACTTTATGAAACTTGAGAAATATGATGGAGGTCTAGTTATGTTTGGAGATGATACTGGTGCTAAAATTTGTGGGATAGGTTCAGTAATTTTTGATGGAAAGAATCATACTGACGATGTTTACTATGTTAAGGGTTTAAGACATAATTTGTTGAGTGTTGGTAAAATGTGCAGAAAAGGATATGATCTTGTGTTTAAGGATGAGAAATGTGAGATCCAAAAAGGATCTAAAAAATTGATTGCTACAGGAAAGAAATCTGAAGGGAATATTTATCAACTTAAAGGTGTTGATGGACAATTTTTTATGACTCAGATAAATGACAGTTGGTTATGGCATAGGAGAATGTGTCACATGAATTTTTATAACTTGGAAAGAATTAGTTCTATTCAGACCGTGAGAGATCTATCGAGAATTACAAAGCCTGTAAATGCTATTTGTAGGAATTGTTAGTTTGGGAAGCAAACAAGAAATCATTACAGATCAAGAGAACAATCTACTACTGGATTGTTGGATTTGGTTCATACATACATTTGTGGTCTTATGAGATTGCAAAGTCTACTTGGTGAAAGGTATTTTATGCTTTTAATTGATTATTATTTTAGATAATGGGTTACATTTCTAAGAGAGAAATCAGATGTATTAAATAGATTCAAGGCATTCAAGGCTATGGTTGAAAATGAAGTGAATTTGAATATAAAATGCTTGAGATCTAATAGAGGTGGAGAATTCACCTCCTATGAGTTCAATATATTTTGTGAAGTGCATGGTATAAAGAGATAGCTATCTGCTCCGAGAACTCCTCAACAAAATGGAGTTGTTGAAAGGAAAAATAGAATAGTTCAAGAAGTTGCTAGGTCAATAATCATTGAAGCCGGATTACTGAAAGTTTACTAGAAAGAAGCTATTCACACTGTTGTATATGTACTCAATTGATTTCAGGCAAGAGCAAACAGTACAAAGACTTTGTATGAGCTATGGCACGGAAGAATTATTATAGTCAAATATTTCAAGGTATTCGGAAGCAAATGCTATATCAGAAGAGATGAGGAAACTTTGGGTAAGTTTGATGCATGAAGTGATGAAGGAATATTTCTTGGATACTCTACTAAAAGCAAGGCATACAGATGTTTCAACAAAAGATTGAGGAAAATTGTAGAAATATCGAATGTGAAGGTTGATGAAACAATGAAGAATTCTATTGATATTGATGAGTATGTGTCTAATGAACATGACTATGCAAGAATAGAAGAAGTTATGGAAGAACAAGATAAAGATGAGCAAGAAAAGAATAATGAACAAAATTAAAGTGAATAAGATGCTCCGGTGATGTCCCCTAGGACACCGAAATATGTACAGAAGAATTGTTCAAAAAGTTAGATTATTGGAGACAAGATAAAAGGTGTCTTAACTAGAAGCAAAGTTGTTGTTGAAGTAAATTTGTGCTTATTCTCTAAGATTGAACCAAAGTTAGTAAGTGAAGCCTGTGAGGATGAACATTGGAAGGAATCAATGAAAAAACTTTTGTAGATTGAGAAGAATCAAACTTGGGAATTGGTCCAAAGACCAGCAGACAAAAATATCATTGGATCAAAATGGGTATTCAAAAACAAGTTGAATGACAATGGGAAAGTTGTAAGAAACAAAGCAAGGCTTGTGTGTAAAGGCTACTCACAAGTAGAAGGTATAGATTTTCAGGATACTTTTTCCCCAATAGTAAGAATGGAATCTATAAGGATGTTCTTGGCATTGATTGCTTATAAATATTTCAAAGTCTATCAGATGGATGTCAAGTCAGCATTTTTGAATGGTGAACTAGAAGAAGTCTACATGGAACAACCGGAAAGATTTCAGTTAACAGATCAATCAGATATAGTGTGAATATTTAAGAAAGATTTATATGGATTGAAGCAAGCTCCTAGAGCCTGGTATGCAAGGCTAGATAAGTATTTGAGTCGGCAAGGATTTAACAAAGGTACGGTAGACAGTCATTTATATTTCAAGACTAAAAATGACAAAATCTTGACTGTAGTTGTATATGTTGATGATATTATCTTTGGAGGAAATGAAAAGATGTGCAAGATGTTTGTGGAAGAGATGCAGAAAGAATTTGAAATTTCTATGTTTGGTGAGATGAATTTCTTTCTTAGGCTATAGATTAATCAATCAAAGAAAGTAATTTTCACTTCATAATCTAAGTATATGAAAGAGATGTTGAAAATATTTGGGATGGATGGTTCCAAACTGGTAAGTACTCCTATGGTGACTGGTTGTAATTTGGGTAAAGATGATGATTTACCTAAGGCGGATCAGAGCAAGTATAGATCTATGATTGGTGGACTACTATATTTTACTACTATTAGACCATATATTATGCATGTGGTTTATCTTATGGCTAGATTTCAAGAAGATCTTAAGGAAACACATGTTATTGCAGTTAAAAGAATATTCAAATATTTGAATGGAACTCTAAATAATGGATTATGGTATCCTAAAGACACTAAATTTACACTTAGTGCTTATATAGATGTAGATTGTGCTGAAGTATAGATGACATAAAGAGTACTAGTGGTGGTGCATTCTTTCTTGGATGTAGATTGGTGGCATGGTTGAGCAAGAACCAAGATTATGTCTTTGTGTCTACTGCTGAAGTTGAGTATATTTTTGTTGCATCTTTTTGTAAACAAGTTTTATGGATGAAATAGACATTGAAATATATCACAGTGTTGTATGATGATCCTATTTCTATCTTCTATGATAATACAAGTGAAATGAACATTTTAAAGAATCTTGTAATGCACTCAAGAACAAAGAATATATCTATCAGGTATCATTTCTAGAGAGAAGGTCATGGAGAATGAATTCAAGCTTGAGTATATTTTGACAAAGGATCAGATTGTGGATATATTTACAAAGGCTCTTCTTAAAGATACTTTTGAGTATCTCTAGGATAAGCTAGGGGTTATTGCCCCTCCTTTTACAAAATAAGATGCATTTGGAGATGCATCAATCTGGTCGATTCATGGTTCTATCTTTTTGGACTAATGTTTTTAAGTGGCTAACTCTCAGGGGGAGCAAGCAGTTTTTAAGTGTTTTCATTATGAGTATTCTATTTTCATGTCAATGGAAGTTTCAATGAACATATATTTTACCTTTTTCATTGATGTCAAAGGGGGAGAGAAAGAGCATGTGAAAAAGAGAGAGAGAGAGAGAGAGAGAGAGCATGTGAAGAGGAAAGAAAGCTAATAAGAGAAAGCAAGTAATGAGGAAGATGATCTTCTAAGGGGTAGAAGCAAAAGAAAAATCTTGAGAAGTATTTTTTAGAACTGGTGTGTGTCTTTGATGGTTTTTCACATCATGTGTTGCCATCAATTACAAAGGGGGAGATTGTTGCAAGAATGGAAAGAGGAATGAAATTGTTTTCATTGATGTCAACTAGTTAGTTGGTTATCTACTAGTTGTTGTTGATTGTATATGTTGAGGATATTAAGAAAATTGCATTAAAAGAAGATTACAGGTTGTCAATTGTTGAGGATGTTGTTCAGGTGTTCTGGCTGAAGTCCAGGAGAATTTTTTTTGGTCTGTATTTCTCTTTGTGGTCCTAAATTTGTGTTTCCCTAGTTCTATTGAAGATGGTTTTGGCATTCAGAAGTATTGAGCTTAATTGATCTATGTGTTTTATGTTGGTTTGGTTGATTATGTGTCAAGCACTATCTTTGAAGTTGATGAAGCATGTTGGATCTATTATGTGTCCCAGTGAAGTGTGTGTTTGGGTTTCCCTCATTCTAATTCCACCCTAGGATGTTTGACACTAACCTAATTTGAATTTGAAGTTGGATGACCAACTTTGTATCTTTTCAAAGTTAGAGATGGTATAAATACAGAATGTGCTAGCAATGAAAAGTGTACATAAGAAAAGAAGGAAGATAAGTGAAAGAGAAAATGTGACTTTGATGCTATTCTAAAAGTGTGTGAGTTATGTGTGTGGTTGATCAGTGTGAATCTTAACGTTGAGTTTTCAGATGTAGTGAGAAAAAGGTGAACTCTATCATTCATGCAAGTGGATCAGTGATTATGGTGGAATCCTTTGTTGCATTGGGATTATTGTCTCTCTATAACAAGTCTTCTTTGTATCTCTATGGAAGTGAGCCATCTTGGTTGTAGCTTTATGGACAGTGAGTCCTTATTCCAGGCAGTGAGCCTTATTCTAGCCAGTGGGCCTTATTCTAGCTAGTGAGCCTTATTTTAGGCAATAAGACTTTTTGTAATCAGTTTTGATATTCTTTATAGTGTGAGTTAATCCTCACCATGGTTTTTCCCTCATTGGTTTTTCCATGTAAATCTGGTGTTATTGTGTTTGTGCATTGGCATTTGATGGTTAATCACTTAATCAATTTATGTGTTAGTTTTGGTAATTGAATATAAGGTTAAAATCTGTGACAACTGATTCACCCCCCTCTCAATTGTTCTATCCAAAAAGTTAGGGTTTTGATATATTTCTTTCATCTTCAATCAATAAATTACCTTTAATTTCAATCAATCGATCAGGTCATTTTCTTTTGTATCAGAATGGGGCATAAGGTCATTTGTCTCATTCGGTCTTATCACTTGTCTTTTATCAAGATGTGTCCTTCCTGAGATTAGACTTTGTCAACCTTATCACTTACCTTAAGCAAGACGTATCTTTCTTGCAGTTAGGTGTTTTTTCAACACTTGTCACTCGGTCAACTTTATCAGATGTGTTCCTTTCCTTAAATAGGATATGTCTTTCTTGAAATTAGGCATCGTCACATCGATCGGTCATATCAATCACACTTTATCAAAATTAACCAATCTTGTCAATTAATCTTGCCTTAATCAAGATGTGTCCTTTCTAAAACTAGGTGCAATCAATAAAATCAATTGGTCAACCTTTATCAACTTATCAATGAATCCTTGTCAACTTATTTGTCAAACTTTGTCATCTCAGTCAACCTAATCAATCATACTAAACAATCTTATCAATGTTATTGGCAAACACTATCTCTTTGGAAAACACTTTGTTGGTTTGGGTTGTCTTCTCTTTTTGATTGGTTTTGGGTCATGTTACTAGTTACCTCAAGGATGTCCTATTAACAGATTTAGAGGGACAATGATGGATCATGACCTCTCTTTTTTGCTTGTTGTCTGTGGTTTGTTTTGGAAAAAAGATTGCGATAATTGGGTCCTTAGTATGAGTCAGGGCATTCCTTGTCTTTTGACTACTTGTCTCTCACAAATGGTCCATTTGCACAAATTTTGACGCTCGATGATGATAAATATAAAATCATGAAATTTGGTCCCTTGCCATTTTATGCCTAACAATCCATCTCCTTTGTCCCTTTTCACACTAACATCCATCTTCTTCACACTAATATCTTCCATCCACAATCATCCTGATGACCCGCAAGCTGAATTCTTCTCCTATCAGTGCATCAAAGTGACTTTTTGGAATAATTTCTCAATTTTTTTGAAAATTGATAAAAATTTCTCGAGGGGCATACCTATACCCTCACTTCACCGAGGCATCTTTTGACTGAATTTCTTTGAAACAATGCGATGAACTGCATTATGTCAAAGAGTGGAAAAATGTAGACACTAAAAAATGTCCTAAGTCTGCGAGCATCATTTTTCTTGGTCTTCATCTTCTGATAATTATTTAATTTTAATATTCCTGACCACATTCCTCTATTAATTAAATAATTGTTAATTATTTAATTAATTCATTTCTTAACCTTTTTCTATCTTGATCAACTAAATAAATTAATTTTGTCACTAATATCCCCCTTTCTTCAGTAATTAAATAAGTTATTATTTATTTAATTATTTGCTTGTCATCTCTCTTCTATGGTTAAATAACTATTATTAATTATTTAACTATTCACCCACTCTTTTATTGTTAAATAGATGTCAAAATTATTTAATTTTCCTCCATGTGTCTCTTGTATCAAATAATTAACTCAATTTAATTATTTAATGCCCCTTTTCATATTTCCTCTCATTTAATTAAAATAATTATGTAAATTGTTTTAATTAAATGTCCATTTCCTCTTTTTCTCAAATAAATAATTCGAATGAATTATGTATCCTCCACTTTGCCAAATATTCCTCTCTCATGAACTAATGATTTTCAATTTTTAATTCATCCATTATCCCTCCACTTGCTCATTAATCTTAGTCGTCTTTGTCATAGCCATATTTGTCATAGTCATCAACGTTATAGTCGTCCCTAGCCCACCACTTTTTGGTGCATGAATCTCCACCATTGATCTTGGCATCTTTCTAGAAGATTGATCTCATCTGTCCATTTGAATGGTTGTCTATAAAAGAAGCCTTTCTCCTCCATTTTTCCCTAAATAGCCATTATCTCCAACTTTCATGATTTATTGTTTGTAGGTATTTGCACAAATTCTACTCCAAATCTTAGGGAAGACTTGCAAAGGCAGCTTGGGGAGGGACAAGGGAAATGATTCAACTACAATAGTGGGAGTGTTTTCATTTGAATGCTTTCATTTTATTCCTCATTTTTGTTTGTATTCTATTGTTTTAGATTGGGGTTTTAGCTTAGATTTGTGTTGTGATTGTCACTTAGTCTTTGCTAACTTGGTTTTTCCCCATCTTACAGGGGTATGAAGTAGAATATGTCACAAAAAACCCACTTGAGCTCACTAAAGAGGAACTCCTTGAAGCACAACAAGATCCTAAAATACACCATATCATCAACACTTTGATGAAGAAGAAACCTACACAATGCATGCTAGCTTTAGAAAAGGAAGGAGCTAAACTCCCTTCAACATTTGATTTGAACACAATTAGGGAAAAACCCTTAGGAAATGTGGCTTCAATTCCTCAAGCTTCCATCACACAACCCTTGGTACAAGGTTTGAATCAATCTATAATTCAACCAAATTCACCACTTGTACTAAGTCAACCATTGACTACTAGTCGTGCAAGTTGATTAGGAACTAACCTTGGTCTCACTCAAAATTTAGGAGGCAACACAATTTTGGGTATTCAAGACACCACCCTTCCCAAAACATAAATTGGACACCAACATTTGGTACCCAACCATATTCTTCCACCACCATTCTCGAACACCCTCTACATCCACATGTACCACTTACATTCCATAACACAACAGCCTCGAATTTTCATGCACAACCATCTTCTTCCACCACCATAAATACCCAAAGTGATCCTAACATAACACAAAGTCATTTGAACCAAGCACCCCAAGTGGAACAACAAGGGCATGTGAACACCATCATCCAAGGTAAACCCTTAACACAACAAGGTCAAACATCAAACCCCCCAATTGACACATCAAAACAAGTTGTTCCACAAGCCACTCAAACCAACCCGCAAAACACATCAAACCCATTTGTCACAAATCCCATCAACCAAGCAAACACATTAGTACTAGAAATCAAACACAAGGGAACCCTCAACATCAAAATAGTCAAGGGAACCCTTCCAATCAATTGATCCAAAGCCAAAGCATACCACTAATATCACAACACCAAATGGTACCATCTCATTACACAATAACCACCCCACAACCAACTCAACCCACAAATCACTCACACCATGGTCCCTCAAAATCCACCTCGTGTACCACAAAATTAAAACACTTATAACCAATAAAGTATAATGTTGCAAGCACAACAAGCCCAACAACAAGCATTGAAAGTAAAAAAATCCTATCAACAAGAATTACAATAGAAACAATCTCAAGCTCAAGCCTTACAACAACAACAAGCTCAACAATAGGCATTGGTTGTGCAACAAAAACAACAATCCCAACAACAAGCCCAATGAGCAATGCTAGCACAAAAATATGCTCCACAGCAACAAGGATTGTACTACAACCCCCAACAAATATACACAAACACACAACATAACATATAGAACTCATATTTACAAGGAGCATACACACCTCCACCCCTATACCATCACCTACACAATACCAAAATCCACCCTACACATCATATAACACCCCCATATCAAAATCCCACCTACAACTCATTGACAATCCTGTAATTTAACACATATGCTCCCCCACCAAATCCACAAGATGATTTGTCATCACAAATTAGGGTACTCACACATAAAATCAAAGACATCCAAATGGGGAAAACAAATAAACTGCATGCGCAACGAGACTTTTGTCCATACCACTTTGATAGAAACATCACGATGATACCTTTCCCACCTGGATTTGAAGTCCCAAAATTTGACAAATATAGAGGGTGGGGAAATTTGGTGGATCATATCAAAGAGTTTCATGTAACATGTATGGAAGTTTCTTGCAATGATTCCTATTTGATGCACCTTTTCCCACGTAGTTTGGGAGGCCCAGCAATAAATTGGCTCTCAAATTTACCTTCAAATATTCAAACCTTAAAAGAGATAATCGATCATTTCTCCTACAACCTAGACATGGACATAAGCTTGGAAGAGTTGTATAACTAGTCCTAAGTGCTCCTCAACAACCCAAAAACCAACCAACCAACACATAGAAAAATGTAAAACAAAAAACACGCAATTGCCAAACAACCAAGTCAACAACACTAACACACAACTAAGAATATGATAGTGATATTTGTGAAAAAATGTAGCACAGGATGGATGAATTGATTGAGCTTGATGAAACAAGACGTGAAGCTCATAAAAGAAATGAGAAGCTGCAGTTGCAAGTTAAGCACCTGTATGACAAAAAGGCCATTGAGATGAAGTTTGAATTAGGAAGCATGGTTTTAATGTGGAATGCATGGATGGAGGAAAAAAAGTTATTCATGCAAAAATTTGTGTGGCTTGCACGCTTGTGACATGTTTCCCTCTATAGGATGTGAGACCTGGTTTCCACCATAGTTCCTGATACACTTAAGCTAGAGAATCAACGATGCTAATAAAGCGATACGATCAAATCTCAGTCGTTGAGCGCACATCACGTAAGCCTTAAAATTATATTTTAAAGGTTGTTGTGCAGTGTCCGTGATTGTGACACGTGTATTCTTCTATCAATGGGGAAGGGACTATGGGGCCCTCCAACAAATGACTTGGCATCCAAATGGAAAACTCTTCATCGGTCAACAGAGCGGTGAGTGATGGTGACATGTTTTCAAATGGTTTTGGCTTGGTTGGGGTCGTCCAATGCGCCACATCAAGATCAGATCTACAGACATGATTTAAAATCAAAATTGCAAATGTAAGAGTCGTTGCCTTTCACACAAGTGAATAGTAATTGCAGTAAATACACCCAGAGCCATCTAACGTCGACATAAGTGCATTTAAGGCTGCTTTTTCCTCATACCTGAAGATTTTCAATGATTCATTGGTACCCTGGAGATTGAGAAAACACATTTCAGAGTTCATTGTGACTAGAATTGGGGTTTCCTACCAGTAAAAAGTCGTAAGTAGAATGAACATTTTATTTGTGTCATTTTTCTTTAAAAAGGAGAAAAATCTTGAATTAGGGTAGACATCTATTGTTAGAATTCGTCTATTTTCTTTAATTGCTTTATTAGGCTTTGGGTATGCATTAATAAGTGGTAGGCCTTGTCTAATTCTATCAAATTGCATCCCATAAGTGGTATCATAATATATGAATAGAGGTGATAGGTTTTTCATATATTTCTAGTAAAACCTTAGATTGTTTTAGTATTTTCTTTTCACCTATGGCACCCAAAACTCAAGAATCCAGTTCAGGAACCCCAAAGAGGACTCTCTCCCAAGATATAATCAACTAATTGAAACCCTCCACAAGAAAAAAGGCCTGCGAGTTGTCTTGTTTTATGGCTATCGGGTTCAGGAAGGGTTGAAAGATAAGATGTTTGGTATCAAGGATGCCAATTTGTCGCTTCCTAGGTGGCGATTATTTCAAAATTGGTTTGGGAATAGAAATTTGGGTATCCCTATTTGCAACCCTTGGAGGTTAGATTTGGGAAAATTGGTGGTACTGAATGTGTACATGGATGTTGATCTACTGGAGGAAATTTCCTCAAGGTATGACCCTATTTCAAGAGTAATCAGGTCATATGAAGGTAAGGAGTTAGTCAAAATAACCAGAGAGGAGATTGCAGATATCTTTAATCTGCACAAGTGGAATGAGGGTATGATCCCAATTGACCTAAATACCTTCGGGGAGGAGTATAGAAATAAAAAGGTTCTTTTCAAAACAACAATGCTACCTATTCATATTTCTTCTACTGGGAAAGGAAAAAATAGGAAGCAAATCAAGATTGGTGAAGATGAAAAAGAAACTTTCCCCATGAGATACTTTGCTAGTTATTTCAAGAAAACGGTTTACTCTCTCTACCAAATCCTTGGCATGGATGAACCATCCACCATGCCTATAGACCTCATATATATGGTTGCACACCTCCAACTTTTAGCCTATAATGTGGTTTATGATTATGCCACATATTTTTCGGATAGGATGCACAAAGGTTTGAGTGTACTCACAGAGGGAAAAGAGCCAGTGAGATTTTGGTGGTATTCTCTATTGATGCATATGTTCCTATTCAGGGGTGAGAAGTTTTTTGGAAAAGATATAAAATTGAAAAAGAGGGAGGATGATATTGAATTTCCTATCCAATGTTGGACCCAATTTCTGGATAAGGATGATTCCAAATTTGACTATGTGGTGTTCAACAATGTTTTTGCCTCAAGGCTGAGAAGATTTCTAGTCCATAACCCTCCTAGGATTCCTAAGGAAATCCATTAATTTTTGAGGCCTATGGAGAAGAGGCCTGATTTGAATTTGAGTCATAATTGGGGTGATATAATTGCCTACCCTCATACTTCTATTTTCAGAGTATATGGCACTCCTGTGAGCGCTTATATTTTCCCAAGGGATTTTCCTTTAAGATTAGGATTTATTGAAATCATGAGGTAGTTAGGAGTAGCACAGACGACACATTTGCACAAAATCGTGAAAGAAAGGTTCATTCTTCCTTGAATGGACTACATTTGTTGAATTTGTGATGGTAAAATGGGGTTGGAAGGATTTGAGTAAGTTCTTGGCACCTTATCAGCTAAAAATAATACGCCCAAGAAATCATGATTCAGAGGGTTTTATTGTTGGTTTGAAGGCATTGCACAGGAGTGGTCAGTTTATACATAATTTTTATTACCCTGAGGATCTCATTAGAAATGTCATAGATTTCTTTGAGCAAGAAGAGAGAAAGGAAAAATATTTTTCTTTCCAAAAGATGATGGAACAAGATACAAGGAGAGATCCTAAGTATGATCCTATGCCCAATATTATGGGCGATTTCAATAGAATTGTGTATGTTCTCTAGAACTTTGAGGGCATAGTGGGTATTTTGAGGGTCGAGTGTGCAATAGAAGACAAAGGAAAATTAGTTGCAATAGAGAAGAATCCCACAGTAATACTTGAGGAGAGACCTTCTTATCAGCCAAAACCAAAATTGAGAATCTATTCTAGAAGGAAGGAGAGGGTTAGGAAGCAGCAAACATTGCCAACTCCTAATGCATCAAAGGGATCAAGAGAAGATTCCCGTCATAGCTCAATTCCATCACCTCCTAGGTAGTCTTCTATTATTGTTGATGTTGATTCACCTCCTACGGAATCTCTTCCATCAAAGCAACCCCTAGTGGAGAAGCAGAAAGTTGAGGTATGTAAGGTTGTTGATTATTTTGACTCAAATGAGGATGATATTTTGGTGACCCTTGAAGATATGCAACAAGGGATTCATTCTCCCCTAAGAGAAGTGGCATCAAGCTCTAGAATGGGTGACCTTAGGCTAAGTAAAGCAGATTTGAGCGGCATGAACAATGTTGATGATTTGAGACAAGATGCCTACAGGGAATTCATGGAAGATGATTCATTTATTGAGACTAAGGAATTTAAAAGTTTTGTGTGGAGAGAAAGTGTTCAATAATACACTAAGAGG
Organism: Sequoiadendron giganteum; assembly: GCA_007115665.2. Lineage (NCBI taxonomy): Eukaryota > Viridiplantae > Streptophyta > Pinopsida > Cupressales > Cupressaceae > Sequoiadendron > Sequoiadendron giganteum. The sequence continues at coordinate 428,525,371 of CM021106.1, forward strand.
GTGGTCAAGGAAAGAAGTCTACACCCTAATTTTTTAGACGAGGTTGTATAGGCCAATGTAAGGAGTGAGATGAAGAATAAATTTTAGGATATCAAACTGGATGAGGCCAGATCACTTGTACAAAAGAGTGGTGTTTTGTTACTCCCTGAGTGGGAGATAGTTGATGTTGTTGTCCTAGATACAATAAGGAGAGTTGAGAGACCTTTATTCCAAACTAAGGAGGAGGCTACATTTGCACTTCAGGGGTCAACTCTTAGTGAAGAATGGGATGCTCTAGCTATATGGGCATTATCTCTTGGCTCTAAGAATCCAATTGTAGCAGAACCATCTAATTTCAAGGGACAACTAATTATAAAGAGAGTTGTTGATACCCCTACATTAGAGGCAACTAATATGACCATCAATATTGCTAAGTTCACAAAGGCAATAGTGGAAAGTCTCACCAGAGAAAGAGATACATATAGGAGTAAGTATAATGAGTTGATTGGTGAGTATAACATGATTCAACAAATGGTTGTTGAGCTTCAAGCAAAAGTAAAATTGTTAAAACAACAAGTAGAGACTCTTAAGTCTCAGGGGCCAGTTAATCCAGGTCATACAACACCCACATCTCCTGTGACTCATTCCCTTCCTCCCCCACCTGAGCAGATATTATTAATTGTGCCTTATAATATGGGCCAAGAGCCATTGGCAGTTCAACAGCCATGCATATCGGGAGCAACCCTGTCAACTAAACCTACCAAGGAGGAATTACTGCTCCAAATTAATGAATACAAGGAATTTCTTGAACAAGCCCAAAATGTCTTTTATGAAACTAACTATGAAGTTGTTCACACAGTTTGAAGCATATGAATAAGAAAATTCAGAATACTTTAAATAGTATTCATTCAAGTTATGCTTCAATGATACAGGTAATAAAATTGTTTGAAAGGGACAAATAATTGGCTAACCCATTGTTGGATAAATGGATTCCCAAGGCTAGGAATTTGAAGCTTATGGCAATTGGAGCCAAGCAGAAAGAGGACAAATATCCAAATGTCATCCCAACTTATAATTTTTTGGTGACATTAAGGAGCGTAATTTTCAAGGTTATGCAGCCCCTTTAGATACAAAAATAAAAGAACTGAAGGCCAAGTTTGATGATTCAGATACTTCATTACTGCCTAATATCTAGGGTACACGTGATGGGATCAAATCTCTGCAAGCATGGAGGGATCAGATTGAAGAAACTATTGCTTCTCAAGCGTCATACATTTGTAAAATAATTGATATTGACATGTTGAAGAATACTCTTGAGAAGTTATCCTTCATCATCAGCTTCTTCCAATATTTTGACAAGGAGGCTACTTTTGTGATGATAAAATATGCCCCATACAGAAAGAAGATGGATCAAATTATTGAGTTTAGTTGGCCTTTAGACATAGAATATGAGTTGTGGGAGAAGATTTTTGTTGGTGATTTGGAGTTGTGAATATAATAGGAGAATACATATGCTTGGTTGAGTATAGTACAAGTCTGGCCTTAGAAGTTACACTGTATAAAGATATTTTTTATCCTCAGCTCCAGATGTGACAAACAAGTAACAAGTAATGACTAGTGCTGACCCAGATTACTGTTGATGTTGATCGAGATGATGGTTCACTCTCCCTCCTTCAGATGCTTTGAAAGAAAAAAGAGGTTACAATAGTATGAAGGTTATCATCAAACTTCAAGATGCATTTTGGAAGGCGGTTATATTTGTTGTTGTGAATGAATATTTTGTCTCATGTGTTTCCCTCCAATTGAGAATGTAAATGTAACTACAAAAGGGAATATATGTTATCGTGGTCCAATAGAAATAAGACATGTGTACATGTTAGCCAAAAGCTTGTTTTTCTTCCTTGTTTCAATAAAAAGGGAATTCACGGCCATATGTAGAGGTCCTTTGTTAAATTCTAGATTAAAGTTATGCAAATGCAAAGCACATAGATATTATGTTTTGAGTCAAGGTCTTAGGTTATGGGTTAAGATAGTTAACTTTGCTAACTATATAGTTTCCAGGCATTTCTGAAGCAAATATGTTAATATTTTGATTCCATTGTCTCTCCATTGTTTCATTTTACGTGAATTATTAATGAGAATACAATCAAGGATCATTTCATTGATTTTCATTATCTCTCGCAATGGAATATGTTTTGATTATAGCTTTGGTTTAATGAACCAGTTAGAATACCTTAATTAGAACATGGATTTACGTATATGTTAAGTGGATTTTATAAGTAGTTGTGGGTCTCGAGTATTAATTTGTGAATTGTAATGTAGTTTCACTAAGATCATGGATGTCTGGAATTAAATTTACCTTACAGCTTTGTTCCAACTCCCTATCCTAAGATAAGACACTAGTTTGGAAGTGTTGAGCATATTTCTTGTGGTTCTAGTCTTTGATTTGAGAACATCTTTTATAATGCCTTTAAAATTGACTTACATGTGTCATGTTGTAATGTTTTATCATATTCTTGGCCTTTAGCATTTAATTATTTGAAGGAACTGCCAATTTCTTGAAGGGTTTCATCTTTTAGCCTCTGGTGGGAATGCATCTCCTTTGTCATGCAACATATGATATAATTTGATAAGTAGGATGTAAGATATACATTGTGGGATCACCCTCTCAGGTTTTGCAGAACCTGAAGTGCAGGAGAAGAAGCGTCAAGGCTTCATCTCATTTGTTGGCCAACTATCTCTCAAGTATTTGAGAATTGAGTGTGGCAATCTCATAGGTATTTGGCGAGATCTGATTGGTTCTTAAAAAAACACCAACAGATTGGTGACTCTACTGGGGACTTATAAATTGGATAAATACCTGTTCACCAGTATGCCTTGTCAAATTTCACTATAGTATATGGTGATATTGTTTATAGAGTTGGCCTAGTTGAGTTCTCATGAACTTTTACTCAATCCTTGTCAAGTGTTTTCACTAAAGTTTGTGTTGAGTATCTCTTTGCTTTTGAATATTGAAACGCTTGTGATAAAAGTACATTTCCTTTGTTAAGAGTTTGTGTGAGTCAATAAAGACCTTGTGCACTTTGCATGAATTATAATACAATTGATATAAATTTGTCCCAATCGATTTGGGTGGCGGATCTTACATCTTTGCACTAGTGTGTACCAACTTTTGAAGATATTAAGGAAGTGAAAAAGGATAAAAAAAGAAGAACCAAGAAGGTGACTAAAATAAAGAAGTTTCATGAACAAATGCAAGGAACTCGAAGCCAGATGAAGAAAAAATCTAAATAGACGTTGCAGTCTGAGATGGTCAAAGACAAGCAACCACAATGGGTGAAGAAAACTATAGAATTTGGTAAGTCTTTTGACTCCTGAGCTGAAGTATCCCCTAATTTTAATAACGAGATAAAAAGTACAAACTCTTGTGGAGAATCTCATGAGGCTGCAATGTCTGGTGATGATCCTGGAAGCTTCCCTATTGAACAAGTGTTTGATAATGAGTTGGATGTATCAAGAGAAGAGGCTAGGTGGGCATTTTGGAATGCGAATAAAGAATTCCTAGAACCACCAACTCCTGGTGCTAGGTTTTTTTTCCATGGAGGAAATTTCAACCCCGGAGGAGAGACTCTTGAAATGGAGACACATTTTCCCCCTGAGGAAGACCCAGTTGATCAAGCCTTTCATACTCCTGCACCAAGTGAATATGACTTCTTAGAAAATGAGGAAGATATAGATAAGGATATGCAATCTTTGAAAGATGAAGAAAAATAGCTTGCTGAGCAAGAAGAAAAGAATAGACTACAAGCATTAAAGGAAAATTTTGATAGGGTTAGATCCAAGCAGCTTGAAATAGATGTTAGGAAATGTAAGATTGAGAAAATGAGAGAAGATGCTGCTAGGCATAAATCTATTGAAGAGAATGATGCTAAAGTAGCAGCCTGAATCACCCAAGAGATTTGTTATGCCTTGCATAACCACCCCATCTTTTGCCTTGGTCAAAATGGGTCCCCCTTTATGTTTTTATCCTTGGTTGTTTTTCAAACAAAGTTTTTAGTCTTGCTTTTCCAACACTTTTTTTTTCTTTGGTTTCTTTTGTCGGAACCAGAACCGAATCGGGTTTTAAAAACTTCTTTCAAAACTAGTTCTGATCCCCATCCCAATGATCTTCTTTTGCATTTTAGTTTTTTCTTTATCAGAACCAGAGCCAGAGCGGAAGTTAAGTCTGAATTTATTCGAAGTTTCAAAATCAAATACCGTTCTGACTCCGCCTCCATTTTTTGGTCTTTCATTTTAAACAAGGTTTTTATGTTAAGTTTTCTCGTTTCGGTCTTTTTGTTTTATTTTGATGTGATGTTTCACTTTATTCTTTGTCGGTAGAACCAGAACGGGAACGGGAACCAAGTTGGAAGGTTAAACAAGTTTCTAAAATAGTTTCCATTCTAATTCTGCTCCCGCTGTTTGTGGTCATTGAATTTACTGAAGTCGCACAGCAGTAATGTGCCAGTTCCTTCTGTAGTTCCGACTCCACTCTACCACATTTATGGCATTAATTATAGGTTCCATACACACGTGAAACTCTGAGTTTTTTCCTTAATTAGGGATTAATGTGTAGTTATCATCATTATTGTTAAGAGATCGAAGAGTGAACTAGAGTTGCAATGGAACTTTTGTGCGAGTGAATCGATTGAAAGAGAGATAGTTGCGCACAAATTGCTTCAGGGAATTAAACTATTTATTTGCATTCAAGGTAGGTTTTTCTATTCTTTTCTTTCATTTTTATTGTCGCATTTTCCATTTCTATTCGTTTCAGATTGTTTGGCTTTGTGCGAATTTGTGTTTCTCAGTATGTTCGTATCTTTTGTTTGTTTCTCTTTTGTTTAAGTTTTCTTGTTTTCTTATGTTGCTTTTTATGGCTTTGTTTCTTGTCTATTTGTTTTTAACACGGTTGTTTTCACATTTTAATCATGACCATATCGTGATGCCCTAGTTTTAAAATAGCATAGATTAATTGCAGTTTTTACAGTGACTAGGGTTTGGTGAATTGTCATTTTTACTTAGGAATCTTGTTTCGCATTCGATCTGGTTAATTTAAATGGGGTTCAGTTTGTGCCCTAGTTATTTGGAATCGATGGTTTTAGTTTAGGGTTTTGACGCGTTCTTATTTTTTTTAAAATGATTCCCTAAATACTGCATTCACCTCTCGATCATATGGTGATGGTCTTATTAGGTTATTTTTAAGCCCCCTTTCATTTTGGTATAGCCTAGTCCTTAAATCATGAAGTTATTTATCGAACTATTAAAATCACTTATGATGTCATGGTCATTTTAGGCGGAAGCGGGATCGGAATCGATCTAGACTTTGAACCATATTTTCCAATAAGTATCGATTCCATTTCCATCTCGTTTCTGACTCCTCTTACCATAAGAAGCATTCTTTCAAAATAGCCATAAACTAGGCGGAAGCGGAACCGGAACTAAATGTGAAATTAAAAAATCTGAATGAAACCAAATTAGTTTCCATTCTGGTTCAGATTCCGATTACCATTTCAATTCCAACTCTGATCTCGCTTGTTATTGCTGTAATCTCAATAACGGTTTTGGCTCCGAGCCCAACAACGTTTCAAAAGAGACTGTTTAGAATGTTTTTCTACTTGGTTCCGCCTCCGCTATATGTATGAAGGGTAACATTTTAAAGCATATTTTGTGATATTTATTCAAGGATCTAATTAGAGGTTTTATTGCAAGAAGCTAAAGGATGTCAGGAGTATCAGGAGAAGCTTCCCAAAGGAATTGGCCTACAGAAACTTCAAAGGCAGCAACTAAGCCTACGAAGATTAAGTCGAAGCAGCTACCTTATACCTTGAGGTATAACCATAGGGGTCCTATTGTCATGGCAGGAAAAGTGGAATCGTATTGGTCTGATATAACTGACACCAATCTAGGCCAATACAATTTTGAGGAGTTATATTCAGATACATTCACTGAGGATGTAATAGGAAGAACTTTAAGAATAGTTGAGCGGTCCGGCCTGGCTCACATCACCTTATTTCCTCTATCCATCCAATGCCCAGAGTTGATTCTGACAGCAGCAGGAGCTTACAATCCGGCCACTAGGAAATGTATGGACTCACAAGATAATGTAATTATAGATCTCACTCCTCAAATGTTTCAGCAAATGCTTAGTGTCCCTGATCCAAAGAACCTGGTACAATTAAATGAGGCAGATGCTTTAGAGATATATAGCAAACACAAGGAGGCCAGCAAAGCTCACTTGAACAAGAAGTGGTTGAGGACAGAGAAGAAGTCTCTAACCAAGCTCCATGATCAACCAAAGAGAACAGAATTTTACAAGGAAGTATTAGACCTGATTATGATGTTTTCTAGAGCCTTTGGGAAGAGGGATGCATTTCATTTCAAGGAGTGGATGTTTCCCTTCATTCAGACAATCTTTAATGGCACCCAACAGTTTGATTGGTCAATGATTGTTTCAGATACCATTCATGATCAGTTAACCAGAATTAGAGAAACCAAGAGCTTTTTCATGACTTCTTATGTTGTCTATGTAGTAGCTAGAGGAGGCATCTTTCCAGGTTTGAACAGAGTGGGAGTATTGGGAGAAGATAATGGACAAAAGAGAGTATGGAATCATTATGATCAACTATCTCTACAAGTTTTTGAAACACAATTTAGGAGAGTTAATGATGCATTCTTATATGTAATCATTGCCCAGCTTAATGGGGATGCAGGATACAGATTGAGCTAGGAAGCCATGGCCTTTATCATAGAGTGGGGATGTTGGTATATCCAATACCCCAAGTTCACTTATTTTAGGCTAGTTGGATTTGAAGGACATCCCCACTTACTTCCAAGGTGTTGCAGCAACAGGATGGTTATGATGGAGTTTATCTATCAAGCTCTGGGGGTCAATGCCCAATTTGGGTTAAAGCACAAGACAGGTTGTCATAAGTTTCCCAAGAAATTGGGTGAATACAACTGCCAACATCTTATGGGAGCTAAGGTAGTTTACAGTGAATTAATACATTTGAAGCTAGGTTTGTACACTGCTCGAAAGCACTTTGACCCAAGGAAGAAAATGAATGCTTTGTTGCCTTCAATTTTTGACAAACATTTAAATGTGTTAGAGGATTTCAGGAGTGATCTTCAGGATGAATATGATCTCAGAAAAAGGAATTATGAGAGGTTGCCTATTGCACTCATGGTAGAATTTGGGATCAAGGATGACATCCCTGATACATTAGTAGATGATGGAGTTGTGTTGGGTCCATCATATGAAGCATTAAATATTGGTACTAAAATTTTGGATCCGGTAGATTGGGATGGTGAGGAGACTATCGACATCAAGCAAATAGGGAGACCAGTCTTGGATAGAAGTATCCACTGGGTTGTCCTAAGAACCAAAAATCCTCAGGGACCAGCTCCTAAGAAGGGGAAGGGATATAAAAGAATCAAGAGGAAATTGCCTTCCAAGGATCCTTTGGAGTTCTTCCCTCCTGACATTGAAGAGATTGAGCCTGAAGCCTCTTCTCAAGATTTACCTGGAGTACAAGAAGAGGATGCCCAAATAGGACTTGTGGTTTCAACACCAGCAATAGGTGAGTCATCTACTCAAGTCCCTCTAACAGAGAAACCAAGCGGAGGGATGCCTGAAGGAACTCTTAATGGTATAGCTAAAGCATTTAAGGGAAAAGCAGTAGAGCTGGAGATTCATGATGTTGAAACGGACTCTGATGAGACCTTATCAAAGAAAGATGCACAAGAAAAGATGCCTCTAGAGGAGGAAATTTAACATATTTTAACAGAGGAGGATCAATGGGCACTGTTTGAGGAAGCAAAGAAGGCTTCGGATGCTCAAGCACATGTAGAGGCAATAGAGAAGCAAAAGGTAATTGATGCTAAGGAACAAGTTGATGCCTTACTTCAGCAGCAACAAATGGAAGCTAAGCTAAGGGTTGATGAAGTGCAAAAGCAGCAAAGGCAAAGGGAGAAGGAGCTCAAGATCAAAGAAGAGAATGATAAGCTGGAATTAATATAGAAAATTCATGATCTAGAGGAAGAAAAGGCAAAGCAACGAAGGGAAAGAGAAGTTCTTGTTGCCAAATTGAAGCTTGTTGAAGAGGCCTTTAAAAAGAAAGAGGAAGAAGAACGTGTGCAAAAAGAGAAAGATTTCGAGGAGCTGACCAAGAAACAAAAAGAAAAGGAAGATGCAGATAGACTTAAGGCATTGGAGGAAGAGAGAAACCGGGAACTTGAGAAGAAAAGATTAGAAGAAGAAAAGTTGAAGAAGGAAGAAGAAGACAAGAGGATACAAGAACAGAAGGACAGGGAGGAAGCTGAAAAGCTTGCTCAGAAAAATGTGGAGCAAGAACAACAAGAGGTACAAGGGGTTGATTCACAACCTAAAGTAAATATGCCATAGCCCTCTACTACTGCTGCTTCTTCTTCAACTATAATGACCACTACTCCAAGTGCTCCCACTTGGTTCAAATTGGATCTTCAAAAGAGATCAGTGACACCTTCATAGCCTCTTAATTGGGATGATATGATGAAGGAAATTGAAAAAGAAAGGCCCAAGAAGAAGGCCAAAATCCTACATTCCACTAGACTCACCGACGGAGGAGAAATTATTGTTGAATGTGCAATATTGATGGTGGACAAGGATGTGAGGGAAATGCAACTAACTGATTATCAGTTGGGCACTGTTAACTTAGGGAGACCCACAAGAGATCAATAGATGAACTTGATAGATGTGGTAGCATCATCCACTAAATCAAGAATGATGAAAGATAAGTAGAGAAAGGATGAGCTTAAGGCTCAATTGGATTAGTTGCATACTTTCTTGAGGAGTGTTTCTGCTCTGAGGTCACAACAAGTTGCCACCATTGAGACACCAATTTTTCTTAGTAAGAAGGAGGTGGATGATTTGGTACAAGTAAGGAGTAAGGCAGAGATGTTGGATAGATGGACTGATAAGATAAATCAGGAAATAAGTGAGGTGCTGGATAACAGTTTTGAGGTTCACAAGATGACAGAGGAATTAATAGAAGAAATGAATCAGTATGTCAAAGTATTGGGAGAACAGGAGGAGGAGTAGAGAGGATATAGTCAGAGGCTGAAAGAGGTTAATAAATTGCCTAAGTCCACTCTTCTAGAACAATCAATACTTGAAGAGGATAAAAAAGATTTCTTGGAAAAGACTTCCAGCATACTTCGGTTTAGATCAAACTTTTTATACAAGCATAAAAATGAGGTTCAAGATTCTGTCAAGGATTTGAGTGAACAGTTTGAGGAGTTGGAAGCAGTTATTGTTGTCATAGTAAATGTTAATATACCGATAAAGGAGGGCCTACCTTTGAGCCAAATAAAGGAGAAATGGGATGATAGGTTTGAAGAGGTCATGCAAAAAGGAGATGATGGAGAGGATCTATTGTTAGATCAGTTAATGGATATTAAAGAAGAGATAAGGGCAGCTAAAAGGGAGTTAACGAAGCTAAAAGACATGAGAGGTTTTGTTGCTACGAAGTTAGAAAGGATCAAGTTTGAAGACAGTTGGGTTGATGGGCCGAAATTGGACATGCTTCAACAAGTCTTCTCTAGTTATGATGAGTACATTATAGAGCAAACTTCACATGCATAACTGATAATCTCATGCATGCATGGCTTTCTTCTCTTCTCTACATGCAGAACTGGCAGTTTAAGAGGCGCATGTCTTTCTTTTCTCTTCTATTTTATTTTCTCCAGTTTAACTAAATGATCAAGGTGGGAACTAGAGATCAAATTGATCTGAGTTTCCAAGAAGATTTTAACTCCTAAAAAGGTGGATTGACTTAAGATAGAAAGGACTTCAAATTTTTGTACATCTATAAATACCTTTGGGTATCATATTGTAAGGGTCGGCTGATGAGAATAAGATTAGCCACCTGATAGTAGGAGATGGAATTTTTCATAGTTTTTATAGAGATACTTTGTTGTTTTGTTTACAGTTGAATATAATTACAGGTTTTTACGCAATATGGTGTTGGAATTGAGTCTTATTTGATAAGGTTGATGAATTATAGTCTATCTGTATGCTAGTGATTGTGCTGAAGCATAAGAGTTTCTTTTGTGATGAAAATCCCTAGAAGAAACCACATTTAAGGATTATTTCATTAGATTATCTATGAATTGAATTTATTGAAGTCTATTGATCTATGGTCTTGGCAACGAATGAGAGTGTGTTCTTTTATCTTTGAAATATTTATGATGTGTGTTTGTGATGTTAAATTAAGCACCTTAGATGCATGCAATAGTATGGACTATTCTGTAAATTGTATCATGCTATGGTTTTCTTGATTTGTTGGAAGAACATTCGTTGTTGAAGATATATGTCCAGATATTAGATAAGTTTTATTCATGTTTACTGATGCACACCCTGATCTATCTTTTTATTTTATTTAAAAACCCCATTTTCATTAAAGACAGTTCGATGAATAAGTCATTGCTTGCATTCCTTATTACCAGCAAAGGCCCCTTGAATATTATAGTTGCATGGACCAATTGAGTGACACCAAACAGTTGAGAACCAACTACCTGGACCTTGGGAGTTAGGCTACTATATGTTGTCTTTCTTTTTCAGGAGAAATAGAGTAGAAATATTATGTTTAAACGTTGTTTGTGTCATTTTCACCATCAACAAGATTCCCAAGGCAATGATTCAGATGGGGACCTTTGTTGCTAGTACATTTGCAACAAGTATTGCAACTACCAAAACTCCTGACCCTCTGGCCACGGCTAAGAAGACATCCTTTGTATATCACGGGAAAAGGCCCGTTGATTAGAATAAGAGAAATACCTGCAATACTTTTACTCCTAGCACTAATACAAATACCACACTTCATCTACCAAAAAACCTGTCAATAATCCTAAAATTGACCCCACTCCATCTATTGCACCCCCAAATCCCGAGCTATTGAAACTGCAATTGGTTAATGAGAAATTGCAGAAGGACTTGAAGAAGGTTGAAATTGAAGCTGCTAATGCAAAAATGGCCAGAAAGATTACTTTTCTTAAGATTTCCATACCAACTCTCGAACCCTCGAGCTCTAGAGAAAATATTGTTGAGATCCATAAGAAGAAGTTCGAAGGACACACTCCTAATGGAGGTGGTGGTGTAGATCAAGGTGGTGGAAATTGAGGAAGTGGTAAGAATAGCAATTCCTACTCCGAAGATGATGAAGGAAGCAAGAAAAAGGGTGATGGTAATGGTGAAAGTGGAAGAGGTAAGATTGGGATTAAATCTGATAGCAAAGGGGAGGATGAGAAAAATAATTCCTATAGAGATAGAAATGTCAGGAGGCCACCTCAAATGGATAAGTACAAGAAATTATGCTTTGACAATATCCCAAGGTACCCAAACCTTGTACCTGATAATTCCAGGAAGCATCTCCCTAAGTTTACTGGTAATAATGCCTTTAGTGGTGAAGATCACTTGAAGGATTTCCAGAGTTTTGTAGAAGATTTTGGGTTATGGTATTATGATGTTTCCATGAAGTATTTCATGCAATCCTTGACAAAAGATGCTAGGGATTGGTATAGAGGATTACTTGACATGAGTATTGATTCTAAAGAGGCCTTCTATAGACTTTTTAGAGAGGAGTATGGGGACCAAACTGATCCCAGGTTCAGGTTGAATGATTTCAACAACATTACTAAAGGGCATAATTAGATCGCAACTGAGTTCAATGTAAGGTTTCAAAAGGCCATGCTCAGAGTTCCCGCTTACCTAAGGCCCAATGAAATAGTAGTCTATTGCATTGCTTATGACTCTAAGATGTGTTATCTGCTTAGAGACAAGAACCCCCAGTTCCTGAGAGAGGCCTACAAAATGACCATCAACATTGAGAATAATAGAAGAGCATCGGGCAAAGTAGGACGCAGGGATGATTCTAAGGTTTCAAAAAACCCAGGGGTCCAAAATTAAAAAACTGGTAAAGCTTTAGCCTCTAATGAGAAGCTAGATCAAGTCCTCAGTCTGTTGTAGAAGGTAGAAAATAATGACAAGCCTCAATTCCAGAGGAACGACAGGCCACCAAGGCTGCAGGACTATCCCTATCATACCAATTGGCATAATGGAAAGCCAGTCAACAACAATCTGAATAATTCTTAAGGCACACCTGATCCTCTACAGAGAAATTCCACAAATGTTGTTGAAGATTTATCATGGTGTGAAGTGTGCTAGATGCCCCACTCATCAGAGCAATGCGTTGTTCCAAGGTCCTTGGAAGAAACTCAAGATGACTAAGGAGAATCAGATTCTCCTTAGGGCCCTGATCAAAAGGAAAATGTGTTCATGATTAAATCATACCTTGATTATGGTGAGTACTCTTCAGGTGATGATATTGATATGAGTGATGTAGATGTGCAAAGACAAGAAATCAGTGTACATCATTAGCAAGTCTTCTCAAATGAAGATAGAGAAAATATTGTACTATGTACACTTTTGAGTCAGATAATGTTTCCTTGCGAAGACCTTCAAATGAGAAAATTGAGAGATATACTATTGCATTGTCTACTAAGGCAAGGAGTGACTATTATTTAAGAAATAGAATTGTAAGTGGTAATCAGGGCAGCCCAGGTAGCATATTTGTTAAAGAGGATAAAGCAGAAAACAAAGACATAAAAATAGAAAATAAGAAAGAGGAAGCAAAACCCAAGGAGGGTAAAGAGATGAGAATTTGGCCCAAGAAAGGCACTAAGGCTGAAATTGAAGGGGAAGTTGTTCCTCAAGCTGGTAAAGCCAAACATGACAAACCTAGTGCTGAGAAGGTTTCTGGACATGTTGAACAGGTGGTTCCTAAAGAACCTGTGTTCCCTGAGTTACCAAGCTATTCCCCTATAGATATGTTCTAGGTATTGTCACAAATCAAGGTCATAGTCCCATTCCTGGAAATGATGAGAATAGATGAGCATAAAGATAAGACTGTTGCATTTATCAACAGTATTGCTATAGGTGGGAAGGACAAGATGATTATGGAGCAATCTGGATCAAGTATCAATCAAGAGAAGGATGTTGAGGTCAAATTCGTGATCAATGAAAATCTTGAAATATATTTGGGAACCACCATTACCGCCAATCTGAGCCAAGTTAACCCATTTTTTTTTAATCTAATCATTGATGGTAAATTTCTTAGGAATTGCATGATAGATTCAAGAGCCTCCAACAATGTAATGCCAGTAAAGATCATTGAGGAAATGGGCTTAAATATGGACAATACATATGGGAAATGTTATGCTATGGATTCAAGGGAAGTACCTATTATAGGGGTGATCAATAGATCCTTACAAATTGGCAGCTTTCCCTGAAAAATAATTGTTTATGAGCATCACAGTGGTAGATATCCCACAAAATTATGGGATGTTTTTTTCAAGACATGTTGTGCTTCCATGGGTGGGAGTATGCAATGTGACCTATCTTTTGCCACCTTTTCCATTGATCAGAAAGACATTAATATTGCAAGTGATCCAAGGATCCATCACGTGATTGATTATGTGGAAGAACTAGAAGAACCAACAAGGATCCATTTTGTAGATACAGGTTTGGATACCTTCCGAGTTGAGGAAGAAGTGCCAGAAGAGGATGCGAAGCCTGCACCAATTTGTCAGGAGATTACTGATCACCTAGAAGGAGATTCTCCTTGGACTATGTACTTTGATGGGGCTTGCTCCAAAGAAGGCATTGGGACAGGAGTTATTCTTATCTCTCCACAAAGTAAAACCTACAAATAGTCTTTCTTGTTACAGTTTGCTTGTACAAATAATGTTGTTGAGTATGAGGTTGTTTTTCTTGGGTTAAAATTAGCTTCCAAACATGGCATTAAATTGTTAAGAGTATTGGGGGATTTTCAGTTGGTAGTTTCCCAAGTTAGGTCTCAATTTGTTGCTAAATACAAAAGGCTTAAGCAATATAGAAATGCAATTTGGGATACTGTTGAGGCTTTTGATGCCTTTGGCATAGATTGGGTAGAAAGAGAACAAAATGTCAGAGAAGACTTGTTAGCTAAAATCTCAATCAGATTAGATGATGTCACCTTTGATGGTGTCTCACGGATAGAAGTACAAACCTTGCCAATGGTGCTTGACAAAATTTGTAATTGGAAATTTTTTGATGATGATAATGACACTTTGATATTTTTGCACTGTGTTGATAGATATGAAAACCAAGAGATGGACTTTAGCTCTTTTGTGGTTAAGGTTTATGGGAATGAGATTATTCAATTAAAAACAAACAAAATTCCTAGAGGATTGGTTGCACTAGAAAGGGTATTTGATGGCCCTGACAAGTCAAATATTAAGAAAACATCTTCTCATAAGGAGGACTTGGAAGAGATAAACCTGGGGACAGAGAACTCTCCTAAAAAGGTGTACATAGGAAAAAGGATGAAACCCCATGTGAAAAATATGTTGATTTCCTTGTTGAGGAAGTACAGACATGTCATTGCTTGGTCATATGATGACCTCAAGGCATATAGGGAAGACTTGTTCCAACATGAAATCCCTTTGAAGCCTGATGTGAAACCATTCAAACATAAACAAAGGCCTATCAATCCTACATTGCATCCAAAGATGTAGGAGTATCTTACCAAGCTAAGAGACGTTGGGATCATCAAACCTATTAGGCATTCATCATGGGTCTCAAATTTGGTCCTTGTTAGAAAAAAGAATGGTGATATTAGACTATGTGTAGATTTCATGAATCTTAGTGTGGCTTCTCTAAAAGACAACTATCCTCTGCCCAACATGGAGGCCATGCTCCAAAAGGACACAAGGTGTGAATTACTTTCAATGATGGATGGGTTCTCGGGGTATAATCAAGTTATGGTGAGAGAATCCAAACAGTACAAAATTGCATTTACTACACCCTGGGGAACATACGTATATGTAAGAATGCCTTTTGGCTTGATGAATGTTGGTGCTACATTCCAAAGAGCTAGGATGTATCTTTTTCTAATTTCATTGACCTTTTCCTTTCCATATACCAAGATGACCTCACTTCTAATAGTAAAAAGGATGAAGACCATTGTTCACACTTGGAAAATATATTTATCAGAGCTTTAGAGTATGGGATTTCTCTGAACCCCAAGAAATGTCAATTTGGAGTAAAAGAAGGAAAATTGCTAGGCCACATTGTCTCAAAGGATGGGGTCAAGATTGACCCCGAACAAGTGGCAGCAATTGATAAGATTTAGCAGCCTAAGAATGAAAAGGGAATTCAGTCCTTCTTCGGAAAAATTAATTTTGTACGAAGATTTGTCACCAATTTTTCTGAGACTGTAAGGCACATATCCAAGATTCTGAAGAAAAGGGAGAAATTAGCATGCCTAGAATAACCTTCAAAGTAATTTCAAGCTATTAAGGATGCTATCAAGGAAGCACCTATCCTTAAATCCCTAGATTACTCAAATCCCTTTTAGTTATTTACATTTGCTTCATTCCATACCATAGCAAGGGTCCTACTTCAGAAGAATGATGAAGTTTTTGAACAACCTATTGCTTCCTTTATCAAGTCATTGTAGTCAGTCGAATTGAAATATGATGCTATAGAAAAGTAGGCATATGCCTTGGTAAAGGCTGTTAAAAAATTTAGACCATATTTGACTATAGCTACCGTTATAACATATATTCCTATAGCAGTAGTTAAAGACATATTCAATCAAAAAGATACCATAGGTTGTTGGTGCAGATGGATAAATAGAATTTAGGAGTTCAACATTGACATTCAAATCACAAAGCTGGTGAGAGGCCAAGGTCTAGCTAGATTGATGGCTGAGACAAACTTGAAAGCTAACTAGGTTGAGAATGAAATGTTGCACCTATATGTGATATGTAGACCTATGGGTGGTATAGAAGAATCATTGAGTATTTACAAACCATGCAGTTCCCTGAGGGTTTGCCTAACAATGAGAGAAGAACTTAAAAATTGCAAGCAATCAAATATGTTATCATTGACGGTGAAATTTGGTGGAGAATCCCTAAGGGTGTGTCGCTCATATGTGTGGATGGGGACCAAGAAAAATATCTCTTGATTGAGATGCATAAAGGAGCGTGTGGAGGTCATTACATGGCCAAGACCATTGCTTATAAGATATTGAGGGCAGGCTTTTGGTGGCTCACAATTTTCAAAGATGCACATAGGTTTGTAAAGAAATGTGATGCTTGTCAGAGATTCACTAGAAAGTT
This sequence comes from Sequoiadendron giganteum, assembly GCA_007115665.2. Classification (NCBI taxonomy): domain Eukaryota; kingdom Viridiplantae; phylum Streptophyta; class Pinopsida; order Cupressales; family Cupressaceae; genus Sequoiadendron; species Sequoiadendron giganteum. Next base: position 428,541,586 of record CM021106.1, read on the forward strand.
AAAATTATCAGTAAATTTACCATGTAGGCCAGTGTCAGTGCAAGCCCCCTTTCAATAGTGGGGCATTGATTTTATTGGAGAAATATTTGAGAAGTCCAATGGAGGACATGCCTAGATATTGGTTGAAACTAATTACTTTACAAAGTGGGTTGAGGTTATTCCTACTAGAAAGGCTACTAGTAAAGTTGTCACTGAATTTTTGATAAAATTTATCTTGAGTAGGTTTTGTGTTCCTGAAAGGATTTTCTCTAATAACAACATGTGCTTCAGGTCTGAAGATTTTATTGATTTTTGTAACCAGTATGGAATAAGTGTTTCATATTCATCCCCATATCACCCCCAAGGGAATGGACAAGCTGAATCAAGTAATAAAAGATTGATGAAGATTATCAAGCGGGTGATTAAAAATAACAAGAAGGCCTGGGATTCAAATTTGTAGTTGGCATTGTAGGTTGACAATACTGCAGTGAAGAAGGTCATTGGACAGTCTCCTTTCAATCTGGTTTATGAGGTTGAGGCTAAAATAAGGCATAATAATTTGTTCAAGATGTATAGCTTTATCCAAGAATATGATAGTGATATTTGTGATGAAATGCAACACAGGATGGATGAATTGATTGAGCTTTATGAAACAATGCATGAAGCTCATAAAAGAAATGAGAAGCTGTAGTTGCAAGTTAAGCACCTATATGACAAAAAGGCCATTGAGAGGAAGTTTGAATTAGGAAGCATGGTTTTAATGTGGAATGCAAGGATGGAGGACAAGGGTGAACATGGGAAGTTTGATCCATTGTGGCTAGGTCCTTATCTAGTTTTTGATACACATGGAGAAGACTCTTATTTCTTGTGATCCCTGACAGGTGAAATTATTGAACTTTCGGTACATGGACAATTCTTGAAATCCTATTTCTCTTGAAGTGGGCTATCTTTCCATGTACATTGTATAGTCCTGTAAATTTTGTATATAGGTTTGGTGTGTTTTCTTTCTACGGTGTCTGCTTGTCTTGTCCAAACAAGTTCCTAGTTTTTGTCTCTCTGTTTTGGTCTACTT